>MUZC01000134.1:1253636-1280180 GCA_002072015.1 Radix auricularia
CATTGATAGGAACAAACCTTTGACATCTCATGACCAGTCATTGATAGGAACAAACCTTTGACATCACATGACCAGTCATTGATAGGAGCAAGCCTTTGACATCACATGACCTGTCATTGATAGGAACAAACCTTTGACATCACATGACCAGTCATTGATAGGAGCAAGCCTTTGACATCACATGACCAGTCATTGATAGGAACAAACCTTTGACATCACATGACCAAACAAAAATCTGTTCAACATTTATATGAACATCACATGACCAAACAAAAATCTGTTCAACATTTATATGAACATCACATGACCAAACAGGGCAACTGTTTGTAAAAACTTAAGATTTAATGCCTCAGAGCGCAGTAATGCGTGCCTCGATAGCACTCTCTTTAGTAATGAAATCATAGAAAGTAGAAACTCTTCATTTAGTGAGAGAAGCTTAAGTCAACTCCCGGAAATGTCAGTGTTTGCTTTTGCTCGGTTCGCAAAGTTTTGTTGTAGTTTTTACGTGTTTTTTTTGTTTGTTGAAGATATGATTTGGCTACACTTTTAAAAAAAATAATAGTACTAAACTTCAGGTAAAAATAGTATAAACTCAAGATGGTCTTTTGCATACGTTAAATAACTATTCAGTAATTGTTTTAAAATTCATAACCAGTTTATCGCAATAAACGTGAAATCCTTGCAGGACTGAGGCGGAAGTTTACAGAAAACCTTGTGGGGCCAACACATTGACATGTTCATACTTAAATTAACTCTTAGATTAAAGGGTTTAACTATCTTGTGATAAGATAAGACATAAACCTCAGATAAATGTATGATGAACAATCTTCTGTTTAGGGGCCATCAATATATTACGTACTAACAAAAAGTCGTATTTTTGTATCCCCCCTCCCCCCTGTTGCACCCCACCTGTTTGAATAAATAATTTTAAAGCAGAGTCAACAGATATTGGTTTCACTCTTTGGGGCTGTCCTTAAATGACGTCATGCATCCTGGGGGGAGGAGGGGAGCGGGGGTCACGCATTTGTGACAGGGCATTTGTGAAGAGGGTGAGGGGTGTGTTTAAGAAATATGATGTCACATCAAATTGCGCAAAGTTAACATAAAAGTTCCCCTAAATATTTGATTGCTTGCAATTTATTTAAGGACGTTTTCAATGGTTTCATGCGCATTACCATATTAGTATTAGAGTGCAGCCTTACACTAAATATATACTTAACTTAAATATATAATTTGCAAAGTATTTTGCAACATGCTAATTTTCAATTAGAAAATACTGCTTTTAGGGGGTAGTGCTGTTATATTGGAGTGGGGTGTCTTAAGTTTTAATGACGATAGAAAGGGAGCGAGGGGTAAAAAGCGGCCAAAATCGCTTGACATTTTTTGTAATATTGTTTTTTTCATGTTGAAATTATTAAAGAGATACAATAGTGAATTCAAAGTTTATTGTATTGAACACTGCATAAAGGGGCTGTTCATAAATGACATGAGGGGCCTTTGGGGGGGTGGGGGACCGGGGTCATGCATTTGTGATGATGTGAGACCAAGGGGAGGGAATTGGTGAAGAAATATAACGTCACATTGAGATGCGCTACTTAAAATAAAAGTTTTGCTTATATATTTGATTGCTTACAGTTTATTAAATTACATTTTTAATAGCTTCACATGTATTTCAATATTAATGTGCAGAAAAAAAGTAATTTGCAACATCCTAATTTTCAATCAGAAATACGGTTTTTACAGTGGGGGGGGGGAGTCAAAGCTTTGTGATGTCATACTGTAAGGGGGGTCTAAGTTTTTGTAACAAAGTGTGGCACAGGGTTGGGATTGGTCAAAATCGCATGACGTTATTCATTATTTATGGACAGCCCCAAAAAACTGATGAAATAGAAGAATATAAGCAGTGAAATCGCCGTCCCGTTATGTTTATATAAGGGCTGAGGCACATGTGGGCGAGAGAGAAGCTTCTACTTATTTCAAGAGAATGGAAATATAAATCAGACGGATATATGGATATATTTTAGTAATGTGTGAATGTTTGGTCTGAATCAAATAATAATTCCTTCCAAATAATTAAAATTCCAGAATTTTGTTTGCATTAAATTATAAAACAGTATTGCATATCAGTCTTGACTCAGTCGGTCTCGAATGCCGTTTGCAGCCTGATTTACGTTACTAGGCTTATTAATATGCAAATTAAATTTGTGCGCACGTACACGTTAAGTTGAGACCTTCCTCCCCCCTGTACACATCCAAACGCAAAATCCTGTTAATTGAAGACCCCTCTCCCCCCACCTTGTGTACATATTATAGATGGCCCCTTATGAGCAGCTGTAATATATAGGATAGTAGGACATTCCAGACTATTACATTAAGTGATAGAATTTATTTATTCTTACATTAACACATACAAGAAAACTTTTGGTAGACATATTAACTTAGTAAACAATTGTTTACATATGTTTTAAAATCTCTTTCCACGGGAGAGCTCCTTATCTCTTCAACCCCCCCCCCCCACAATGATGTATTCATGCTATGAGTAGTGCTACATGATTTAGGTTGGTGCTGTCATAGGGCTCTTACCTTATCTGTTGAGGACGCTCCTTCTATACAGAAGGTATTTGTGTCCTACGTTTTGCAAAAACAGGTCATGGCTATGAGGGACCACATTATTCCCATCCATATTTTTTCCCCTAACTATGTCAGGTACCTATTGGGAGCTGGGTGGACACCCTTGGCCCCAGCTCTTTGGGCTCCACTGAACACAGATTTGGTACGTCTGAGTTCAACTGTTTTCACTCTTGTCATGTACAAGTCCTTGGTCAAAATGTCTAAAATGCTACTTGCTTAAGGGTTTTGAAGAAAAAAAACAACTTAATGAAACTGATAGGAATAATTTTATTCTTAATCAGATGGTCTGACAATAAACCGACTGTGTATGTTTCCTGGGCCAACAATGAACCCAATGATGGCTACGGTGCTGAAAGATGTGTGGACATAGGTGCCAGCCATGGTATGTTACCTCAACATCCGATAACACAGTGTCCCAATCACAAAAATTTAATTTCCTCGCACCAAAATAATAATTATTTCTCACAATGAAAAACCATAATTTACAAATATTATTCCACAACACCCTTAAAATCATCATTCACTCATGTAGATAAATCATCTTTTTTCATACTGATGAATGATCAATCTCTCATATTGACGAGTCACCAATCTCTCATATTGACAAGTCACCAATCTCTTATATTGACAAGTCACCAATCTCTCATATTGACAAGTCACCAATCTCTCATATTGACAAGTCATCATTCTCTCATATTGACAAGTCACCAATCTCTTATATTGACAAGTCATCATTCTCTCATATTGACAAGTCACCAATTTCTCTTATATTGACAAGTCACCAATCTCTCATATTGACAAGTCACCAATCTCTCATATTGACAAGTCATCATTCTCTCATATTGACAAGTCACCAATCTCTTATATTGACAAGTCATCATTCTCTCATTGACAAGTCACCAATTTCTCTTATATTGACAAGTCATCATTCTCTCATTTGATAAGTCATCATTCTCTCATTTGACAAGTCATCATTCTCTCATTTGACAAGTCATCATTCTCTCATATTGACAAGTCACCATTTTCTTATTGACAAGTCACCATTCTCTCATATTGACAAGTCACCAATCTCTTATATTGACAAGTCACCATTTTCTTATTGACAAGTCATCATTCTCTCATATTGACAAGTCACCAATCTCTTATATTGACAAGTCATCATTCTCTCATATTGACAAGTCACCAATCTCTTATATTGACAAGTCATCATTCTCTCATTTGACAAGTCATCATTCTCTCATATTGACAAGTCATCATTCTCTCATATTGACAAGTCACCATTTTCTTATTGACAAGTCACCATTCTCTCATATTGATAAGTCACCATTCTCTCATATTGACAAGTCATCATTCTCTCATATTGACAAGTCATCATTCTCTCATATTAACAAGTCATCATCCTCTCATATTGACAAGTCATAAGCTCTCATATTGACAAGTCATCATTCTCTCATATTAACAAGTCATCATTCTCTCATATTAACAAGTCATCATCCTCTCATATTAACAAGTCACCATTCTCTCATATTGACAAGTCATTATTCTCTCATATTGACAAGTCATCATTCTCTCATATTGACAAGTCATTATTCTCTCATATTGACAAGTCACCATTCTCTCATATTGACAAGTCATTATTCTCTCATATTGACAAGTCATTATTCTCTCATATTGACAAGTCATTATTCTCTCATATTGACATGTCATTATTCTCTCATATTGACAAGTCATTATTCTCTCACAACACTTAATGTACAATGTGTTTTATCTAATGTAATTTTACTTTTGGACATAAATGCTAAATTAATACCAATGATACTCTTAGAGTAAAAAGTAGGTCAACAATTGTTGGCAGTTTTAAAACATTCATTAAACAAAAAGGTCTTACTTAAAACTTTTTAAAACATCTGGAGCATTAATCTGCATCATTTACTGATCTCCCCAACTGAAGAGTGCTATGTTTCCACAGGCCATTGGATTGATGACAACTGTATGGCCACCTTTGGATACATATGTAAGCGGCCAGATAATTCAAGTGGCTCAACTCTTCCACCGCCCACACCCACCCCAGTCATTGACGGCGTGTGTCCGCCAGGTTTTGTTAGTGAAGGTAAGTCATTAATTGTGTTGTTATTTTAACTGCTTACTTAAGCTACAACGAATCCAGTTATCTAATCCTTCAATGCATGATCACATCTTTGGCCAGAATCCCTTTCATTCCATTTCGGTCTTTTGAAATAACTTTGTTGAAGCAGTAACTTATCCCCTGGTTCTGTTTGTAAGCAATGGGTTATCATTAAATGTTAATAAGGAAATCTTTTTAAATTATGGTGTGAACGCTTCCTGGACAACACACATGATAAATGAAATAATGAACTATTATATTTTTGTTGCATTCAGTAATATATTGTGAAAGATTGTTCACACACTTGTTAACTTATTAATCAATCACTAAACTTCAAGTAAGACTGTACAAATAAATCATGTTTAATTCTTTAACTTAGAAAACACTCACTAAATTCGTGTTCCTAACTCTGCCCTATCTATATCTCCGTCTGTCTGTGTCCCAGTCTTCCACTGAGTCCCTCCTTTAATACCCGTCAGTCTCTCATAAGACTTGGTCAAGCTTGTTTGACGTAACCAATCTCTTGCGAGACTACCACCCCCTCCAACTCTCACCGTCCAAACGTCAACTGTCAATCATGTAGTACCTCCCATAGATAAGACGAGGGTAGGTGGGTTTACGTAATCTATCACAGGTCACTAATCCCCTACCCGAGTCGCTCTAACTGACCATACATGACACCTGGTCCGTCCCGTCACATTTGCGCCTCTGGACACTCGCCAGAGCCCGTGGCGCCAAAAAGGCTACCCGCCAGACCTGCCTATTAGGTCGTCCGCCCTAAATTCCCCACAATATAAAGACCAACTACTAAAAACAAGTCACAGATTTTATATCACAGTTGAATGTGACAACTAGACTAAATTAAAGCTAAATTACTTGTTTCACAATAGGGGCAGAATATACTTATAGTAATAACATTTTAAATATTTGCATCATAATCAAACTTGATCAATATGTGTAACTGTCTTCATGTAATAGTAATAACACATTAAACAAATTTATGACAATTTGAGGTTAACTTTATTTTGATATTTAGCATGTCATGATCTGCACCTTCTAATCATGTAATAATGATGCAGTGAGCAGCAGTAAGTGCTATTACATTGGAGGACTGGGTAATGACAGTCTCAAGGATCCTAAACTGGGATGGGAGGCTGCCAGGAACGCCTGCAGGACACTGACCTCACCCAAACGTGTAGACATCGGCAGCATCAATAGCCAGCTTGACCAAGGTAAGGGACGGGTCAAAATTTGGTTTGTTCTTGTGGTCATTACTTGGTTGGTTCTGGTGGTCTCATTGACCAGGGCAGTGGAACTATCAGGCGGGCTATGAAGTTATTTAACCATTTGGGGGAAAATGACATTGTGGTAGAAGAGTCCAAGAATGTCAAGTACATATAGGAAGAGCTATCAAATACACAACTCATAAACACCACACAATTAAAATATTAATTCCTTAATCAAACCACTGTGCTGGCACTTTGCTATATAAAAGTGAGTTTTAATTGAATTTTGGGCATGCAGCCGCAAAAAAATGTTTACCATCACTGCTCTAGAATTAAAATCTAAATTGCTAATTGTGCTAAAATTGTTAAGTATTTATATTATTGTTTCATTACTTTAAACAAAAATGTTTTAAATATATATTTGATATTTTATTAAATATTACATTCTGAAGGAAAACCTTTAAAAACAAAGTATAATTGTCTGCTGGTTAATTTTTGGAAAATAAAAAATAATTTGAGATTTGAGATTAATGGGGCCTGGATTTCAGTTTGAGACACCATTAACAAATTTTCATTTGCCAATCTCAAACATTCACCATCGCCAAACATTGACCATCTCCAAACATTGAACATCTCCAAACATTGACCATCTCTGAACATTGACCATCTCCAAACATTGACCATCTCCAAACATTGACCATCTCCAAATATTGACATCTTTAAACATTGACATCTCCAAACATTGACCATCTTCAAACACTGACCATCTCCAAACATTGACCATCTCTGAACATTGACCATCTCCAAACATTTACCATCTCCAAACATCGACCATCTCCAAATATTGACATCTTTAAACATTGACATCTCTGAACATTGACCATCTCCAAACATTGACCATCCCCATACATTGACCATCTCTGAACATTGACCATCTCCATACATTGACCATCTCCATACATTGACCATCTCCAAACATTGACCATCTCCAAACATTGACCACCTCCAAACATTGACATCTCCAAACATTGACCATCTCCAAACATTGACCCTCTCCAAACATTGACCATCTCCATACATTGACCATCTCCAAACATTGACAATCTCTGAACATTGACCCTCTCCAAACATTGACCATCTCCAAACATTGACCCTTTCCATACATTGAGCACCTCCAAACATTGACATCTCTGAACATTGACCATCTCCAAACATTGACCATCGCCGAACATTGACCATCTCCTAACATTGATCATCTCCAAACATTGACCATCTCTGAACATTGACCATCTCCAAACATTGATGATCTCCAAACATTGACCACCTCCAAACATTGACATCTCTGAACATTGACCATCTCCAAACATTGACCACCTCCAAACATTGACATCTCCAAACATTGACATCTCTGAACATTGACATCTCTGAACATTGACATCTCTGAACATTGACCATCTTCATACATTGACCATCTCCAAACATTGACCATCTCCATACATTGACCATCTCCAAACATTGACCATCTCTGAACATTGACCATCTCTGAACATGGACCATCTCTGAACATTGACCACCTCCAAACATTTACCATCTCCAAACATTGACCATCTCCAAACATTGACCACCTCCAAACATTGACATCTCTGAACATTGACCATCTCCATACATTGAACATCTCCATACATTGACCATCTCCAAACATTGACCACCTCCGAACATTGACATCTCTGAACATTGACCATCTCCATACATTGACCATCTCCAAACATTTACATCTCTGAACATTGACCATCTCCAAACATTGACCATCTCTGAACATTGACCATCTCCAAACATTGACCATCTCCAAACATGGACCATCTCCAAACATTGACCATCTACAAACATTGACCATCTCCAAACATTGACCATCTCTGAACATTGACCATCCCTGAACATGGACCATCTCCAAACATTGACCATCTCTGAACATTGACCATCTCCAAACATTGACATCTCCAAACATTGACCATTTCCAAAGAGTGACATTTACAAACATTGACCATCTCCAAGCATTGACCATCTCCAAACATTGACCATCTCTGAACATTGACCATCTCTGAACATTGACCATCTCCAAACATTGACCACCTCCAAACATTGACATCTCTGAACATTGACCATCTCCAAACATTGACCATGTTTTTAGATATTTTGTCACATGTCTACCTAATATTCATTGATCGAAACATATTTATTTCTGTAGATATTGTCACATTACCTTATAATATTCTTTTATCTCATCATATTTATTTATGTAGATATCGTCACTTTACTTATGTCCAAATTGACCTCTGACCTGTGGATCGGCCTGAGTGACCGTGCTCAAGTCAACACATTCAGCTGGGGGGATAACTCTGAGGTGACCTTCACAAACTGGGCCGGTGGCGAGCCCCAGTTTCACTATGGCACATGGCAAGTGGTGAGTGCTTCACTAGTTAACTGGTGATCTCAAGGGGCTTGTATTCACAGGTCAAGCCCCGTGTGGACGCGGAGGAAGGACACTCATCTTGGGGCACAGGCCAAGTTATGCTGAATATTTGTATGAATGGGCCATAATATTGATATGAATGGGTAATGGGTAGTACGCATAATATTGATATGAATGGGTAGTACACATAATATTGATATGAATGGGTGGTACACATAATATTGATATGAGTAATGGGTAGTACGCATAACATTGATATGAATGGGTCGTACACATAATATTGATATGAATGGGTGGTACACATAATAGGGAGGAGGGCACCAAGTTAAAGGCCATTTCTATAGCTTTCCCCGAGTCTGTAAGCAGAGATCTTGTTGGTTTATGAAAGAAAGAATATACAGTGGAACCCACTTACCTCGAGCTCGCTTAGGTCGACCACCCCATTAAGTCGACGGTTTTTTTTGGAACCGCCAAATTCTCTCTTTGTCTTAGTATTTTCTCGTCGTTTAATTCGATTTTTTTAAGTCGCCGAAACCTCATAACACGAGCACAAAAAAGGTCAAATTTGCCACTTAACATCGGTTAAGTCGATCCACATGACCAATCGCAAGCTTTTGAAAATGTTTCACCAGTGTCTGCTGGTGACGTCACAGCCCACTTGCTTTTTCCTCTGTGTTGTTTTTGGTACCATGGCAATGCGATCAGCTTGCTATGTGTGCTGGTGACGTTTTCGACACAGCCCTCTTGCGCTGAGACATGTGTTGCTAACTTAAATCGCCAGTTTCAGTGATGTGTTGGAGAAAATTAAAAGTTTTTATCGATAATCGACGTTGGTTTTTATTTTAAATTTGTAAATTTCTGCTGTCAGTTGGTGCACATATGCCTTCTGTTGTTAGCAAACATGTATGTACAATTTTATAGCATGCCGATAGCTTCATCAAACAAATAACGGCAATGCTGTTGTGTTAAAAAAACTCCAAAAAACACGTGCATGAACATTATCATTTATTAACGCTAGTGATGGGACGATACCAAAATCATAGGCTGCTTACTGTAAGCAAGGCTCCCCAGATTTTAAAATATATAATATAACAGACTACAGACAGTTTACTCTCAATCTCCCAAACCATTGTTGTTGGTTAGTCCTATTAGCATCAAGTTACCGAAGGAATTGTAAGCTGAGGGGATCGTATGGAATAATAAAATGTACCGTGTGCAGTGTCCAAACTTGTTGTCATTGGCAACCATTCATCCTTCAACCTCATTTTGACTATTACATGTACTGTACTACTGCTTTGTTCTCATTTTTTCATTCATAAGAAGTGGCCGTGTGCAAAAGCCATTTAACTATTGGTTAGAATTAATTAAAATATGTCAAAGTTGAAGGTTCAAAAGTTCAAAAGGAGTACCTAATTTTTTTGTGAACGTTTATATAACATGATAGTTCTCTTTGTTATGAGTCATATATAGGTCACGATAGACCATTCCGAGTCCAGAAGAGAATGGTTCGGGGACAATGAGGGGATGTGTAGGCTACTTATTTGTGTAGCTTGTAAAGAAAATCAAGCAAGTCGCTTCGAAGGCACAGTATCGCTCAATCTGGGAATCACCGCAAAACGGCGTTATATTTAAACTTAAACGGTCTTTAAAAACGAACGGTCTTAACAACCTTAAGAAAGCGTGAAGAAATAGGGTCCCGACATTCCGATACGATTCTGATTAATCGTCCCATCACTAATTAACGCACATCGCGTACATATAGAAATTTCAAGCGCATGTTAATATTTTGCCGCCATATTGGTTTTCGCTTTAACTCGATCATCGGTTATGTCGATGCGATTTTTCATTCCCCGACGCCGTCGACTTAAGCGGTTTCGACTGTATATACTTTTTTAAAATTGCAGTTACATCTTCATTAAGTTTTACTTTCTTTTACATTACTTTAAAATTTCAAATGCTAAAATAGTTTTTAGACAATTTTTGAAGAATTCTTAAGGTTTTGCAAAAGATGACATTGTGTTAGCAAGAAATAATCTATGAATTAAAAATGAGTGAGGCAGTATTGATATTTTAAGGCACTGAACTTTACCTTTCTCCTAGGAGACTGATTTTTTTTTTTTAGAGGTGTTCACTGATTTTTTTAGCAGGTTCATAACTTTTAAAAATTGACTTTTCTAATGCCCAGGACAACTGTGTTGAGATGCTGATAAAGCCAGGCAGAATAGAAGATACTGCTAAATGGAATGATGCTCAGTGCATTAAGAAAAATGCATATCTCTGCCAAACAATGAAAGGTAACTGCCAAACAATGAAAGGTAACTCTGCCAAGCAATGAAAGGTAACTTTGCCAGACTATGATAGTAACTTTGCCAAGCAGTGAAAGGTAACTTTGCCAAACAATGAAAGGTAACTTTGCCAGACAATGAAAGGTAACTTTGCCAAGCAGTGAAAGGTAACTTTGCCAAACAATGAAAGGTAACTTTGCCAAGCAGTGAAAGGTAACTTTGCCAAACAATGAAAGGTAACGTTGCCAGACAATGATAGTAACTTTGCCAAGCAGTGAAAGGTAACTTTGCGAGACAATGATAGTAACTTTTCCAAGCAATGAAAGGTAACTTTGCGAGACAATGATAGTAACTTTGCCAAGCAGTGAAAGGTAACTTTGCCAAACAATGAAAGGTAATTTTGCCAAGCAGTGAAAGGTAACTTTGCCAAGCAGTGAAAGGTAACTTTGCCAAACAATGAAAGGTAACTTTGCCAAGCAGTGAAAGGTAACTTTGCCAAACAATGAAAGGTAACGTTGCCAGACAATGATAGTAACTTTGCCAAGCAGTGAAAGGTAACTTTGCGAGACAATGATAGTAACTTTGCCAAGCAATGAAAGGTAACTTTGCGAGACAATGATAGTAACTTTGCCAAGCAGTGAAAGGTAACTTTGCCAAACAATGAAAGGTAATTTTGCCAAGCAGTGAAAGGTAACTTTGCCAAACAATGAAAGGTAATTTTGCCAGACAATTAAAGGTAACTTGCCAAGCAATGACAGGTAACTTGCCAAGCAATGAAAGGTAACTTTGCCAGACAATTAAAGGTAACTTGCCAAGCAATGAAAGGTAACTTGCCAGACAATTAAAGGTAACTTGCCAAGCAATGACAGGTAACTTGCCAAGCAATGAAAGGTAACTTTGCCAGACAATTAAAGGTAACTTGCCAAGCAATGAAAGGTAACTTGCCAAGCAATGAAAGGTAACTTTGCCAAACAATGAAAGGTAATTTTGCCAAAAATGAAAGGTAACTTTGCCAAACAATGAAAGGTAACTGCCAAACAATGAAAGGTAATTTTGCCAGACCATGAAAGGTAACTGCCAAACAATGAAAGGTAACCAGAAAATAATAAAAATGTGTAGACTGTGGACTTAAGCTCTAGCAAAATGATTTATTACAATGAAAGATTTTCACCTCCATAAAAATGATCTGAAACATAAAATGAAATTGTGATATAAAGCTAACTTGACTTTTCAGTTCCCAGCCAGTCTACCACAGTGGTTCCCACTCCAACATCTATGTGCCCTAAAGATTTCATCCAGCACAAAACAATTTGCTATTCATTTATTAATCGACCCCAAACATGGGAGGAGGCAAGAACCTCTTGTAGAAATCTGGGTGGTGATCTAGCAGCAACCTTAGACGTGTTTGAGGTTGCCAGATTGGACTTGGGGCTATATAATAAAAACATAATGGGACAAGCATGGATCGGCATGAAATTTGATGAGGTAATTAAATAGACTTAGATTAATTTTTTAAATTATGGTGTATGCAGGTGTTGTAAAAAATCTGATCTAGATTTTTTTTCATAACCTGTGAATATTTTTTATTTCTTCAACCTGAATTCAGTCCTCTCAACTTCTCTTATTTTAGAGACTTGACTGACACACAGAATCTTATCTTTGTTTTTAAGAGATCTGTTGTCTCCCTGGAAAAAAAAGTCAATTTATTTTTTTATATTGAAAATTTTTGTTTCTTTTATTACTAAGCAAATAATAATTGTATTTTACTTAAAAACTGCTTGGATTGACTAAGCTGTAATGTCTTGTAAAATATCTTCAAGTTATCCCTCATCATCATCATTACCTGTCGTCCCCTTCTGGGGCATAGGCCACGAACAAAGACTCTCCAGGCCGTGCCAATCTCTCTAGCTGTCCCCAGCTGTGCCCACTCTTAGTTCCCTTCTCCAGGTCATTTTGGGTTGACCTCTTTTTCTCTTGCCCTGGGGGTTCCAAGTGAGGGCTTGTCTCACAATGCTGGATGTAGGCGTTCTGAGGGTGTGGCCAATCCATCTCCATCTGGGCTGACCTATTAGTTTTTCCACTGGCTCTTGTTGTGTACGTTGCCAGAGGTCCTCGTAGGTGATATTTGGCCAGCAGATTCGGAGAATTGTTCGGAGACATGTGTTTATAAATGCTTGAAGCTTTTTTGAAAGGGCTGCTGTAATTTGCGATGTTTCAGCTCCATATAGTAAACAAAATGAGGGGTAGGACTGCAATCAGGCTTATACAAAATTCAATGGAAAAGACGTAAACAAGGTATGGGTTAGTCCGGTCAGGCTAACCCATACCTTGTTTACGTCTTTTCCAGCTCCATATAGCAGGACAGGCTTTACTGTGGTGTTGAATATCCTGACCTTGGTCTGGCGGGTCAAGCTGTTGGCAACTCTAAACTTTTTTTATCTGTTTAAATGCTTCAACTTATCTTTAGTAGACAGTTATTTTACTTCTCAACCCTTTGTTTGAGGTTATTCCCAGACTTATTTATTCCCTGACCAGATGACCTCGGAGTACACCTGGACCAACGGCTGGCCAGTCTTAAACACATTCTGGTCGGCGGGGAATCCCAACCTACAGACAAACGACAGCTGTGTCGCCTTCTCAAACACAAAATGGAACGACACACAATGTGGTGATAGTCTCCCTTTCATCTGTGAAATCAGAAGAGGTTAATTGTTAAACCATTTGCTATGTAACGTTTTCAAAAAGGAATATCAATATAGAGATATATATTGTAGAGATATATAAATTTTCATAGTAATTAAACTGCCAGGTTATATTATCAAATATTTTTTTTTTTTTGTTTCTAAAAAAATCACATACTCTGAGGTATTTATAGTTAAATTCAAAACTTGTTTTAATTCCAACATATTTTACTTTCTGGACGCAGTCTAGCAATATACCCTGATGAAGAATTCATTATTTAAATTTAAAATAAATTTTATTTTACTTTTGGGTGCTGTTGAAAGGTTTCTTTGATAGTTGTAAGTAACACCACTATGAGCTTCACTTGTGCTCTTTAATTCAATATTTTAGTCGCATTTTTAAGATACCTAATTACATGCAGGGTAACAATGTTTTACTTTATGACTGATTTCCTTAGAACTACCACCGACACCCACCCCCACACCACGGGGCCACTGCGTCGACCCTAAACACTTGAGGTTTGGGGACCACTGTTATCTGATCAAACTTGATGACCTCGTCTCTTGGCCCGAGGCTGCGTTCTCATGTAATCAGCTGGGCATGCAGCTGGCCAGCGTCCACTCAGCATCCGAGAGCAGCTTCCTGTTTGCTCAGCTTCAAAACCCGGTCACGACCACGAGGAACCCACGTGTCTACACCAACTACAACTACGGTGTGAAAACAAACATTTGGCTTGGCCTGCGGAGGGATCTTAAAGGCAAGTTCTTGAAAGAAATAGTAGGAGGCGTTTAGAACAAAGATGATAGTAGGAGGTGTTTAGAACAAAGATGATAGTAGGAGGCGTTTAGAACAAAGATGATAGTAGGAGGCGTTTAGAACAAAGATGTAAAGATAAAGAGAAAAGTGAAATATCAATAGAATTAAAACTAGGGCTGCACAGACCATGAGGCCATAGAGAATGTTATCTATGAATATTTGATGTTTCAATGAAATTAATTTTTTTTAAAAATCTTTTAAGTTTATGACATGGTTTATTTCTAAATAAATTAATAAATAAGCAAGTAAGTAAAGCAAAATTTTATAATTTGGGCACATGCACTAACACATCATTCAGATACACATACACAGAGCGTAGGCCTGTTTTAAGCTTAACGTGTCCACTGATTGCATTTTTAGGTGGCTACACATGGTCAGACAAGTCAGAGGCTACTTACTTTAACTGGGCCACAGGCGAGCCATCCATGAGGTTCACCTCAGGAGTGACCGTCACAGAGGAGGAGTGTGTAGAAATGTACAGGGACTCGGGGCGATGGAACGACATCTCTTGTCTGGGCAACAACCGGGGATATGTTTGTAAAGTCAGTCAAGGTAAGGATATGTTTGTAAAGTTAGTCAAGGTAAGGATATGTTTGTAAAGTCAGTCAAGGTAAGGATATGTTTGTAAAGATAGTCAAGGTAAGGATATGTTTGTAAAGTCAGTCAAGGTAAGGATATGTTTGTAAAGATAGTCAAGGTAACGATATGTTTGTAAAGATAGTCAAGGTAAGAATATGTTTGTAAAGTTAGTCAAGGTAAGGATATGTTTGTAAAGTCAGTCAAGGTAAGGATATGTTTGTAAAGATAGTCAAGGTTAGGCCACTAAATGGAAATGTTCAAAATAACTTCAAGTTAGCCAAAAAACTATTCTGTAGAACATTCAAAACCACAATGTATTTGTTCAAACTGAAAGGCTTCAGTGCTGTAAAAATTCATTATTCTATTAACTAGGCTAAAAATACTTCTTTTTTTTTTTTAGTCACATAACCTCTTTTTATCGAGGTCGTAGAGGATTCTAATGTTTCCATTAGAATATTCTCGGGCTTAATAGACACTGGCGGCGCCCATCCCTCTCCAGGTCAGCGGAGGACTTTCTAAGCGTTAGTCATTGCACAACATTTTTATAGTGGCTTTTCGTGGGCTTGAACCCACGCCCCTCAGCTTGTGAGGCTAGCGCACTATTGACTTCGCTATCCAGCCGCCAAAAATACTTATGACAGGCAATTTGAACTTCGATGAAATATGGCCAAAGTTCAATTGGACTGTGGATAGACATGTGGCTTATGAGTTTTTGTATTTGAGCATGGAAAACTTCCCATCATGTAGTACACATGTCTTTTTGTTTATAGAGAGATTGAAATAAATTCTACTTTTCCCTGATGTGCCCATTTGTTTATTCTCTGCGGATTGTGTTAAAACAGTGAGTCTCCCTATTTGTTTATTCTCTGAGGATTGTGTTAAAACAGTGAGTCTCCCTATTTGTTTATTCTCTGAGGATTGTGTTAAAACAGTGAGTCTCCCTATTTGTTTATTCTCCGAGGATTGTGTTAAAACAGTGAGTATCCCCTTTTGTTTATTCTCTGAGGATTGTGTTAAAACAGTGAGTCTCCCCATTTGACTTGACAGCTTGTACAATCCAAAGCTTTTATTGCTTTCATTCAGCTGTTCATTGATCTGAGGGACACTTGTAACAATCTTTGAAGAAATTCTTGAGCCTCTTAGCTGAGTGTTTCCCTCGGCAAATACAATACAAGTTCCATATAACAACACAGTATTTTCAGTGATATTCTTATTTTTTTAAAAATGTGATGCAAAGATTGTTTTGATAAAAAGTAGGTCATGTTAATTTTAGCTTTTTTTTTTTCTCTTACAGTTTTTCCCACTACATTGCCCACCACAACGCCATCTACTCCTGAACCTCTGGTCACTGTGATTGGTCCAGACACTCCAGTCACTGACATCCTTGAATCAACAACCAACGTGATTGTAACACTAGGCCACCTCCCAGCAGTCCTTAACCCAGAAAGTAAGAAATATAAACTTTGAGCTGTTCAACATGTTCTCTTCTATGTCCATGATCCAAATCTATGTCCTGGGGTAACTGCTCCAACCCATACATCAAAGTTCTAGAAGATCTTTAGGGAACCAAATTTATGTTTAACACATACATCAAAGAGATATTTAGGGAACCATATTTATGTCCAAACCATACATCAAAGAGATCTTTAGGGAACCAAATTTATGTCTAACCCATACATCAAAGTTGTACAAGATCTTTAGGGAACCAAATTTATGTCTAACCCATACATCAAAGTTGTACAAGATCTTTAGGGAACCAAATTTATGTCCAACCCATACATCAAAGTTGTACAAGATCTTTAGGGAACCAAATTTATGTCTAACCCATACATCAAAGATCTAGAAGATCTTTAGGGAACCAAATTTATGTCTAACCCATACATCAAAGAGATCTTTAGGGAACCAATTTATGTCCAGCCCATACATCAAAGTTTTACAAGACGTCTAGTGGTTTCTATCACGAAAGAGAAACATAATAAAACCATAAAACAACACAATACCACAATATACTGTAAATACTCGTTCTAAAGCTGACCTTTTTTGGACAAAATCTAGGGGAAAAGGTCAGGAGGTCGACTTACGAGCGGATCATATGTGATTTCTGCATGTACATTGAATCACAGTGTTGTTATTGTAGATCATCAAAGTCCTTGACTATATTCTACAAGATTAGACTGCTCTACAAGAAGCTATAAAACATTATTAAACATCTGCACTTGCCTAACAAAGACAAATATAGGTGGCACAAAGTAAACAATTGTAATGACCAATTAGGCTTGCAGTTTTAAAAAAAATTTGTACCATTTTGTTTACGCTTTCCTATTACTTTTTGGGGTCGCTTTACGAGCGGGTTACACACTTTTTATACTATTCTCTTCCAAAAGAAGGGGGTCGGCTTATGAACGAACGGGCTATAGAACGAGTATATACGGTATAAAATTGTATCTAATATATAATTTTAATATCATTAAAAGCTACCATACAAATGAAACTCTGAACTTGAATAGTATATTAAATCATTAAAATCATTAAAACCTTCTTTCTTTCATTTTGCATTCAAAATTTTGATTTATTGAATTCCCATGGAAGTCTCTAATTATTCACAATAATTCTGTCATCTAAATGATGAGATTTAATTTTTTTAAAAATGGAAATGAAAGGTCATCATTTTATTTGAATATGTTCCTGAACTTTCCAGATGAT
This sequence comes from Radix auricularia, assembly GCA_002072015.1. Classification (NCBI taxonomy): domain Eukaryota; kingdom Metazoa; phylum Mollusca; class Gastropoda; family Lymnaeidae; genus Radix; species Radix auricularia. The sequence continues at coordinate 1,271,154 of MUZC01000134.1, forward strand.
GAGAACAGACTGACAGGAGGACAGATTGCCGGCATAGTCATTGGTCTAATTATAGCAGCTGTCATAGTGGCAGTGGTCATTGTGGTCATCAGGAAGACACCCCTCCCCCCCTGGCGTAGGGTGAACTTGTACCAACAAGACCTGGGCTATGAAAACGCTCTGTACATGAAAGGTGACGAGGACCCGGCCACAGAGAGCAAGGGAATTAATCAGGACACTGCAGAGGGCGATAATGCAAGCGAAGAAAGTGTTGTAAAACTAGGATTTTCAGATGCTTAGTCACAGATCACCATTCTTGTCTTATTTTAACTCTTAAAGCCCCAGAAGGTTTTCAATAAACTTCCGCCTCAGTCCCGTAAGGATTTCCCGTATTACGATCAACCGGTTATGAAATTTAAAAATTTGCGTAAAATCCATTTATAATATTATTGTCATACTGACTTCATTTTTTAGGCTAAGAATGGTTATTTTACGCATCCAAAAGACCATACTGAGTTTGAAACAATATTTACCTGTAGTTTAGTACTATTATTTTAGAAATAAAGTATAACGAAAACGTATCTTCGAAAAAAAAACTATTAAAACTACCAAAAAACATTGCGAACCGAGCGATAACACTAGCGCGGGCAACGGCCGCCATTGCCGGAAGTCGAATACGTCGTTTTTCAAGCATTGAAGAGTTTTTACTTTCCGAGATCTAATTTCTAATGAGATTTGTATCTAGGGACGCATTACGACGCTTTACGGATAGCAGGAAGAGACGCATTACGACGGTTTGCGACTTTAAGAGTTAAATTAAATCTAGTAATTTTGTCAAATGTAATTGTTAAAAATTCATATTACTTTAGAGATAAAATAATCAGTTTGATATCATTTTGTTTTTAACTTGTGGATAGCCTCCTATCATCATAGTCTATTTTTAGCTCATGTTCACACCACATATATTATCATTTCATATATTTGTGCTGTTTAAATTTTGTACATAATAATATTATTTGATGTTGTTAACCAAAAAGTTAAACTCCACTGATTGTTGAATGTGTCTAATGTTTTTGTTAGATGTTTTGTTTCATGAGGTCCATTTATTCAAAATAACACATCAATTTGTACACAAACACATCAATTTGTGCACAAACACATCAATTTGTGCACAAACACAGCATTTTGTGCACAAACACAGCATTTTGTACACAAACACATCAAATGTGTACACAAACACCAATTTGTACACAAACACATAAATTAGTACACAAACACATCAATTTGTACACAAACACATCAATCTGTACTCCTAAATATCAAATGTTCTGTTATTGTACCCATGACCAACCTTTTTTTTTTTTAATTTGAACAATAATATCTATTTCTTACAATGAGTACTGAAAAAAAAATGAATGGAAATGATTCACAATCCACCAAAGAACCTAATGAAGTCTTTACTTACAGTGTTTCCATTCAAGCAGGTTTATTGGTGAGGTTTATGTTTAAAAAGTAAATGATTCATTGATAAATAAATGATTTTATATTAAATTATTGAGTTCAAATTTTTTTAAATTTGTGAATTTTAAGAATTGTTTTGGTATGTGTTGGATAAAGTAAAACATAGGACAGTTTTGATTAAAGGGCTTGAAAGATTTAATAAAACAAGTGCATCAAATAGGGCATGGAATAATAGTTCAACAAAATATCATACATGATACTTTCCTTGGAGGCACAGTAATGGTGACAAAACAATGATGTTCACTGATTCCAGATACACTGACTAGATTCATAAAATGATTCATATGTAATACAATCAACTAAATTCATTGGTAACTAGATTCATATGTAATACAATCAATTAAATTCATTGGGAACTAGATTCATATGTAATACAATCAATTAAATTCATTGGTAACTAGATTCATATGTAATACAATCAACTAAATTCATTGGTAACTAGATTCATATGTAATACAATCAATTAAATTCATTGGGAACTAGATTCATATGTAATACAATCAACCACAGTTTTTGGGGACTAGCTTCAGACACAATACAATTTTTAGTTGAACTGAAAGGTTTTGTAAAACAACAGAAAAGAAAGAAATTTTCTTCAACTAATAAGTTCTGGGTATAATACTAAAACTCGTTGATAATACAGTGTATCCATTTAATAAAAGAACGAAAATGTTTTCAATTAAATACTACATGGTGGTTTTATAGAGTGAAGAGGACACAGGAATATATCTTTTTTGTGTGTTTTCATTCAGTTATTGGGTGTTGTAAAAAATCACAAAAATTTTATTGAATCCCAGATGTGCCAGTCACAGCATGTGCCCTAACTCTTGCAAGAAAGACTGCTTGAAAGTTGGCTAACAATGCAATAATAACAACAATTACAATAATATCTGTTTGGTGTTTAAAAAGAAAAAAAAAGTTTGTGACAGAAACAAGAAGAAAATAACAAAGTCATAACAAAATACAGAAACAATAACCCTCTTTAAAATACAGAGCAATTAAAATAGTGTGACATAGAACACATACATAATACATATGAAACGTAACCACACGCAAAAAAAAAGTTTTTGTGGAGTTTCAGAGGGTAAACCTAAACACGTCGACAGGCAAAAAAGTAATCTTTAAAAAAAAAATCTGCTTCCTGTTGTAGGTTGTTGTTAGATGAGATTAGCATCAACGGCCATGGAGTAGAAGATGGAGTTTGAGTTCCCCAGAAGTTTGTTTGGTGTGTCGAACTCTTTGATTGTGCCAGCGTCCAGTACCATTACCCTAGGCAGAATAAAAATAATAATCATATTTAGTACCATTACCCTAGGTAAATATAAAATGGAGTGATTTCAAATCAAATGAAACAATAAGAAAAGAAACCAACCAAGAAAATGTGTCAAATTTTATAAGGAGAAGACGATGGAATTACATCGGTCATGTTCTTCGAATGGACGAGAGAAGACTCCCACGTCAGGCCCTCATGTGGACACCAACAGGCAAAAGAAAACAAGGAAGACCAAAAGAAACCCTGCGTAGAACAAACATAAGAGAAAGCTCAACCATGGGTCTAAGAAATAACCAGGACTTATTACAAGTAGCAACGGATCGTCGCAAATGGAAATGACCTCTGCCCTATGTGCCGTCTTCGGCCCGAGAGGAAATAACTAACTAACCCTAGGCAGAAACAATACAAAAATAATAATCATATTTAGTACCATTACCCTAGGCAGAAGCAACACAAAAATAATAATCATATTTAGTACCATTACCCAAGGCAGAAACAATACAAAAACAACAATCACATGCACTGAGAATAACATGTTCCAGCAAATATAATTAAATAATCCAATATGGTAATTCAAGGGTATATATATATAGTTGCAAAAAAGGTTGTATGTGATAAAAGTAAAAGTCTCTAAAACTCAAACTTTCCAATATTATTTTGTTTGAATTCCTGAATGAATCTTTTTTTTTTTTTCGATTAGAAACAAGAGAACTGACTTATCGTAGTCCAATTGATAAGAAACAAGAGAACTGACTTATCGTAGTCCAATTGATAAGAAACAAGAGAACTGACTTATCGTAGTCCAAGATCGTGTTGAGTCTGTGGGCGATGGCGATGACCGTGCAGTTCTGGAAGGCCAGTCTGATCGTGTTCTGAATCAAAGAGTCCGTCTGCAGGTCCACGGCAGCTGTGGCCTCGTCCAGGACCAGGATTTTAGTCTTCCTCAAAAGTGTTCTTGCCAGGCAAACCAGTTGTCTCTGGCCAACACTGGGGAATGGAGGGATACAATCATGACATTTAGTTCATGATACAATCAAGACATTTAGTTCATGAGACAATCAAGACATTTAGTTCCTGAGACAATCAAGACATTTAGTTCATGAGACAATCAAGACATTTAGTTCATGAGATGAAACAAAATGTTAATTAGTGAGACAAGCATTCTTAAGAGACAATTTTTTAAAAATACTTTCGTTAAATAGATTTCTCTATGCTAGTACTTGCAATTTGGCACATTTCATGTTAAGAAATGTAATTTTGCTACAGGGTAAATACGCACACAAAAATTGGAGTAATTTACATGGAATAATTGCTCTCTAAAGGTTTCAAAAATGTATTTAAAAAATTAAAGGTTCTAATTTTAAATAATTTTGAACTGGAAATATAAATTTATAAATTAAGTATTTTGTGATGACCTGAAATATCTTCCAAATAAACCCTTTTTTCCCCAAAAAGTTCATCAGCTCCAACAAAAGACCTTTGAATTTTCAAACTGCTTATCACTGCAGGTACCTTGTGCTAAAACCAGTGCTTTTTTTTCTTATAACAAGGTACTGGAACGCATATTCAAAACGTCCTGAAAAAGCAGTAAGACCAAACATTCCAGGTAGTAATATAAAAAAGTATGTGCAAAAAAAGTGCCAGAATGCCTTAACAGGTGTGTTCTGCTAGAAAAAAAAGCACTGGCCAAAACTATTTAACAATAACCACCTGAGGTTCTGGCCTTCCTCTCCGCACGGGTACATGAGCTTCTCAGGTAGATGGTTGACAAACGCTTTCAAATGTGACCTCTCCAAGGCCGTCCATACTTCATCATCAGCAAACTCATCAAACGGGTCAAGGTTCATGCGCAGTGTTCCAGAAAACAAAACTGGATCCTGATTTTAGAAAAGACATAAAAGACTGTGGACTTGGTTGTAGTTTTAACATTTAAACTTAAAATGACAATTAAATTTTAATTTTTTAATTAGAGTATCACATTAAATAACTGCCTAATAATTACATAGGGAAAGAAAGAGTTGTACATTGAGGCACTAAATGCTTTTTAATGAGAATAATGTGAGAAAAATTGATTTAAACGTTCCAAACATTTTGCTGTACTCTTTTAAATGAATTTATCATATCTGTTACAGATGCTCCTTCTATACAGAAGATTATTGCGTCCTACGTTTATCTATGGTTTGTGTCTAGTCCTGCACTTTTATTAGAGTTTTAAATGATGATAAAGTGTTGGCTTTCCTGGTTTCCTCAGGCAACCCATTCCATGCCCAAATTCCGGACAGGAAGAAAGAAAACTTGTATGTGTTTGTTCTTGCATACGGAATAACAGAGGTGTTTTTATCTTTATGTCTATCTGAGGGTTGTATTAACTTTTCTCTGTGTTGTATTTCTAAATTAGAATTTATATGCATAATAATTAATTTAATCTTGGCTCTTCTATCCTCTAGTGTTTAAAGGTTTAATGATTTAATTGATGGTGTTACTCTTGTCAGTTTTGAATATTCTCAAGTAATGAATCTGATAGCTCTTTTTTGAATTTGTTCTAGTTTATCAATGTTTTCTTTGGTGGATGGGTCCCATACAGAAGATGCATATTCTAGTATTGCCCATCTAGAATTTATAGTCAAAATCCCAAAGAGGAGGTGCATCTACCACTAAAACCAAAAGTTAAATTTACTTGTACCTGTATAGAATATTACCATATATACTCGTTCTATAGCCTGTTTGTTCATAAGCTGCCCCCCCCCCTTCCAAAGTTTTTGAAGAGAATAGTAAAAAAGTGTGTAACCCGCTTGTAAGCAGACCCCAAAAAATAATAGGACAGCGTAATTAAAATGATACACATTAAAAAAAAAAACTAAAGCATAATCTGTCATTATGATTGTTTACTTTGTTTAGGTTGAAGAACAAAGAGAAGATGGATGTTATTTCCTACTATTTTGTACTACCCATCTTTGTCTTTGTACTACCCATCTTTGTCTTACCCATCTTTGTCTTTGTACTACCCATCTTTGTCTTTGTGCTACCAATCTTTGTCTTTGTACTACCCATCTTTGTCTTTGTGCTACCCATCTTTGTCTTTGTACTCTTTGTTAGGCAAGAGTTACCGGTATTTTTTTTCCTTTTCTTTGGTAAACAGTGACAAAAGCGCATACATTAAAATTTGTTGTTGAAAAAGAAATTTGTAGAATGATGATCTACAATAACAACACTAATATTCAATGTACATGCAGTAATCACCTATGACCCGCTCGTAAGCCGACCCCGTAACTTTTCCCCCAAGATTTTGTCCAAAAAAAGTCGGCTTTAGAATAAGTATATACGGTATATCATGGTTTAGTAATGGGTATTTACTTGCGGAAGTATGGTGATTCTTGACCGTAGGTCATGGAGGCCCAAGTCAGCAATGTTGACCCCATCCACCATGATGCATCCGCCCGCAGACTCCATCAGACGGAACAATGAGAGAGAGAGGGAAGACTTGCCTGCCCCTGTCCGACCGACCACTCCGACCTGGAGAACACCATTGTTTATCTATTTATAACACACCAATCATCTCTAGAGACTCTTATAAACAAATAGCAATCAGAAAGGTTTTACTTTACACACCATTATCATTTATGTCACTCCAATAAATAATTGATGCGTAAATCATTGAGAACCAATGTTACCCCGAGGTTCCTTGGTCCAAGTGCTAAATAACAAACTCATATGCCAAGTTGCACAGCATCTTAAACCAACCACACATCTTAAACCAACCACTCATCTTAAACCAACCACACATCTTAAAACCAACCACACATCTTAAACCAACCACACATCTTAAACCAACCACACATCTTAAACCAACCACTCATCTTAAACCAACCACACATCTTAAACCAACCACTCATCTTAAACCAACCACACATCTTAAACCAACCACACATCTTAAACCAACCACACATCTTAAACCAACCACACATCTTAAACCAACCACTCATCTTAAACCAACCACTCATCTTAAACATAACATTGTTAAAAATTACATTAACCACTATGGAGAGTTAGTCTTATTTGACAGCCTAATTATTTAGCGATACATCCATGGACCTTCTCTCCTCCGTGTATCTTGACAGACATTTCTCTTACCTTCTCCCCTCTGTGTATCTTGACAGACATTTTTCTTACCTTCTCCCCTCTGTGTATCTTGACAGACATTTTTCTTACCTTCTCCCCTCCATGTATCTTGACAGACATTCCCCTTATGACCATGTCAAGTCCTGCCCTGTACTTCACACTAAAGTTCATGAACTCTAAATCACCACGTGACGGCCATGTTGGGTGGGGGCGTTTAGAAGGCACCACCCAGTCGGCCTGGACAGTGAAACAAGAAATATACATAAGATACATCTACAGACAACGACACATCTACAACCTATGACATATCTACAGCCTAGGACACCCCTACAGTCTATGACACATATAAAACCTTTGACACACTTAAAACCTATGACACATCTACAGACTATGAGACATATAAAACCTTTGACACACTTAAAACATTTGACACACCTACAATCTATGACACATCTACAGACTATGACAAATCTACAGACTATGACACATCTACAGCCTATGATACATATAAAACATTTGACACACCTACAATATATGACACATCTACAGACTATGACACATCTACCGACTATGACACACCCATGGGCTAGGACACACCCATGGGCTAGGACACACCCATGGGCTAGGACACATCTACAGACTATGACATATCCATGGGGTAGACCTAAATATGACGAGTGCCTGGTATTTTATCTTGTGAACCACTTGCTAACCTCTTGTTCAATCTCAGAATATTCCTTGAGTCTCTCCACGGAGACGATGTTTGTCTCAAAGTCTGCCAGTTGTCTGACCATCCAAGGAAGACTTCCAGAGATCTGTGGATAGACAATCACCAGGTAATTATGGATTAACCATTCCAGGTAACTGTTATTTACCTGTCTTACTTTATACACAATAAGCACTCCTTCTATAGTCTGCTAATTATATGGGCTTAAAACTGTTGGCAATATGACAATGTCAGTCCTGTCATGACAAGCTTGTAGAGTGTATGTTACTGTCAGAACCAACCTCTAGGCAATATGACAATGTCAGTCCTGTCATAACAAGCTTGTAGAGTGTATGTTACTGTCAGAACCAACCTCTAGGCAATATGACAAGGTCAGTCCTGTCATGACAAGCTTGTAGAGTGTATGTTACTGTCAGAACCAACCTCTAGGCAATATGACAATGTCAGTCCTGTCATGACAAGCTTGTAGAGTGTATGTTACTGTCAGAACCAACCTGTAAAGCATACGACACTGTCAGTCCTGCCTGGCCGGCACTGCTGCCAGATGACAAAACTTGGAAGAAGCCAGACGAGAAGATGACCAGGTTGGCCAGTGTGTCCATGTTAACAGACAGCCACCTGGAGATAAGGCGAGGATCATGTAGATTCTTTTGTTTCATTTATATATTAATTCACATTTTTTTACTTCCCATTTTCAAATTAAAATTCATTCATAAATGATGTAAATATTTAAAAATTGTTTAAAGACACCTCAAACTTTAAAAATTATTCAGATATGGTCTCAAAAATTCCAGTTGCTGTCCAGCTATTCAAATTATCAACTAAGTAATAAAAACTCACAGTGTTGCCTCAGATCCATTAAGTCACTGAGTAAAACAATATCCTACCTCAGAGCTGTCAAGTTACTGAGTAAAACAATATCCCACCTCAGAGCCATTAAGTCACTGAGTAAAACAATATCCCACCTCAGAGCTGTCAAGTTACTGAGTAAAACAATATCCCACCTCAGAGCCCTTAAGTTACTGAGTAAAACAATATCCCACCTCAGAGCCATTAAGTTACTGAGTAAAACAATATCCCACCTCAGAGCCATTAAGTTACTGAGTAAAACAATATCCCACCTCAGAGCCATTAAGTTACTGAGTAAAACAATATCCCACCTCAGAGCCATTAAGTTACTGAGTAAAACAATATCCCACCTCAGAGCCATTAAGTTACTGAGTAAAACAATATCCCACCTCAGAGCCATTAAGTTACTGAGTAAAACAATATCCCACCTCAGAGCCATTAAGTTACTGAGTAAAACAATATCCCACCTCAGAGCCATTAAGTTACTGAGTAAAACAATATCCCACCTCAGAGCCATTAAGTTACTGAGTAAAACAATATCCCACCTCAGAGCCATTAA
>MUZC01000134.1:1289259-1299958 GCA_002072015.1 Radix auricularia
CTTCATGGGACTACATTTGACTACATGGGACTCCATTTGATTACATGGGACTACATTTGACTACATGGGACTACATTTGACTACATGGGATTACATTTGACTACATGGGACTACATTTGATTAAATGGACTCCATTTGACTACATGGGACTACATGGGACTACATTTGACTACATGGGACTACATTTGACTACATGGGACTACATTTGACTACATTTGACTACATGGGACTACATTTGACTACATGGGACTACATTTGACTACATGGGACTACATGGGACTACATTTGACTAAATGGACTCCATTTGACTACATGGGACTACATTTGACTACATGGGACTACATTTGACTACATTTGACTACATGGGACTACATGGGACTACATTTGACTACATGGGACTACATTTGACTAAATTTGACTCATGGGACTACATTTGACTACATGGAACTACATTTGACTAAATGGACTACATTTGACTACATGGGACTACATTTGACTACATGGGACTACATTTGACTACATGGGACTCCATTTGACTACATGGGACTACATTTGACTACATGGGACTCCATTTGACTACTTGGGACTACATTTGACTACATGGGACTACATTTGACAACATGGGACTACATTTGACTACATGGGACTACATTTGACTACATGGGACTCCATTTGACTACATGGGACTACATTTGACTACATGGGACTCCATTTGACTACATGGGACTACATAAGACTACATTTGACTACATGGGACTACATTTGACTACATGGGACTACATTTGACTAAATGGACTCCATTTGACTACATGGGACTCCATTTGACTACATGGGACTACATTTGACTACATGGGACTCCATTTGACTACATGGGACTACATTTGACTACATGGGACTACATTTGACTACATGGGACTACATTTGACTAAATGGACTCCATTTGACTACATGGGACTACATTTGACTACATGGAACTACATTTGACTACATGGGACTTCATTTGACTACATGGGACTCCATTTGACTACATGGGACTCCATTTGACTACATGGGACTACATTTGACTACATGGGACTACATTTGACTAAATGGACTCCATTTGATTACATGGGACTACATTTGACTACATGGGACTACATTTGACTACATGGGACTACATTTGACTACATGGGACTACATTTGACTACATGGGACTACGTGGTACCAGCAATTTAAAATCAAAGAGATATTCCTTTTTTAAAAATATCATGAAATATAATACAAAATGGTGTTACACAAAGTGCCATAATATCGTGTAACATAAATTGATACAATATAATCTGATTGGCAGGAACATGGAAAATAGTTAATAATATAATAAGTCAAACGTAAATTTTCCAACAATTTTTGCTGTACATTTATGCATTTATAGATTCCTGTAGTTATAGATTCATCCATTTGTAGAGTCGTATATTTGTAGATTCGTGTATTTGTAAATTTGTGTATTTGTAGATCTGTGTATTTGTATATTTGTGTATTTGTAAATTTGTGTATTTGTATATTTGTGTATTTGTATATTTGTGTATTTGTTGATCCTTGGATTTGTAATTTGTGTATTTGTATATTTGTGTATTTGTATATTTGTGTATTTGTATATTTGTGTATTTGTATATTCGTGTATTTTTAAATTCATGTATTTGTATATTTGTGTATTTGTAGATTCGTGTATTTGTAGATTTGTGTATTTGTAAATTTGTGTATTTGTATTTTTGTGTATTTCAAAAATTGACACGAACTTCGAAGCCTGACACCAAAGTTGCTAATGTCATGTCTGACGTGATCTTTGACCCTCAGCTAATGTCATGTCTGACGTGATCTTTGACCCTCAGGTAACCAAGTACAAGCTCCAGGGGAGTTGGGGGGGAGGGATTGCTTTCTATACTGAATGGGAATAATTGTACTTTTGGCCGGAAAAAAACAACTTTAATAAAATGCTGATCTTTCATTTTTCCCCTTATAATAAAAGATTAACTTATATAGTTTTTTCTTTTAGATGATCTTGGTGTTATATATAAACAAACTTCTGGAGCTTCCTGTTTTGTCCAAAGTCATTGATTAAAATTTGATTTAAAATAAATTTTTAAACAAAACAAACAAACAAAACAAAACAAAACAAAGCTGACCCTCTGGGTCCTCGTGTGCATCAAAGAAGTCCAGTTGCTCCTGTGTGAGGTGAACTTTCAGAAACTTGGCAAAAGGCCCATCATGGGCAAGTAACTGCTCGTAGGTTCCTATCTCACTTATCTGCCCCTCACTCATGACAACAATCATGTCAACTTGTGGGAGGAAGTGGACCCCATGAGTCACTAACACACGAGTCTGAAAAAGAAACAATTTTTTTAAAAAATGGGGTTTTATCCTTATTAATCTTTATTCACTAGTGAGAGCTGCAACAAGTGACAACTGACACCAAGATGTTTGCAGCCAATAATTTGTGAAATAGTTACTATAGGGTGACATACAGAATGGGACTGCATAAAGCTTTTTAATAAAAAAACAAATTACACAAACAATTTGTGTATATTACTATAGGGTGCGATGTGCTAGGTGAGTGGTGTTGAGTGGTCTTAAATCCTTTATATTAACTCGTGGTTACTATAGGGTAACATGTGATAGTTATTATAGGGTAACATGTGCTAGGTGAGTGGTGTTGAGTGGTCTTAAATCCTTTATATTAACTGGTGGTTACTATAGGGTAACATGTGATAGTTATTATAGGGTAACATGTGCTAGTTACTATAGGGTAACATGTGATAGTTACTATAGGGTAACATGTGATAGTTACTATAGGCAGTGGCGTAGCTAGGGGGGGCGGAGGGGGCGGTCCGCCCCGGGCGGCACTCATTCAAAGGGCGGCATTTGTGGGCATTTGAAAAATAAACCCAGCCAATTCCGAAAACCGCCCCTTTTCTTTTGACGGGGGAAAACCATAGTGAAACAAAAAAAGAATCTCAATTTTGAGTTTAAATCAACGGATTCGTGCAATATTTGTTTCATTACATAGTGGTTGTTATAAGTAACGCAGAACAGTTTAAAAATTTAAAATCACTCAAAAAAGGTAATTATTTGTTTGCAAAATTAAGCGGTATACGTCACAGATGGCGCTTTTATAAGAAAACTGCACCAAAAAAAACAACAAAAAAACAAACAAACAAACAAACATCACCGCTGGTCCGAATATATGTAGTTTTAATATCGCACGACAGTTTTAGCGTGGAATTTCGACATTCGCAGAATGATGCGCTAACAAGTTCCTTCATGACATAGTGATTCAAATATTGTGTTTAACTTGCAAGTAGTAAATTATATTACTGTTTCAGGTTTTATAAAATTATTGTAAGGTAACTTATTAAAAAATTAAGCTTACTTTGTTTTTATTGCATTAAGGTAACACGTATAGCTTCTTTTTCATTAATATGCGGTTATTCATTAAAAATGAACGATTATTCATTTCTCAGTTAATAAGCACCACAATAACATAAATAATTCCGAAAAAGACATACTTTAAAATTTCAAGCGTCTTGGTAAATTGACATTTGAAGTAACTAATAATACGGAATCAGATGCAGGGATTTTACTCAGTTCATGGCAATCTTTTACTTTTCTATGGTGTCTCAATTTATGGGAACCCGTCTTTTTTAAATTAATGCAAACTATGCATACCCATTTGACGAAACAAAGATATGTGCTGATACAGAACGCTGTTGCAGTGAGTTGGAAATATCGACTAGATACCAAGTTAAAAGGAGAAAAATATGAGTGGGGAAAATTCAGAAGACGTGGTTCTATCTTTAGAGCAAGAAGTACAACGAGAAATGTTTTTATCATAGATGTAATTATAAAAGAAAATAAAAGAACGACGTGATGAGTTACATTTCCTTGCAAGAAAATATTCGTGTATAATACTATACCATCTAGTATTCTAAATGAAGAATTTGAACATCAATTAAATTTCTTTATTTACATTGATAAAGAAATGTTCGAGACTTAAAGAGAAATTATCCAGGTTTTTATGGCAGTACACGGGGCCTGTCTTATCCATTGCGGGCCCTATTTTGCGTGGGCCCCAGTTTGGGTAGGGATAAGGTAGTAATAAGAATGATAAGTGAAAATTAAGATAGGTGGTGTCTATGAAAGAGCTGGACCCACTGCAACCACTTAGGTTGCAGGAGCCTAAGACCAGCCCTGGCTGTACCTACACTACAAGAAGAGACATTATGTTAAAAAAGAGGGGAAACACCCCCTTGATCTATTTAAATATGTTTAACAGTAAATATTGGAAAATTCTTTATCCAACATTACAATTTTGCTTATAATTTTTTTTCAACAATTGCTATCAGTGTATCTAGTTGTGAAAGGAGCTAATAATAAAACGCTCCTCAATAAGCGATTAAAGACTACAAAATCTTGCAATAATCTCCGTAGAACATGATATTACAAATAATATAAATTTTGATAACAGAATAAACGATTTTTCGACTATGACAGTTAAGCGAGTAAGTAAATTTATAAATAATTAAAACATATATGCTACATTCTGATGTATACAATTTCTTTTTTTTTTATTAAAAAAAATTTATATGTTTATAAATTTTGTAAATTTGGAATATATTTTTTCTCATTTGGGGTGGGGGGGACCTGTGACCCTATAACTTTCTTGTGGCCTTCAAAACAATTATCTTGTATTTTTATGATGTGTATTTTTAGGTTTATCATCTTATACTGCCTCTTTTAATACTCCTTATATAAACAGGGGATGCAATGGTAACATTCTTCCTCAACTTTTACAATGTACTTCGTTTCAATTACAATTATTTATTCATGTTTATTAATTTATTTTTAAAAAAAACATCATATAATTAACTTAATTAAGAGGCCGTTCATAAATGACGTTACGTGATTTCGGCTGATTTTTCACCCCCTGCCCCCTCGTCACACGGCGTCACGAAACGAAAACATAGACTCATTCCTCAATGTGACGTGACAAAGTCCCCCCTCCCGCCATACAAGCGGTATTTTGTATTTGAAAATGAGCATGTTTAAAATCAATTTTTGTTTGTTTGGTACTTAAATAAGTTTTTAGTTTAAGGTTGCCCTCTAACATCGTAACACGCGTGAAACCACGTAAATCGTCCCTGAATAAAGTTTGGGTAATCATATATTTCAGTGTAGCTTTTATTTAGTTACGCGTTTTGAATTACATCAAATATGCCCCCCCCCCCGCTGCGTGACGTCATTAATGGGCTGCCCCCAAAAGGGCGGCGTATTGGAGACCGCCCCGGGCGGCGAAAGCTCTAGCTACGCCACTGACTATAGGGTAACATGTGCTAGGTGAGTGTTGTTAAATCCTTTATATTACCTCGCGGTTACTATAGGGTACAATGTGCTATGTGAGTGGTGTTGAGTGGCTTTAAATCCTTTATATTAACTCGTGGCGTCTACTTGGTTGCTTGATGCCTCGATTGCCGAAAATAGTTTGGATTGATTTTTAACCCATTTTCTCGTATGTTAGTGAGCTGAAATTTTGCAGGTAGACTCATGCCATTGATAAAAATGATCGATCAAAATTTCAGATAAATAAAATTTTATGTAATTAGATTAATGAATTTTTAGATTATCTCTATACATCTCTATGTAGCATGTTAATTTTTGTGCTAGAGTGTCGTGTTGGGTATTATATCCAACCTTTTTAATATTTCTCTGTCGCTAGGTGCGGTGCGTAATATATTGACGATACTTTAAAAAATATATTCCTTATATTCCTGATCTTGAAATGCAAATGTTAGCAATAGCTAGTCTGTCTCGCGGTGTGGACTATATTTAACATGTTTTATATCACTTTCCCCTGATCAAATCGAGCTGAAATTTAGCAAGTAGACTATAGTATATTTTTTTTACTATAAATCCTTTATATATGAGACATAAATACAATTTTGGATTTTTGGATTGTCGTGTGATGGGTATTTTAATGAACATTCTTTTAGTTATGTCTCGTAAACAAAGGATATACAGTAAAACAACACATGACGTTTTCTTTTTCTTATTAAGTTTTTTTCTTCCAGTATCAATTGAAAGAGCCTAAACAATGAATTTATGTAAATGCCAGATGTGTATCTTATTCTTTTATTTATTTAGGGCCCACAAGCAACATTCTGATAACTACGGCTCCTTTGCTTTGATCATCCCCAAATAATGTCGGATAACCATCAGAGCTGGTGACTCAGGGATATGAAGAGTCCTGGGAACACATCCCTGTCTTCATAATTTTAATTAAACAAAAGTTATTAAATTAAATCTAAACTATTAAAAATGATATCGTTGATAATAATAAAATAGATTATAAAATAGTATTTTATGATTCCTAGGAAATAATTTTAAATAAGATTTACTAAACTACAGTAAACAAATTGATGGTCATTTTGGTTATGTTGCTCCGTGATTATTTTTTTTTTGTTCTCCAGCAAACACAGAACTTAACAGATGAATATTTTGAAACGCCTTTTTTCTGATGTTCATCCGACACATAAAATCATAGGACGTGCTTAAATGTTTAGCAGACACATAAAATCATAGGACATGCTTAAATGTTCATCCGACACATAAAATCATAGGACGCGCTTAAATGTTTAGCAGACACATAAAATCATAGGACATGCTTAAATGTTCATCCGACACATAAAATCATAGGACGTGCTTAAATGTTTAGCAGACACATAAAATCATAGGACGTGCTTAAATGTTTAGCAGACACATAAAATCATAGGACGTGCTTAGATGTTTAGCCAACAAATAAAATGATATGTCAAACATTGATGTTTAGCTTATCTCACCTTATTCTTGAGCAGTCCCCGTGGGCCTATGACATTGTCAAACATTGATGTTTAGCTGATCTCACCTTATTCTTGAGCAGGCCCCGTGGGCCTATGACATTGTCAAACATTGATGTTTAGCTTATCTCACCTTATTCTTGAGCAGTCCCCGTGGGCCTATGACATTGTCAAACATTGACTTTCCCACATGGCTGTCCACTGCACTCAGTGGGTCATCCATCAGGTAGAGATCACAGTCCTGGTACACGGCCCTGGCCACAGACACCCTCTGCTTCTGTCCACCAGACAGGTTGATACCCTGTGGCACAGTTGTACGTCAATAGTTGTAAGGTTGTAAGTTTGTCAATAGTTGTAATGTTGACAGTAGTTGTAATGTTGTCAATAGTATTAAAGTTGACAATAGTTGTAATGTTGACAATAGTTGTAATATTGACAATAGTTGTTAATGTTGACAATAGTTGTAATATTGACAATAAATGTAATGTTGACAATAGTATTAAAGTTGACAGTAGTTGTAATGTTGACAATGGTTGAAATGTTGTAAAACCTCTCATAACGAGCACCTCTCCCAACAGAAATTTACTTATCAAGCAAAAATTTTTTTGAAAAAGTAGCTCCCTTAATGAGCGAAGATTTGCATAATGAGTGATACAGAAAGGGAAAGTCCATTTTTCCTGGAAATTCATTTGTGAACCCGCACTATGCCCCGATGTATTATTCGGTGTTAAATACTCGGACTGTTAGCCTATGGTTTTCAAGTGTGATCAAACATTTTTACAAATTTTGTATTCAGAAAGTATTTGTAATTTTTGAATGTCTTTTAAAAAAAAATCAACAAAAAAAACAACAACAAAACAAACACATACAGACAATCATAACAGAAAAAAGAACTGTTGAAATGAAGTGTACAATCATTGAAAAGCGAGAACATGGTGGCTATCTCATCTTATCTTAGATATACAGATGCCTCTTCTATGCAGAAGATAATTGCATTCAGAGACCATGACGGGTGATCTGTTGGCAAGTGATGCAGTGTTCACAGGCCACGGCTATGAGAGTTCCACGCATTACCCAGCCGCTTAACTTTGTTAGGTACCCATTCGGATGTGGGTGACTCGCATGGATTCTAACTTGAGACCATCGGTATGCCAGTCGAACGCGCAGCCACGCGACCACCGTGTGGCTAATCTAGCATGCAACTACAATCGGCCAACATCAGCGATCTGCATTATCCTCAAAAACAATTAAAGAGATGAATGCTTCAAAGGGAGTGTCAAGAATGTCTATGAATCGGTTACAACATATTTTCTTCAAATTTTGAAGCGTCGACAAAAACAAATGTCTTTGGACAGTTTTCTATTTATAATTATTTGTCATAAATTCATATTTTTGATTACGTCTTTTGTTTCAAATCTAAATTGTTTTCTAGTTGTTTCACTATTTAAAAATTCATAAGTCCTTTTTTAAAAATAAATGTTAAAATTTTTTTGTGTGAAAAATTAGTAATGTTTTTTCAGCATGCTACAGATTATCGTATTTTAAATTGATTTGCATGGGAAAAATTGTTTAGTTTTACGAGTGTTTTGCTTAAGAAGTAAGTCTCTGGAACAAATTAAACTCATTATGAGAAGTTTCTTAGTAAGTGTGACGTTGTTGGTACAAAAATCAAATCCTGATACTACATTAAAGGCAATCAGAAAATCTTATCAATTAATTATTGTTCAGTAACCATAATGAAAAAAACAAAAAACTTTACTATGTATTCAATATATAAAGAAATACATATTTTTATAAAGACAAGATTATATTCATTTCAAAATAATTAGTGAAATAAATAGTGGACAGGGTGTGATTACTTAATTTTTTAAAAAAAATTCACCATATTTTCAATTTAAAAATTGATGCATTAAGTTTTTGTTTAGGCCTGTTCACAGTGTTGCGAACTCAAGATGCCAATTTTTCCCAGGCAGGAGTAAAAAAATTCTCAAATTAGATTAAAAATTCCCACATGCATTAAATTCTGTTGGCGAAGCGCAGAAATACTTAGAAAACATGTTTTAAAAAAGCCTAGATGTCAAATAAAAAAACTTAGACACACTAACACTAAAAATAAGCAAATATGACGTCACAAATAGCACTGAAAAACCTAGCCAACATGTAAAAAACAAAATCTTGATCCAAAATATAAAACCTAGACATGCTAAAAATAAACAATATGATGTCACAAAGCCGCCACCCCCTAAAAAAATAATTTCTTATTTGAAAATTAGCATGTTTCAAACTATTTTATTTTATTGTCATTCAAATTCAAGTGTGTATTTAATTATAAAAAATTGTCAATCACAAATATTCCCATTTTTAAGACTAAATCCTCATAAATTCCCAAATTCCCATTTCTATAAATTTGGCTAAAAAATTCTCACAATTTGGGAAATTTCCCAGGAGTTCGCAACACTGCCTATTTAGCTACCCATGGCTTGTTTAGGTCTCAATTGCTTGTTTTGGTCCCATTGATTATATAGGTCCTAACCTTTTCTCCGATTTCCGTTTGGTCCCCTGCTGTCAGGATGGTGAAGTCCCTCTCTAGTTCACAGGCCGAGACGACCATTTTGTATTTCCTCTCCTTCAAGGTCTTACCAAAGGTTATGTTATCTTGAACAGTCGCATTCTGTATCCATGCTTGCTGGGGGACGTAAGCCACTGTGCCCTGAGGGGAATAGGAAATACTACAAGGTTGACTTCTGGGGATGAAACAATCTCTGTTCAAACTCATTCCCTTTGTCATAAATACAAAGGTCTTTTATATTTCAGATGCTCCTTGTTTTACCTAGTGTGTTTGAAATGATGGAATAAATAGTGTGTTTGAAATGATGGAACAATTAGTGTGTTTGAAATGATGGAATAAATAATGTGTTTGAAATGATAGAATAAATAATGTGTTTGAAATAATGAAATAAATAGTGTGTTTGAAATGATGGAATAAATAGTGTGTTTGAAATGATGGAATAATTAGTGTGTTTGAAATAATGAAATAAATAGTGTGTTTGAAATGATGGAATAATTAGTGTGTTTGAAATGATGGAATAATTAGTGTGTTTGAAATAATGAAATAAATAGTGTGTTTGAAATGATGGAATAAATAGTGTGTTTGAAATGATGGAACAATTAGTGTGTTTGAAATGATGGAACAATTAGTGTGTTTGAAATGATGGAATAAATAATGTGTTTGAAATAATGAAATAAATAGTGTGTTTGAAATAATGAAATAAATAGTGTGTTTGAAATAATGAAATAAATAGTGTGTTTGAAATGATAGAATAAATAGTGTGTTTGAAATGATGGAACAATTAGTGTGTTTGAAATGATGGAATAAATAATGTGTTTGAAATGATAGAATAAATAATGTGTTTGAAATGATGGAATAAATAGTGTGTTTGAAATAATGGAATAATTAGTGTGTTTGAAATAATGAAATAAATAGTGTGTTTGAAATAATGAAATAAATAGTGTGTTTGAAATGATGGAATAAATAGTATTTTGAAATGATGGATTAATAGTGTGTTTGAAATAATGGAATAAATAGTGTGTTTAAATGATGGAATAAATAGTGTGTTTAAATAATGGAATAATTAGTGTGTTTAAATGATGGAACAAAATGTGTTAAACTGATCATAAAACATGTTTTACACCTTTCTAGCTATAGTTCCCTTCCTTTTTTCCATGTCCCCCAAGATGGCAGATATCAGTGAAGATTTCCCAGCCCCTACTTGTCCCACGACTGCCACCAGCTGACTTTTGGAGATCTCTAAGTTGATGCTAGAACAAAAAAA
>MUZC01000134.1:1304513-1325633 GCA_002072015.1 Radix auricularia
TCCTCAAATATCATGAGGGTTTGTTTAATGAACTGAACGGACTACTTCCTCAAATATCTTGACGGTTTGTTTAATGAACTGAGTGGACTACTTCCTCAAATATCATGAGGGTTTGTTTTATGAACATCCCTCGACGTCCAAATTTCTTTAAAACATTTTCTTTAAAAAAAAAATTAAATTATAAAAATCAGTTACACTCTAAAACATGTTCGAGCAATTGTTTTGGCTCGGGGGGACAATTCTTGGTAGCCGGGGTTTAACTGAGGGCTGCGGCACTTAAAATGATTGTATTGTTTAATTAAGATGACATATTTGTTTCAGCATGGTTGTAGTACTATCAGAACACTGACCTCTGTATAACTATCAGAACACTGACTTGTGTAGTACTATCAGAACACTGACCTCTGTATAACTATCATAACACTGACTTGTGTAGTACTATCATAACACTGACCTCTGACAACTCGGCGGCGAGTATTACGGTTTTGTTCTTCTATTGATATTAGTACTTTTAGTTTATCTTCTCTTTTTTCGAATTTGTCTGTGTAGCTGAGTTGCAAAATTTTGTGTGATGTGTTTAATTGTGGATTTTAAAAGTTCCCAGTGTTGGCCTATATTTGTGGTTGGTAGTATGCTGTACTGCTGGATTATTTTACTAATTATTTCCGTGTACTGATCGTTTTCTAAGAGTGCATTATTAAATTTCCAATGAGGTGATTTTTTATGCTATTAGTCTTTGTAGCGTTTAGTGTAATTTTTACCTCTTTGTGGTCTGTAAAGTTAGGGTTTCTGGAACATGTTTAGCTTCATTAATTGTGTCTGTATCTGGGGTGTAAAACCTATCTAATCTTGATTGACTGTTGAAAGTGTTGTCTTTAAATGTAGTCTCTTTTCCATTTGTATGAAGTGTTCTATATGTGTCTAGTGATTTGCAGGTATCCATTATGTACTGTAGTACTTCTATCCTAGTGTTAGCTTCTACTATTTTCCTTTTCCTTTTGGGGTTGGTTGTGTCGAGAGGGCCCGTAACATAGTTAAAATCCCCTCCCAAAACTACCTTCCCTCTCTTAAATAAATGTTCCAAGTATGTAACTATTGTTTTGTAAAAAAGTGGTTGCTCCTTGCGTATGGCTGGGGCGTATATGTTAACAAGTGTGTATATATCTTTCTTGTATGTAATGTTCATGGTGACCATTCTTCCTTCACTATCCCTGTCCTTATGTGTTATTTCCCATCTATCGGATGTCTGTACTATTCCCACCCCTTTGTATCTCCCAAAACTAAAGTGACTGTTTTTCATCCCTAAAGTCTTTGTGTACATCTTTGCGTCGTGTTCTGTTGTTATGTTTGTCTCTTGTAAAAATATGAAATCTGTGTTGTGTTTTTTAACCAGATTGATTATGTGTTTTTCTTTATTTGTACAGCTTCTGATGTTTAGTGAGAGTATTGTTAGCTGTGTAGGTTTAGTGTCTGTTTGGAGTGTGCACGTGGACTCAGCGTCAAGTTCACTCTTTTTAAATTTTGTGGACCGTGATGGGCTTGACCTAATTGTGTTTTTATTTACATATGTGTGTTGACTGTTGTCAGCCATGAATAGTAGTTGATTTCTATCTAAAACACTGTAACTAAGCGTTTAGTCATGCTCGTCCGATGACAAGTCCTGGGGGAACCAGTCATACTTCTGGAACTTGGTCCCTTCCTTTTCGGTGTCTATACTGTCGTCTTCTTAATGTCTTTTTGTTGCCGTCCAAGTTTTAACAATGTTTCCATGTGGATTTGGAGGACTCCCATTAGAGACAGCGTCGGCATACGACCTTCTCTGAGGGGAACTTCCTCCTGATGTCTTCTCTGCTTGTTTCTTTGTGTGGATTTTTTTGAAGTTTTAATTTCCCAGCCCTCCTCCAGTTCAGGAGGTTCGGGCGTGGCACTCGTGTCTTCTCTGTAAACTTTCGGGAGGCCCGGAGACGCCCCTGCCGATGAATCTCTAGCTGAGGTCGCCACGGGGACAGTCACGGGGACAGTCACGGGGACAGCCACGGGATTTGTCAAAGTAGCCGCTAAAGAGGCCGAAGAGGGGGCCGGCAAGGGGGCTGGCACAGGTAACGCGTCGGACACTGCTGAGGAGGCTGCCATCTTGTTGTTCACTGGGACACCTGGTTTGTCTTTGTTGTCCCTCTCCCCTTCTCCTGTCCTCTCCAACAGCCCCTCCCCTGCGGGTGCTTTCCTGCCACATTTGCTGGTCCAGTGCTCCTGTGACACACACAGAAAGCAGGCCTGCTTTCTGCCAGGGACCAGTAGCAGTATCCTCTTTCCTATAACCTGTCCACACTCTAAGAATATGTAATGTGGGACTATGGATTCCCTGTCCGGTCTGTATAGGACCGTCCACCGATCAGGCCTGCCTCTGTGAGGGTATGCCTCTACTTTCTCTTTGCTTAAGAAGGAGAGCATTTCTTCCACTCCCTCCTTGGGCAAGGTTGGTGGGACCCAGTGCACTATCACCTTCTTTCTTTCCCTACCGACCTGTTCTATATTTATTTCCATTCCTGGTCCCGCATGAAATGTCCTTCCATGCAGACTTTCAAAATGATTTAGTTCGGCCTCTTTTCCAAGTTTAAGAAACCACTTAAGTGGTTCTTCAAATTGATATAGTGCCACTATATCTTTCAATGATATATTTATTTCTATCATCAAAGTAGCTGTACTATTTGTTGTTGTTGTTTTGTAGGCTTCTTTCCCAGACAGAGTTTAAACATGGTGCTTACTTACATGTAAGACACAGCACATGAAACATCGAATATTTCCTCGAACACAGATGTCCAAAGAAACGCCACTGATAACACTGGATTTATACTATTATGACACAAATTATTCCAAGATGGCGTAAGATTTAATACTACACTTTGATCTTTTTTTTTTTTTTCTGAAGGCCGATAAGATTTACATTGCACTCCTAGACCGCAAGACCTCTATGCCCACGCAATTCCACCTTAAATTTGTTATTTACTTAAGCCTGTGCATTTGCAATCACCTCTTAATAAAACCAATTAAACACGGTACCGATATTCCGAGCCACTGCATCTAATCAACTACAAAGATTTAAACAGATGTACACACACTTGGAAAAATATGCACGTTCTAAGATGTAATCTATTGGCATTTATTGAAAAGTAATCGACACCTGTACTTATGTCCCTTGCAATGACCAAGAGTAGGCTCCCTTCACCGAGGGGCCTTTACATTACAACAAAAAACCAAAACTTTTAATGTTTAATTATTTCCCTTTGAGTGGTGAATCTATTTAATAGTTGGTACGTGGTTGGTTCACTTTAATTAGCGGCAGTAGAATTATTTTAAGATCAACACACTAACCGTAACTAAGACTTGTCAATAAATATAGAGCGATACATTTATTGTTCAATTAATCACGCAGTCTCTTGCATTCTATCTGGAGGCCTTATCTCCGCCCAACTCTGTTAATTTTAAATGACATATGATTGCGATTGCACACAATCGAAAAATGTTAAAGTTAAGTACAGAAAAAATTACCACATGAACAAAGGAGTTTTTTTAAATAGCATTAAAAAATATGGAATGAAGCATATTTTTTAGGGCTGCGGAAATTGTGGATTAATTTCTTGATTAATCGGTATAAGATTTTATCGAATTAAATTATTTTATTTCTATAAAATGGCGATTCAAATTGAAGAAAATGTTATACAAGACGTTTTCGATTGATTAATAAATAATTTAATTATTTATAATTAATTATAGTTTGCCTTTTTTGACGTACAAACTTCTTCATTTAAAAAACATATTTTTCAAGTGTAAACTTTAAAATAAGCTGTTTGTTGCTAAATGTTTATGAAAAAAAAATTAAACAAACAAATATTCAAACACTTCAAACCAATTTAATATTATCTTTTACAAAGCTCTTTAACCCACTTTGTTTAATTGGAATCGCTTTCATATGTAAGTGAAACACTTATGAAACTAAACAATTTTCCCCATTGAAATCAATGTAAAATACAATACTGCATTCTATGCTGCAAAGATATTCATGTTTAAAAAAAAATGATTAACATATATTCAGATAAAATAACTTATGAATTGTTAAGGAGTTTAACAAACTTGGAATACAATTTAGATTTGAAAAAAAAAATGTAGACTGTATGTGAGCACTAGATTAGCCAGGCTCACACCTTGTTCTGGGTTTTCAATGAATGTACTTTTCATTTCAACAGTTATTTTTTATCTCTTACAATTGTCTTCTTGTGTTATTTTCCTCAAAGACATTATAGCCCAAGTCATTCATTAAAAAAAATTAAGAATGCTGTGTGAATACAAATTTGTAAAACGGGGGATCACAATACATTAACAGCTTGAGTGCTAAGCACAAACTAATGCATTTGCGCGGCAGTCCCATCACACAAATGAATTTTGGGGAAAAGGGACTTCCCTTATCTGTGTAAGTAATTATGGGAAATGTTGTTTTTTAAGAGAGCAACATTTTCACCTATTATTTTGCTCATTATGCGAATTAATTGTTATGTGAGGTACTCATTATAAGAAGTTCCAGTGTTTGTGCCCTAAATGCTTTTAAAAAAATTATTTTTTGTACTATATCAAGAATTACTTCAACTTCTGCTTTCAAATTATAGTTAAAATTAAAGCTATGCTAACTGCAAATTATCTCCCTCCCACTATGAAATAAAAGGACATTTGGGGCCACCCATAAATGAGGTAATGCACCTAGGGAGGGGAGTCGGTCATACATTTGTGATGATGTGTGACGAGAGGGAAATAATATATAGTACGAGTAATGTTATTTATTCTAAAGCTGACAATCACATCTATGATTTACCCATGAGATGACAAAGTGAGCCAGTCCTAAAACTGACTTACAATTTGTATGGGGAAAATACTAGGAGTTGTGACTGATGAGTGTAAACCTGACCAGTTATGGAATGAAAGGTTTAATTTGAATAAACAAGTTAAACTTAAAGTCAAGTGCCAATTATTAGTGTAAACTTGACCAGTTACTAAATGAAAGGTTTTAATTGAATTATAAATAATAAATTAAAGCTTTGAGTTAATTAACCCATTTAACACGTTACGCCGAAGCCTGCATCAATGCGATATCAGCCGTGTACGTTTAGCCACTCTCTGCGTCACCGATGGTTTATTTCATTTTATTAGTAATTGGACTTTTCCAATCAACTATTTTATTAATAGCTTATAAAACTTCTATTCAGAAGAGTTTCAACTTCCGTTGTGTGCAATTTCAAAAGGATTAGACCGTGTTTAGTGTATTTTGTACTTGTTTTTTTCAGTCAAAAAGTTGGTAAACAAAAAAAAACCAGCTGATTGAAATGGCTTCATTAAGTACTAATCCTAGTACTGATCT
This sequence comes from Radix auricularia, assembly GCA_002072015.1. NCBI lineage: Eukaryota > Metazoa > Mollusca > Gastropoda > Lymnaeidae > Radix > Radix auricularia. The sequence continues at coordinate 1,309,921 of MUZC01000134.1, forward strand.
ATTAATTTTTTGATCCATGGCTGATAATCAAGCAAATAAATTGATTTGAATGGACAAATCAATTTCAAAAGACGATAAATTTGAAGACTCAGTGTCAACTGTGATTACGTAAATTTACAATTTAGTAAATATAAGTGTAATAATAAAGCATTACTATTTTATTGTTAATTTTGTTAAAAATTGAAATGCGTCATGGGAAAAAGTTCATAACTTGATAATGTCTGGAGATATTGCAATGAAACTTTCCAGTTGTTTTAGATAAATAATAAGACTTATTTGTTAGAAATAGAACTTGATTGGATTATTGTTGCCTGATTTATGAGCTGGTGAGTACAGCAAAAAAAAAATTTTTTTCCCCCTTTTTTTTACATTAACATGCAATAATATCCCTAAAAGTTTTATTGGGTAATTTTTTCTCCCTTTTTAATAGTAACAACATATTACTTTTTCAATTACCTAAATTTTAATATGCATCATGATATACTTTTGATAAATAGTAAAGCTGAAATTTTCAGTTTAAAATCATGAGGTGGAATGGATTTTTTAACCTAAAATTTTACTGTGTACCCTTAAAAAATTGCGACATATTGAATGGGTTGAATTGTGTTCCTTATTTGGTGATGGTTTGCTATTGGCTGAGCTCTGAAGAGAGTTTGTAAGATAATAAGGGGAAAAATAAAATGTGATATCATCATAATTTATAATATAATCGCAGCAGTTGAAATTAATTTTATTAAGTGATCAGGGCAACTCTACTATATGGTTTATACCAACAAACTGACCTTTTCTTTGATAATTAATTCAATGATCAGATTCCACAATTTTCACGAAGTTTCTGGCCAAAACTAGGATGACATTTTCCAAGAACACAAAATAACCCACTTACCAGCATCTGGCAAAATGATAACAGCATCACGTGTGAGTTCTTCGTACTGTAAAAATTTGCCAATTCTTTTTACTGACACGTACGCCTGAAAATAATAGAGACTTAAAACATTATTTAATATGTAATGATGTATTCAAATTTATTTACATTTTTAAATATACCAACATATATTTATCCCATTTTGTTCACTGTTAAAACTCCATTTTTCTTAAAGGCTTAAAATCAGTTCATCTGCTGGACAAGATAAAAATGAAGCGCAATCCTGGTAAATTGTTTGGTTAATCTTATCTTCTTATCTTATATGTTACAGACGCTCCTTCTGTACAGAAGATTATTGCGTCCCACGTATTTCTATGGTTTGTGTTTAGTCCTGTATTCCCACTAGATTTTTAAATGATGATAAAGTGTTGGCTTTCCTGGTTTCTTCAGGCAACCTATTCCACACCCGAATACCGGACGGAAAGAAAGAAAACTTGTATGTGTTTGTCTTTGCATATGGAATAAGAAAGGTGTTTTTATCTTTATGTCTATCTGAGGGTTGTATTAAGTTATCTTTGTGTTGTATTTCTAAATTAGAATTAATTTGAGACAATACTTGGGCCAATCAACTAAGCCTCACCTGAGCTCCCAAAGATATGATGGATGCCATGAAGTCTAAAGGTGTCTTTAATATATTGAACAATGCCAAGGTCATGAAGGCAATTCTGGGGTCAAGATGATTTTCAGGGTCAATCCAGACATATGTTGCAAATGTCACTAGTGTCATCTAGTTTTTTTGTTTTTTTTAAAAGAACAAAATTATTATTTAAGACCATGTTTAATAAGTACAATTAGAATATCAACGACAATGCTCAAATATTTGATGATATTGTAGAATATTTTTATGAGCCATATTTTATTTCATATTACTCTCATTCTAAAACTAGGAAAGTTTTTTGCTAAATGAGTTACATTTATTTGTCTTTTAAAAAATTAATTTTGGCTTCACTTTTAAAACAAAATCAAAATCTTTCCATATATAATCCGTAATAAAAAAATTCAATTTAAAAAAAAAATCTTATAGCTACTTCCTAGTGAGCAAGATCTTGCTGCCAGAACTTTGTTTTGAAAAAAGGCACTTATCTGGTGACAGTGTTATAGGGTATCCCTTTAAGGGAACAAAGACGGGGGAAAGTGGTCAACCCCAATTACCCACTTCCGCAGAAGTTGGGAACACATTACTCGGTAGACCAGGTTAAAAAACTACCAGCTGAACAGTTTCATTTCAACAGCACAACAGAGAAACCAGCAGTGGAACAACAGACTCACCAGATAACCGGCAAGGTTCCAGCAGACACCAGTGACAACGTACAGCATGGCTATCTTCAGCAGTGTTCCTATCTCTGCTGCTCTGACACCTTCTACTCTGTCATGGAAGGACTTCTCCCAGGCATACAGCTTCAGTGCCTGGTGTGGATGAACAAGAAATCCTTTATACAAGTAGCCGCTGGTCATTCAGTGATGCTAGTTACACCCGACCTTTTTATTAAATGAATTAAAACTAGTAAGCTGTGAGATTGGAGTATGATTAAATTAAACAGGGATGTACAGACCTTTTGCAAAAAGGGCTATATTCCATGAAGAAAAAATATCCGTAGGCCGGATAGAGATAATAAACGTAAAATGACAGACATTGAGAATAAGTAAGGCGTTTTTTTTTGTTGTTATTTGTAAGAATTATATTAATTTATTTCATTAGATTTTTTATTTATTGTTTTTTTTTTTGGGGGGGGGGCGGATGGATGCAAAGGGGACGATGTAATCATGATTTTATAGACTTTATAATTGTCTTAGTCCATTATTTGAAATTTATAAAAATTCTATAAATAATATCCCATTTTTTAAATAAAAGCTGTTTATTTACTACTATTTACTATATAATAAATTAAATGAGTTGAAACATGACAAGAGATGAAAACAGTTGGTCGAAAATTGCGCTGAAACAAACACTTTAAACAATTTAGGTATACCACCACATTCATTTCATTTTCTGAATCAGCAAAAATAAAGAATATTACGACATCAATTTTGTTCACCTACCAGGACATTGGGTTTTTGTAAAGAATACTAATGTTAAATACTAACGTTTTTAAACAAAAAATGTTATAGACTTTAGCCATCATTTGACCCCATCATATTATTTACTCAAAACTCTCACAGCTTTTCTGATACATATAGTGAGCCAGAGATAATTATTTAAGATGAAGTTGCAAGCCATTTAAAATTTAAAAGCGGGCCACATTTGGCCTGTGGCCCAGACTTCGGAAGCTAGAAGCAAAAAAAAAACCAACATATTAAGGTAAAAAAAAGGGGGAAAATGTCTCACAAAACAAAACAAAAACACTCCTCCTACTTTGATGCCATTCAAGATTTCATTCATCATTCGAATCCTTGTGTCCTTGAACTTCAAATTATCTTGCAAAAGTTCCCGCTGCTTTGTGGCAATCCAAATGCTCAGTGGCATAAGAATTACAACCACTAGGAAACCTGGGGGGAAAATAATAAAATAATGACACACTTTAACTTATTTACATAAGTTTCATTCATGATTTATAAGGAATAGAGTTTAAAATAACATGAAATATTCCATTTTCCTTAAAAAAAAATTACTGTGTACATCTAGTCTACCCACCCACCAACATGTGTACATCTAGTCTACTCACCCACCAACATGTGTACATCTAGTCTACTCACCCACCAACATGTGTACATCTAGTCTACTCACTCACCAACATGTGTACATCTAGTCTACTCACCCACCAACATGTGTACATCTCATCTACTCACCCACCAACATGTGTACATCTAGTGTACTCACCCACCAGGACGGAGGGCCCAATCAGAAAGTATATAATGACTATGGACACAACGACTTGTACTGGAGTGGTGTGACAAAAGGAGACTTTGATGAGGAACTCTTGGATCCTTTGGGCGTCCACGGACATCAGGTTGACTATGTCCCCTACTGTTGATTCTTTCTTGGCTTCATTGCTGATTCTCATGGCCTGGAGAACAAATTGAAACAAACACAATTTAACTTTGCACAGCTCCCCCCCCCTTCTAATTGAAACCAACATAATTAAACTTTACACAGCTCAACCCCCCCCCCTCTAATTGAAACCAACACAATTTAACTTTGCACAGCTCCCCCCCCCCTCTAATTGAAACAAACACAATTTAACTTTGCACAGCTCCAGCACCTCCCCTTTTTCTTTTGTACCATCCCCAACCCCACAATTTGTGCTACTGTGGCATTTTGTACAAACCTATAGTTCTCTTGTTTTCTTTTAATTTGTTCAATTTCCTAGACACATTGAAGCTTTGCTTAAAATATTAAAGTCAATTGCAAAAGTGAATGGGGAAATAATGATTGCTAAAAAAGCTCTTTTATATAAATTTCGGGAGGGGGGAAGAAACTATCATGCTAATTTTTTTGTTCTTAGGTGAATATTTAGAGAGTATTATGTTAAAATGGTATATTTTGTGACATGAATGATCTTAAAGTTTAAAGAAGCTGTCAATTTTTTAAAAAAAGAATAGTTATCTTCCAGGGCTTATAAATCCTTTAAAATTTTTATAAAAAAGTCCTTCCACCCATTTAATTGCAGCAAAATTTAATAGTGGATTAGAGTCTAAAATACAAATTACACCATAGAGCCTCATGCAAACAATTTCTGCGGCATTAGGAAATATTCTCCTCTATAACACAAAGCAGTATAGTTACAACAACCCCATTCTTATAAACGGCTGTGACATCAGGTATTGTTACAACAACCACCTTCTTATAAACGGCTGTGATGTACAGTATAGTTACAACAACCACATTCTTATAAACGGCTGTGATGTACAGTATAGCTACAACAACCCCATTCTTATAAACGGATGTGATATGAGGTATTGTTAAAACAACCACATTCTTATAAATGGCTGTGATATGAGGTATTGTTACAACCACCACCTTCTCATAAACGGCTGTGATATGAGGTATTGTTACAACCACCACCTTCTCATAAACGGCTGTGATATGACATGTAGTTACAACAATCACCTTCTTATAAACGGCTGTGATCAGCACAGATTTGACCACCATTCCCAGCTTGTAGCTCGTCCACATTGAGTAGTTGAAGACGGCGATGCGGAACTGGCCGACCATCAGCATGAGGACACAGACACAGTAGCCCTGCCACTCCAGGCCGGGGGATCTCGTCTCCATGTAGGACAGCAACAGTCTGGGGATACCACACAAAACATTTGATGAGCAAACCAACAACCCGGAGATAGTGAGACTATCCATTCTATGCTAACAGATGGTCTGTGCCAGCAAACCAACAACCCGGAGATAATGAGACTATCCATTCTATGCTAACAGATGGTCTGTGCCAGCAAACCAACAACCCGGAGATAATGAGACTATCCATACTATGCTAACAGATGGTCTGTGCTGCTTGTTTAAAAAATTTAACTATGATGTTATGTTGGATATTTTACCCTCTATGAAATAGTGATAGTGAATTGTACACTTTAAATACTACCATAATAAATGATGGCCTATGCAGGTTGTTAAAAAATGTACTTATGATGTCGTGATGAACATTTTATCCCTTTTGAAATAGTGACAGTGAATTTCATGCTTTAAATACTACCTAATAAATCTTCCTAGCGACCTATATATTGCAGACTCCTTCTATACAGAAGACTATTGCGCCTGGCACATACCCATGTTTTAATTACCATTAATATAAATGCTTTGCATTGGCATGTTTTATCTTCATTTGAAATAAGATAAATGAAATAAAGAGTTAGATTATTAAAATAAATTTTTTCTTTACAGTTAACTTTTAATCAGGTATTAGTATTTAGAACTAATTTTTTTTAAAACAATATATTAATTACAGGCTATATCCAAATAAAAAAAATAAAAAAATATTGAAGACAAAAAATATTACTGCAATAAATAATGGAAATTTTATGAAGTCAAAGTAGGTGACAGTGTTAAACTGGAACAAATTTGAAATACTGTTTATGAAAATTCTTTGCTCCTTACGTTAGCAACAAAGGTCCACAAACAACAGCCATGTCTGAGATGATTTTAGTCCAGGTGAACTGGAAGATCATGATCTTGTACTGTTTCCAAAGTACGCGGAACAAAGATGGCTCCGGCAGCTTAGCTTTTTCATTCTGAGTCTGTGTCTTGTCTAGGAAGTGTGTGTAAACAGACTTGGGGCTCTATGTGAAAATGTTAAAAATTTATCAATTGGTAAAACACAAAACTTCTTATAAAAAGTTGGAAAGGAAGATGGTAAAAGAGGTGTCTTAGTTTGTCTTATATAAAGATAATGAGTAAGAAAACACAAGTGAATAATAAAAATGCAACATTAAAAAATTAGCAGCTCTAAAATATCAAAAATTCAGAAAACATCAATTAAATATTAAAATATTTTGAAGTTATGTCACTGTTAAAGATTTTATAGAATAATAAAACGCAATGATCATACCTCAGTTACACTTTTCAGTCTTGTTGTCTCACTAAAGAAATGAGGTGGACCTTTCCTTCCTGCTTTGCGACCATTATTGCTGTAAGCTATTTGATACTCTTTGCGAGCATGTTGTCTGTGGTTTAAATGATTACAAAGTTATGCAATCATTAATGTCTCAAACATTTAGTCCAAGTGATGCTTGTTTCTACATTAATTTATTATCAATTTTATCTTCCTGATGCTTTGAAAGTTATTATATCTTATTTTACAGACACTCCTTCTATACAGAAGATTATTTTGTCCTTTGCTTATCCATGGTGTATGCCTAGACTTGGATTTTAATAGTGTTTAAAATCTTGATCTGGTGAGCACATTGTCATGGCTTGTTCAGGCAACCCATTCCACACTTGGAAGAAGTAGGATTTTTGTGTCTTTGTTCTTGTGAATGGAACAAGAAAAGTGTTTTGATCCCTATCTCTATCTGAGTTTTGTATTAGATTGTTGTTGTATTGTTTTTCTAAGTGAGAAACAATAATTGTTAAAATATCATTTAAATGTGATAAGACCGAATTCTTGAAGTAAAAGCCAAGTAAGGTAGGCCAAAGTAATCAAGCATTTGGGGTTCCTCTCAGTGTTAGGCAAAAGATGGACCACATGGGGTTTCAAAAAAGTGAACATAACACAGAAGCCATACCATCTTCTAGTGATATTATGATTCAATTAATAATTTAAAACTATTAAGTAAAATGTAATAAAATAATTTTAAATAACATGAAAGTTCTTCAGCTCCAATTTCGGTCAAATAATATACTGAACTTGATTGTACCTGTGACCAATGTCCCTCCAAAGTTGGTTGGTCTGTGTGCAAATTAAAACCTTGTGTGCAAGTCGCATAGCCCTTTTTTTTTTTTTCACAATTTTACACCCCCAAAAACTCAGACTCAGACATTATATTATCTTTGTCTAAATTTGCTGCACTGTAATTTTGAACTGCTACTTGCACCTTTAGATAGCTGTGTGGTCACACAGCTTAAAGGGAACATTGCCTGTCACACGAATGAGGGGAACGAATTCCCCGGAGGAAAGATTTTATTTTGAAAGAGACAATAAATGGACATTGACCTGTATCTCTGGCACCTGTCTTCTTCTTTCTTCCACAGCTTCTCAAACTTTGGGATGTGGTGGTCACATTCCATGTCAGCAGGGAGCGACCACATATCAGACTCTTCGATGTCTCTCTTGTATCCCAGACGGATTAATCTAAAATAATCAACAATGTCTGGCATTTAAGATAAGGAATCATCGAAATGGTGTTGAACTAAAAACCCCAAAATATTAACTCATGAACAAGAAAAGGTTATAATGTTTAAATTGACATTAGAGCTGGCTCATTACAGATGAAGTAGAGAAAAACTATTTATTAACAACTTTCTAACTGCTTTCCAAATTGTCAGTCCCACATAATTTACTTTTTGTGACCCTTCAATTAGTTAAAATAATGTCATTATATGTTGTTTCAGGATATGAATATCTTATATCAAAATGAATTAAAATATGTTACTAAATTTATGTAAAGTGCTTAAAGCCCAGTTGCTTCCTGCGGCACAGCCATATAAAAATAATCAAATTATTATTATTATTATCCGACGCACAGTATTCTTGTAATTTTTTTGTTTGTTTTTTTATAGCATAGATTTTGAAGAGGTTAGGGCAAGGGAATATGGTACTAATTCTACTTGTGACCAATGTTCCCTCTAAGTTTCATGAAACTTGTATGCTAAGTTACAAACATATACACAATCCTTTTAAAATTTCACTGTGCTTTAACTCTAAACTGCTGTGCAGTGTATGACATATAGCTGCATGGCCGCACAGCCTAGAGGGAACATTGTTTGTGAGAATAATTTTGAAATTTTATTTTTAATTAAAAAATAACAAAAATTAAAAAGCAATTTTAAAATGACTCTATCAATAAAAAAAAACAACAAATGAAAAAGTATTAAGAAATAGTAAATAAAAAAATTTTCTCCAGAAATGCAGCCAACATGGCTAGTGAGTTGCTTCAAGTAACCAACCTTTGGAGGAATGCATTTTTCTCTAATGTACTTACTGAAACATCCAACAAAAGAAAATTTCAGACAGTGCTGATGCCCTTTCGACAGGACATTCTGGCTGTAATAAAACAGTTTACAATGAAAGAGATCAGTGCACTATTTTAATTAGATCTTATTTCAAAATAAAGTCAAAATAATTTTGATCACTAACATTTAAGAAAATAATTTAAGAATTTAAAAAATTGTTTAAAAAATACTTAGTGTGAATTTGGTGTATTTGTGTTTCTTTAAAATTAATTTTCTGTAATTTTAAACAGCAACTGGAAACCAATCCTTAACAGGAAAAATAAATATACCTGGCCAATCAGTGTGTAGTCTTTGTGAGATGACATTGTTTTATGGGACGGATGCTCAGACCAGCAGTTTAGAAAGAAACAAATCAAGGACAAAGTGAAGATGATTTGGAAAATGACAAATCCAATGAAATCTTCAACATAGACCTAAGATAAAATTGATGATGAAACAGATTTTTATAAAAAAAGAATTATTTAAAAGCAGCATAAAAAGTACAGTAAAAATGTTCACTTGAAAAGAGAAAATGGCCAGAAGTCCTAGACTGTCAATCAATCACTTTGTTCAAATTAGCTGGATTTTTTAAATGTATTGATCTCCTATAAATTGCAATTTAAAACATTGATCATTTACTAGTGCTAAATTTCTATCAAACGACCTTTCCATGATTTGAATAATCTTATTTAAGCCAAAAGGCGTTTACACTGTTTATTTTTAAAAAGACACACATAAAATGGACAAGCAGGTAAATTTATCTACAAACTCAGGAAAGGCAGAGAAAAATAAATTGCCAATGGTTGTGACATGTTAAGTAAAAATAAAGAGGGAATACTTTTTATTACAAAGAATAGCAAGTTGATTTAGCTTTAATGGACAAAATAAAATGTCATCAATGAAGTGACAGAGGTTGACAATGTGGTCATCCTCCTTAGAGGACTCATTTTTTTTTTATTGTGAAAAAAACTTTAAAGCAAAAATCATATAATTTTTTTAATTTTAGGGGACTGGCAATATCCTAGATACATAATGTCATGTCATTCAAACAAATAACCATTAAAATGGACCAAAAAAAAGGATTATTTAATATTTTCTAATACAAACTTGATGTGATTTATTACATGCTACTAAAGGTTTATTGTTAGTTTAAAGCACTTCAATGCAAAAGTTATGTTTTATTTATATAACTTAGTTAAAGTGAAGCAACAACCCTTACACATTAATCTATTCTTTAAATACAATAATTGTCTTAAGATTATTATGGCATAAATCTCTAGTTGCATCAAGGGAAGATGCTTAATATTTAAAAAATTGATTTATTCTTTTCTTTAATTTATTTAAATACTAGAGGCAAGTACCCGGCTTCGCACGGGTTTTAAATAGGGATTTCTGGAGAAGCGTACACAATGCTTTTTCGCAAATTAGCATTAGGAGAGTGTACTTAACAAATTCCCAAAGTTTCATTCTTCTACCTACACAGGAAATAGTCGAATGGGGGATTTTCAGTATTTATATAGCATATAATAGTAAAAAAAAAACTACATTTGGGCCCCCGGCTCCCAGTAAGTGATAATTTAAATATTTTTTTCACCTGTTACCACTGCGGGGTTGTACTCATCGATTCCCAGGCCATATGGTGCTTCCACCTAAACAGAAACCTGATCTTTCGTGAGACGTGATTGTATTTCGTTGTCTACATTTTGTTAATAAAGCCCGCTTAAGAAAAAGTACATTTGGGCCCCCGGCACCACATAAGTGAGAATTGTATTTATTTATTTTTTTGCCATTATTGCCAGGAGAGTAATTTCCAAAAGTTTCATGTTTTTACGACACGGTACATTGGAGAATTAGTGATGAGTTTGTTTCTAATAAAAGAAAAAAACATTTGGGCCCCCGGCCCCCAATGAGTGGGAAGTTTGAAATTCTTTTTCGCAAATTAGCGTTAGGAGAGTGTACTTAACAACTTCCCAAAGTTTCATTCTTCTAACTACACGGGAAATAGAAGAATGGTTGATTTTCAGTATTTATATAGCGTATATAAGTTTTAAAAAACACAACATTTGGGCCCCCGGCTTCCCATGAGTGGGAAGTTAAAAAATGTTTATCGCAAAATATCGTCGCTTTAGCGTACTTAACAACTTGCCAAAGTTTCATGCTTCTATCTATCAGTAAAATAGGATATTTAGTGATTTTTAGTTTTTATATATCTAATATATAAAGCTGAAAGTTTGTGTGTTTGTTTGTTTATTACCAATAAAAATCCACACCGTTAATATTTAAGTATACTTAACAACTACCCAAAGTTTTATGCTTTAACCTACAATTGGAAATATTATAGTCTAATACTAATGGGGTTTTCCCGCTTAGGGAATGTTAATATTAGACTCTTGCACAGTGCGCACTATTTTGACACAAATATTCTTGACGTGATTTTCATTTTTTATATAGCTCATATAAGGAAAAAAGCAAAAAATGGGCCCCCTTACCCTAGGGGTGGTCACCTTGGGTTAAAACATAGCCTATGACCTATTCCAGGTCAAATTGGGGTCCCCTGCAAAATTTCACCACCCTGGGTCCAATGGTGTGGATTTGTATTGGTAACAAACAAACAAACAAACAAACAAACTTTCAGCTTTATATATTAGATTTAAACTTGTGCGAAAATTTCTACTATTTTAAATTCGCCCTTTTGAAGTAATTTTTTAATACCCCTTACTTAAAAGTCTGGCCAAAAGGATAATAAAAATGATACACTTACTTCCAAGATGATGTAGGTATATGAAGAGATGAGAAGGGAAAGGGACATAAACAGCCAAAATGTTATCTGGAGAATGGATGCTGTCACACCACAAATTCTCTCATATTGGCCCAAGATGGCTATACAAACCTGAACAGAAATTCAAAAAATTAAATATAATTACTGGCTACCGTCAAAGATTGGATAGAAAAGTATGCTGAATTTTTATTTTACTGTTTTAGTGTCTATGAAATAAGTTTTGACAAATCTTACTTACTAAATGAAGGATAGAAATATGTATTAAACATAATTTTAAAAAATGTTCAATAATTGGATTTAAAAATTATTATTATCCAACACAAAGGATCTTATTATAAATGGACTAAGTCCATGGCTGCAATATAGCTAACGAAGACAACCCTCTGCTCACCTAAACCCTAATTTCCTTTTACAGACATTTTTAGAAAGCATAGATATGTATCCTACTTTTACTTACAAATGTTATTAGCTTAATGACATCTCCAAGAAAGGATGCTAGGGAAATAAATTGACCTTCAGAATGAAGACTTGCTTTCTGTAGCATGGCGATCAATGTCAAAATGGCCATGCTGGTGTGACAAAACTATAAAATAAATTTATTTTAAAATATTTAATATCTGAACAATTTTTTTTGCAAATATTTGCAATAAACTTTTTCAAAACAAAAAAAATGTTGATTATTAAATGAAAGTTAATAAATCCTGCTAAAACTTTTTAAATTGTCTCAAAGCTATCCTATATGCAAATTTCAGTACTTTAAAAATATGTTAAGAATTAGTTGCATATTCACACTATGTTCTATCAGGAAAAGTCTAACATAAACTATCAGTAATCATTATTCAACTGCATCTAGATAGGTTGTTGATTTTTATCCCCCAAGCCCAAACAATTTTGCCATTAAATACTACTGGGACATAACCCTTTTCTTTCCAACAAAACAGTGCTGAATGCAGCATTTCTTACTTGTTAAGTTAAGAAATGCTGATCAAGATGAGGGAGAAAATTATTGTCATTTAGAAGTGTATTATAAATTTATAATAAAAATCTTTTATCTCTAAAACTTCAGTAGATTCAATTGCATTTATTTTAAATTAAAATTCTTCTTCGAATGTTCAATGCTAAATTTCTTGTTATTTTTGTATCTTATAGTTTGTAACAACAAAAAAATAATTAGGCCAAGAATAAATACCAATTTTCCTGAGTTTAATACACCAATGGGTAGTGACTGTTTTTGCTGACTGTTACGTAAGCTTGCGACGTAGAGAGGTCCAAAAACAGCAAGGAGACCACAAGGAAACCAGATTAGAATAGTATCTCGGAAGCAATCTGTGAACTTTGGCCATGAAGCTGTCATAAATTCAGAGCTGTTCTATATTGGGGAATCAGAAAGAAAAAATAACTAAACTCCATGACTTTAATTTTTAATTTTTTTTTGGAATACATGTACTTTATATACGATATACAAATTCACATCTAAATAACTGTTAAAAATATTTTTAAAATTTTGTTTAAAAATATATTTTAAATTGTGTTTCTCAACTTTAAAAACAAAACTTCAAATGGATATCACTGATTTTAAGAAATGACTTAGGAAAGTAGAATTCAAGTAATTTTTCTACAGTTAAATCAAAGCTGACTTTTTCTCTCAAACATATCTATCTGTTTTCAAAATATAACTGAAGCACAAACTTCCATGAGGTTAAATTTGTTCTTTCTAATTGAAACTAATTTTTTAATATTAATATTAATTTATAAAATTTCATGAAATTATTTTAAGGAATAGATCTACCCAAAATTAAAAATTATTATTATAATCACATGAAATTGAGAACATGTATTGTAATTGTGATTGAGTTTTTAAAAACTCAGTAGTATTTACATATTTAAATTATTAAAACGAAATGTTTACATTTCATTACAATTACTTAATTACTTGACTTACTACTACGACTTCAGAATACATTTTAAATTAAATTTTAATTAATTCGTTACTAATCTTTAAATAATCATAGATTATAAAAATTATATTGGATTATTTTGATGATCAATATGAATTTATGAAATCTCAAGTCCGAAATCATATTCATATAAATATATTAATATTTCATAGTCATATCCATTTTCGTTTTTAGTCAAATGATTTTACTGATTAGTATTATATTACTTATATTATATATGTACAATTATTTAGCTTAAAAAATTACGACAAAAATGTTTTACCCAGATTGGTCCGCCGCAGAAATCATCAGGAGTCATTTTATGGCTATGTGTTTCAATTAGCGCACTTCAAATTTGACGTAGCATTTCTCTTCATCACCTAATCCAGCACAGCTGTTTTTCCATGATTAAAAATAAGGAATGATGAAACAGACCCGTAAATAATTAACATCTGATGTCTTGTTTGTGTTTAAAAATATATTTAGAATTATTAATTTACAACTTAAGTATTTGTCATGAAACAGACCGCTATAATTATTCAACATCAGATTCGGTTACGCTTGCAATTTTAAATTATCTTCCATGACAATAGCCGGTAGTTACCTGACTCAACACACAGTTGCAGTAGTGGCAGTAGCCTCAGTAGCAGATCAGTCAAGCACACTTGTAATGTAAACATACGGTGGTCAGTTCAGTGGCTATTGCCTTTCGTCATTTATTTTTAAGAATTTCATTTAAAATTATTTATGAAAAAAGTTACCGTCTTGACTTTTTAATGCCCTGACCTGACTAATTAGGGTGGGCTACCTAAATGAGAATCAGGGGGGAAAAAATGAAGGGAGGGGGGAGAAAGAACGAAAAAGTAATTTGCAATAGTTACATTCTCCAGAAAATATGTAACGTTAATTTGTTTAAAATTTTAAAATAATAAAAAAAGTATAAGGCCACATTTTAAAAATGTTTCAAAATCTTGGAATTTTCAGACATGCGAATATAATTTGAGTACCATAAAAACTTTATTCGATTTGGAGTGCGGTCACGAGTCTTTCATAATAAAATGACGGGAAGACTTGGCGTTCAACAAAAAATATACTCTAAAAGTTTAAACATAAACGCTTAACTTATTGCACTCGTGGGGGCTGGGTTGGATTTAGACTTGATGGTGCCATTAGCTATTTGAGATATGGGGGCCCTTTAGAAGTTCAGAAATTCTATGTCAGAGTCAAATAGGGGAGAGAAAAATCTATCACCCACTTAGTCGATGCTATCTTGGAGGGCGTGGGCAGGCTCGAGAGACTTGGTGGTAGGGTCACAGCACAGTGGATCCCCAGTCACGTGAATATAGAAGGCAATGAAATAGCAGACTCGCTGGCAAAAGCTGGAGCAGCCCAACCCCAACCAGATGTCACAGTCACATATCTTGGGGCAAAGACGTGGCTAATGGACCACTTCAGGGAAAGGTGGTACCAGGAGTGGGAAGATGGAGCGACAGCCAGAAGGGTATTCGCTAGCATGCCCAGGCCGAGCAGATCAGACCAGTGGTGGGGTCTAAAACGAAGGGAACAAAGTTTGGTGACCCAAATGCGCACCGAGCATTGCCCAACCAAATCTTACTTTAACAGGCTAAATCACAACAGGGACCCCAACTGCCGTCATTGCAGCCAAGCCTCTAAGACGATCACACACTTGTTGACGTCATGTCCCGCGCTGGACATAGCCGGTGAGGTTAGGGAGGCAAAGGAGTCCTACGTTCAGACAATGTTGTATGGCACTGCCCAACAGATGGAGCAGATTGCCCAAGTATTAGCCAAGGCCTTAAGAGATTAGATCTCAGGTCCAAAAAATATGTGTTTAGTTTAGCACCGCGCGGAGACGTTTCTATCTGAACTTCGCTGCTTTTTGGCTGAGCTGAGCAGCAGTACGGGGTGGGGGGGGGGTGGTGGCGTGAACTGAGTTTATTAAACTGGGTGGTGAGGGCGTGCACCTAAATGCAATGAATTAGGTTGGGGTGTGTGCATCTAGATGCATTGAACTGGGTGGTTGTGGACAGGGTGGCCGTCCCTTGGATAAATTTAACCGAGAGTAAGTGTGAGTAGGGTGGCCGCCCTTGGATAAATTTAATCGGGTGTAAGTGTAAGTAGGGTGGCCAACCCTTGGATAAATTTAACCGAGTGTAAGTGTGATTAGGGTGGCCGGCCCTTGGATAAATTTAACCGGGTGTAAGTGTTATTAGGGTGGCCGGCCTTTGGATAAATTTAACCGGGTGTAAGTGTGATTAGGGTGGCCGGCCCTTGGATAAATTTAACCGGGTGTAAGTGTGATTAGGGTGGCCGGCCCTTGGTTAAATTTAACCGGGTGTAAGTGTTATTAGGGTGGCCGGCCTTTGGATAAATTTAACCGGGTGTAAGTGTGATTAAAAGGGTGGCCGGCCCTTGGATAAATTTAACCGGGTGTAAGTGTGATTAGGGTGGCCG
>MUZC01000134.1:1332974-1347723 GCA_002072015.1 Radix auricularia
GTGGTGATGCAGGTCACATTATTGCAATGATGCAGCAGGATTCACATTCTCCACTCATAAAATTTTGGATTCGTTATGCTCTATCGGTGATTCTCAAACTGGTCCACGGGTGTTCCACATTTAATTTAAATTTAAAAAAACAACAACAACAACACAGTAGCGTTTAAACGAAAATTCCTCTCCTCCATTAAAGGGAGAAGTTTCCTATATGGTGGAGTACACCAAAGTGATGACAGATTAAAGTCGATCTCCCTCTTTCACTTGTTTTTATCTCTGCCTCCGTCTCTATTTTATATATCTATCCGTCTATTCCCTTCTCTTCCCACCCTCCGCCACTCCTCAAACTCTGCTTCTTTCTCATTTTATTTCTCTTTCTACCCCCCTCTCTCTCCCTCCCTTCCTTTTTATCTATCTCCCTCCCTCCATCATATATCTTTTCTCCTCTTCCCCGTTCTCTTTCTCACGATACTCCATGTAGCAGACACTCCATTTGGCACTTAGTGAAAAAAAAAGAGAGAAACTGTATTTAAATTTTGTCTGGCATAAAGAAATTGAAACTGTAAAATAAGGATACCTAATTAATAAATAATAAAAACCTATCTGGGGGCAGTGGCGTCGCTAAGGGGGTGCCCCGGGTGACACCATCAGGGAGTGACACCAGACTTTAAAATTCTATATATTTCCGTTATTTGGCACTGGAAAACTTGAAGGATTTCTATGGGTTAAATCGTGAGGGGGTGACACCATGAGCTACCGCCCCGGGTGACACCAACTCTAGTGACGTCTCTGTCTGGGGGTCCGAGGCTTACCGAGAGGGGCAGGGGGTACATATTTCTCGTTGCGCCAAAGAACATGTGCGTCAAAATGAGGCTAATAACGTGAACAAATGTTGTTTAACCGTTAGATATTAATTAAACGGAAGGGTTTTCGAGTGCAAAATATCATAGCCATTGTAAAAATAGATTTATTTTGTCTCAAAATAACTTGAAAAAGTTTAACAGTTTTGTATGGGCAGAGCGCGTAAGGATAAACATATATTTTATATATTTTTAAAATATTTTAAAATAGTATTTAACTCAAGAAAGTTGGTGAGGAGGTTCGCCCTGATTGACATCTTTGACTTTGTATCGAGTGGGCGCACACGTTTTTAAACATTTATTTTAAACTGTATTTTCTTCCAAATTTAGAAATTATAAGGGGCTTTAACTTTAGGGGCACACATCTTGAAAATGAGTGATTTTTGCTACTAGGCCCAACTCAAAGAATGCAGATGGCGATGGGAATACTAACCCTAGAGCCAGAGCCTAACTAGATATGCCACTCCACTTCAGCCTGCTATAAAGCTCAGTTTAATTCAGCTTTATTTCAATTGAAATAAAAACGTTCAGGTAGAATATGAAATATCTAATTATAATTCCTAGGCTCCCTTCTATCAGTATCAGGGAACAACACTAACGCTGAGCACGGTCACGGTAAAAACCTGTCGACGTAGCCACGCCCCCTTCATTTCTAGGATTCTTCATTCATCGTCAACTACACTACACGATCTCAATCTCACATTTTGTGCCCCGCATTTCAAGTGAAGAATGCAATAGTGATCCTTAGTTTAAGAGTGTTATATTTTTTAAGTTTAAGTATCTTAATTTTGCTCCTGTAGTAATTGATACATGGTAGATAGAAATGATTTCTGATAAAGAAAATGGTTCGTTAAAAAGTTCGTAAAACTCTTCAACACTTCAACATAACAACTTTTTAACCAATCGTTTAATCTTAACGCTGTGTGGATACCTCATTTCCGTCAATAGTCAACATGGCAGAAGCCAATTCTAGCAATAGCAAAATTGGAATATTGGCGAAAGCGCAAAAGCAACTTTCTAGGACGAAAACAAAGGTAAGCTATATAAATAATTGGTGATATTATTGTTAGCTATCTGAAGTCTGAGCATATTTATCGATTTTAAATAAATAAATAAGTAATTATAGTTATAGACTCCAGAAGTTAACACTTAACTAACACTTATGACTTGTGGGCTTTCTTACGTACTAACACTTAACCTAACTAACAACTAACTAACTGAACTGTAACTGAACTGAAAATTGTGTAAAGTTATAAGTTAGTTATTATTTAATATTATTTATTATTAGTATTAGTTTATAAAAGTAGAATACTAATAGTAAAAGAATTTCGAATCACTAAATTTTTATTAACCTAAGTTAAAGTTACAAAGTTTGACCTAAGAAGACTTAGGCCTAGGCCTAAGAGTCTAAGAGTGCCTAAGAGTAAGTAGTAAGAGGCAGTAGAGTAAGTTGAGTAAGACTAGTAGTACTAGTAAGAGTAGTTTGAGTAAGAGTAAAAAAAGAGCACTATCAGAATTTGTCAGAATGAGAACAATAATATTCTCAAAATTTTTAAAAATAATTTGACTAATCTGATTAGTAGGCCTAATCAATTTCAATTATTATTTATTATTAATCAATTTGTAAATTAAACTTTTACTATTTATAATTTATACTAATCATTAAATGACATTCTTACTACTAATATTACTAAGACATAATAATTAAGTAATACTACTAATACTAATACTAATACCCTACTCCTACTCAATGAAATTTTCAGTCAATTACAATTTTCAAATCTAAAACTTTTTCAGTTTTTCAGTGATGATTGATTCAATAGTCATAGGCCTATAAATAATATATTTATATCAATATTCAAGTTCAAGTGATTTTTGCTATAAACTATAAAGGAATAAATTGAATAAAGTCATTTAGTGAGTTAACTGAGTTAAGAATAGTCTTCAACTTTGATAGGTCCACTAATTTGTTCTTCATTTGCTATCTATTGACTATTGAGACTATTGTCAATTGTAAAACAACAACAAAAGCCTGACTCTGACAAAAAGGCTTACTCTTAAGTGACTCTTAACTACTCTCTTAATTTTAATTCTTAATCTAACATCTATAACTTATTATAATAATTTAATGTAATAGTAATAGTAATATTAATACTACAAACTAACATGGCAACTAGTTATAATACTATTCTGAAGTATTCTTAATTTCTAATTCTATGAATACTATGATTATAACTATAATTATAATTAAATTAATTATATGGTGAATAAGAATGAACTGTCTGGTTCTGATTAGTCTGAATCCCATCGCCCATCAGTGTCAGTATGAGGGTTATTTATTATTCAGTGGTGTGTGGGAATACTAAATTAGACTTAGGGCTTGAGTAATACAAATATTGATATTTCACTTATGGCTTATACTTATGGCTTAATTTTATAATTATTACTAAGACTGAGACTTAGGCAACACATAGGCCCTTAGCCCTACATATTTATTTGCCACATTGTTGAATGTTTGTATGTTGTAAAGTATTGACAGTATTGCGTACATAAATAATAAATATTACTAAAAGTTGTATTTACAAAATAACAGTAGAAGTAGAAGACACGCAGCAATAACTTTCAATCTTAAAGTTAAAGATGACTATTGAAACTCGCTGTGAAATGAGTTTTTTATTTTCCAAAGTCACTAAGTCCTAAGCACGAAAACCTATTTTTAAAAAAAATATTCAAATGACCTAACTTAATACAATAATTATTTTCTCTTTAAATAGTCCAAATTCCAATTGTATAGGGGTCATTCATTACGTTTTACTTATTGAAGTTTTTGGGTTCTAGAATCTAGATCCAGAGTTGGGGAAAATACTCTTTGATTTTGAAGTCTAGACTACTCTAGACCTAGTCTGAGAATTTTATATGCTTTTAAATTGACTTTGACTACTTTGAGTGACAATGCACTTTTAAAGAGCAGATTGCGATCCATTGTTTAAATAGTAGGGTTAAAAGTTAAAATTGTGGTCTTAGAAATAGTAATATTAATATTAACTAAAGTTATCATTATAGACATAATTACAAGCCTTTTGGTAACAACATTATATCTAGATTTAGAGAGTGATTTCTTAAGCTACTGATTGAGTAGCAGTTGGCTTCTGCAATAGTAAAGATACTTAATTTCTTAGAGTAAGAGTTTTAGAGAAAATATCTCCTCAATAATTGTGATCTGTGTATTTTTTTAGGGCTGCGGAAATTAATGATTAATTTCTTGATTAATGAGTACATTTTTAATCGATTAAAAATATTAAAATTATTTTAATCAAACAATTAGCACCTAAATTGTAGAGGTTGGTTTAAATAATTTTTCAGATTTATTAATAAATGATTATTAATAATTAATAATAGTATTAATAGTTTTCTATTTATACGTACAAACTTCTCCATTAAAAAAAAAAAGATTTTCTAAATGTTTACTTTAAAATAAGCTCTTATATTTATATTTAAAAAATGTTAATTGCCTATTTTTGTTACTTCCCTTGAAATTTTCAGTTTAATGATGTCATACATCTTATTTTTAGCTTAATCAAAATTATCTATTAATTATTAAGTAATTTTTCAAAAGTTAACGATTTAATTTAAATTAATCGACAACAGCCCTAATTTTTAAAAATAATTGGACTAAGATTATCGCTTCATCTTAGTCCTTAAACTTAAACACAAAAATTTGATTTTTTGACTTTTAAAAAGTCTATTGACTATTGTATCAAGCCTTATTATAATTTCACTATCTTCATGATGTAATTGCATGATTTAACCATTAACTTTGGAGTCAGTAGATTAGGCCTTTTTAAAAATTGTCCAGCCTTATCAATTACTTTTTTTTACTTCCTTATTGATTTAATTATGTATACATTGAGGTTAATATCTAAAGAAAATTAGTATTTAGATCAATGTTACAGGGTTAATTAGTCATCTGGAATCTGTTATGACTGATTGATGTATGTTTAAGTTGCTGTAAAGCCTACTAACTTAAAGCTTCACTGTAGGAAATCAGGATGATGATTTGCTCATTTCAATAAACTCTTACATCTCAAAATTGTTCTCTTACTAATATTTGGAGGATTCGAAATTTGAAAAATAATATGGGTCCTGGCACTCCTGGTTTAAGATAAAACTTTTAAGCCCAAATTAAATTTAAGGGACAATGACATTGTTTTATGAATCCACACAGAAGAATCTTTGTAACAAATACAAAATGAACAGTAAAGCAGAGCATTTTAACAATCTTTTTTATTTTATTATCAAACCCATTTTTTAGTTATTTTAATTAATCAAGAAAAGGCTGGGTGCACACCAGCAACAGCGAAGTAATCATAAGAGCATGCTTTGGATAATATATATTTTTAAAAACGTCTTTTTTAAAACTTACATTTTGTAAAGTGTTGAAGTGTTCTCATCAGTTAAATCAGTTAGCCCCAAATACAGCTTTCTTCATAAATTTGGTGTTGTCATTTTAAGCATTGTTTTTAAGACAAAGTACTAAGTTTCTAAATCTAAAGAATACATTTTAGGGCTGCGAAAATTAATTATTAATTTCTCGATTAATCATTTAACATTTTTAACTATTATTTTTTTTTTTTTTTACAACTAATCAAGCCATCATTTACAAATTATTGAAGTAGAAAAAACTAATTATAAAATAGCAGCTGATAAGTAATAAATTTCCTGACGATTACACGACCATTTTGGTTTTAAACTATTGACTGACGGGAATGTTCATAATGTTGATAAAGTTTGCCTACTATGGTTCTAACAATTCGTCTACAAGCGTATTTAGCTAATGTCAGTAATGTAGTCTGACTCAGAGACAGAAAATGAAGACAGCTCTTCTGATGAATTACTGCGTTACAAAATAGAGATTAAAGTTTATGAATCCATTAACCCTCTACAACGATGGAAACTTATTAAATACCGATATCCGATCATGCCATTCCTTGCCAAGACCGTTTTGTGCATACCAGTTACCTCAGTTCCATGTGAAGGTTTGTTCAGTTCGGCTGGTTAAATTGTTAATTAGACCCGCTCATCACTTGAACCAAATAATGTCAACACACTTGTCTTTTTGCGTAGTTGGTTAAAAGTTAAAAGATTACTTATACAAGAGAAATTGCAGTGTTTTTTGGATTTTCAACAAAGACCGTTTAATAATTGATACTTATGACACTATAAATGTTTTTTTTTTATTTAATCAAAATTAACGATTAATATTAATGAAATCAAATTTAAATTAATCGTTAACAGCCCAAATAAATTTACATTAGATAACTTTTTTAAATAATAGGTTATGATAACCTATTATTTAAAATACCCTTAGCTATTTCTCTGACACTCAGCATGACATGTGTGTAATGTAATGATGTGGCGTGAGGGAAGTCCAGTGACATATACAACAAACTAATTGTCTGTGAAGATTGCATCCTGTGCACTGACGGTTCTCGATCTAACCAACATGTACCTTACTGTTGAAATACTTTTTTTTTAAATAAAAAGAATATTGGTGTTATTATTTACGGTTGAATATAAAAATGATGCCGGTTTTTTAAAATGCATTATATTATATATAATTTAAATTATAATAATATATACCCTCGGTCATTAAACTGTAATATTCAAACTACTCCATCTACATGAAAAGTTAAAATGAAATCAGTAAGTACATGTAGTCGATAGTTAGGCTGTAGTTTTTAAAATGGGCATTATTTATGAAGGAAAAAACAACAACACTTTAATATTAAATTAATCCAATCCTATTATCCCTCTGTGGATCGAGGTCACACTCACCTCAGATATCTGTTAGTATGCTAGACCCCTGGAGTCCCCCCCCTGCTATCTGTTAGTACGCTACACCCCTGGAGCTTAGTACGCTACATCCCTGGAGTTTACCCCCCTCCCCCGGCCCGCCTTTAGTGTTGCAAGTAGAAACTCTTGATAAATTACGTCATTAAACATATCTCTTGTCAATGTGGTTTTTGTTAGGATTCACGCGACAAAACTCGTTTAGTCCCCCTACATTAGGGCCGACACGTGTCCATGTTCCCGAAAAACGTGAGTACCGCCACCACTGCATAGGTCAGCAGAGCACGTCGTGTCGAGGCTGGTTAACCTCTAGACTCTAGTCTATACAGCACTGTTGACGTGAATGCGACATTTCTGTGTTAATGCTACAATCAGCAAACAGCGGTGAACATGACCGTGGCCAAGTCACCGCCCCCCTCCCCTCTTTCTTGCCCGCATGTTAATCCTCAACTTTCGGTGGACTATAGTTAAAACCGCAGCCCCCTTTCCCCCCCCCCCTGTTTTCTTCTCTCTTTGTACCCACCAAATATTTGCATTGTTGCAGCGTCGGAATCTGAAGACGGGTCACGGGAACTCGTGCATATCTACAATTGTTTTATAACACTGGTACGTAGATTACCTTTGGGAACTGATGGCTTTTATACACCAATCACGTTATAGATTATCTTTGTGAACTAATGGCTTTTATATAACACCCACAACCCCCCCCCCCCCGAAGTGTAAACGAACAATAGTCAATCTTAATGTTATAAAAAAGAAGAGGACTATTGGTTTGGCTACCTTGACATTAGAGGACTATTTGTTTGGCTACCTTGACATAAGATGACTATTGGTTTTGCTACCTTGACATTTGAAGACTCTCGGTGCATTATCATTGTCAATTATCAGCCGTGGTATTTTCGCTCTTGACTCAGTCACTCCTACCCGACATAGAGATCGATAAAGCGCAGCTTGAGCAGCACCACAGCCGTACATTGTAGATATTAACACAGTGGCTATTTTTAAGCAGTTGTTTGTCAGTAGCTTTATCTTATCATTTGCAGTGGTATTGGGTGGTGGTGGTATGTGTGGTTAGACCATGGCGGGAGTGCGATTTCTTATTTTTTTCAGCCGCTGACAGTTTTTTTTAAATGGGAGGGGTGAGCAGAGGCGTAGCTAGGGTTGGTGTCACCCGGGGCAGTAGCTCATGGTGTCCCCCCTCACGATTTAACCCATAGAAATCCTCAGAGTTTTCCAGTGCCTAATAAAGGGAATATACAGAATTTTACAGTCTGGTGTCACCCACCTGATGGTGTCGCCCGGGGCGGCCTGCCCCCACTGCACCCCTAGTGACGCGACTGGGGGTGAGGGAGCTGACCCCTCCCGGTGGCGTTAACGCTTGCTACGCTACGGATCATGCGGCTATAAACTGTTCATTATATTTACACGTCTTGCGGACAAATAAAATTCTGTTGACTCGATTGTTCCAATGACTCATTAAACGACCCAGAAAACTCGTCAAGCTATTTTCGTGAAAATGTGTATGTTCGTGGGAGTTTTAAAAAAATATCTTTATCAATCAAGGAAATAGACAGGAGGGTTGATGTGAGATCATCAAACACACGCCGACTCCAATCAATAATTGATTGGATGAACGCCACACGGCGCGATGACGACACCGATGATAACACCGAGCGCATCCCAACAGTTGGTGGCGTGCTTTGGCCCTGTTGACGAGACGATCCCATCTAGTAGTAACGTCTGGACACGCTCTGATGACTAGAGCGCTCAACTATTCACGCGTACAAACCACGATAAAGCTAGAAGCGGTCGAATTTATGGCAACAAGTTTTAGCACACACACACACACAAAAAGTATGACATTTATTTAGAAAATAACAACGAACGTACCACCTTACAAAAAATTACCTTGTCCGTCATAATGCTTTCTGTGTCTGTGGGGGTGGGGGGAATTCCCAGTTCCCAGTAGGGAAATTTGTCTTAACGCCTCGTTATTTCTCAAACAATACTTGGCTATTGGATGGAACTTGATTTAGCAGGACTTGCTGCTGGCCATTCTTCTGACGAGTTCTTTAGTTAGCACCTCAAAGATCTCATTCAGTTTGGTAACTTTTGTCAAAAGGGGATCTAAAATTAGATTTACCCTTTGGGTCAGTTAGTTTGCATTGGGATATTTTGGAAGCTCTGGATATTTTTGTCAAAAGGAAACTAAAAAATAGATTAAACTGTTATTGATAATGCAGCTAGTTGGAGCATTTTTAAAGTTCCTATTTAAATCTAAAAGATTTCCTGTAGAGATGAACTATTGGGTCCAGTTAGTTAGAACATATTTTAGGTCCTAATTCAGTGTAGATTAACTATTGTGACCAGTTAATTTTAATATATTTTAGGCCCTGCCTTTTTCAGTCTAAATTGCATCTTGTCTCTTGTAAAGATGAACTATTTGAATTATTTGTTGAACATCGGATTTTGTCGCGTCACTATTTTTGGCGACAATGCCGATGCTGGCGTTAAAGTGCGACATTTTTTTTTATCGGCTGCCAGGAAAGCATTGGGCGTTCATGTGCGGGTCGATGATCGTTATCGATTGCAGGATTTGCAGCATGTCTTCGACCAATGCCCAGGAACATAAGGCCAGGCTTAAAACACAGAACAGCGTATTGTGCTAAACCTAATCAAAGTCCATTAGGCTAGGCCAGAAATACTCCGTGGAGTTATTATGCACTCTTTACGCTATTTGTTTGCCACTGACGCCAGAACCATGCAAATGTACGCTGACCATGGTCAACTTTTTTTTCAATGGTGTGTTTGTCTCCCCCCACCCCCGCCCACCGTCTCCCTTGTTTACACCATACAACGCAAACTCAGTGAAGGCGATTAAAAAATTAAACTAAACTTTATTTCTTTCTTTACACAGTAGTCCCTCATTACTTAGTGATTCACTTTTCGCTGATTCGCGACTTGGTGGGTTTTAATGTTTGTTTTGTTTTTGTGTTTTTTTTTGTGTTTTTTGTGTTTTTTTTTTTTTTTTTTTTTTTTTTTTTTGTACAGTAGAAGTATTTTTAGCATACAGTAAGTTCGATTCGAGGACAAAGTGCGTTGTAACACGGGCTGTGATTGGTACGTGTAACTGAAAGCTTGTCTACCGATTTTATATTGGTGAACTGTTGTCCCTGTTGTTAAAGAAGTGAAGCGCTGGTTAAAGCAGTGTATGGATTGTTTAAAAACGTCCTTATACGCGTTTAATAAATATTATATCGCTATGTTATGGAAATACAATAATTGCTTTTAGCCTCGGAACCTTTCTCCGGCGACAAACGAAGAATTACTATAAATATTTGAGGAGCAAATGTCAATATTGAATAAAAGGTGACATAATTTTGGCATGGTTTTTCCACGGGTTTTCCTCAAATGACATTATTATAATTATACAATTAAATTCTTATGTGTTCGCGTGAAAGAGCAAATGCATTCTCAGATTAGAAAATAACTAACTATAATTAATGAAATTTCGAAGAAATTTATTGTCTTATCTCCCTGCAAATATCATTTTTTACTCCTTTGAAAATTATTTCTTTTTAGAAATTATCTTAGAACTTACATTACTGTGCATTGTTTCAATAGAAAGCAAAACCACACACGCTGTAGGTTGGATCCAGGGAAACCCAGACCGTGCGTGTTTACACTAACCACCGTTGAATACGATGCCGTTATTATGCAAATGTAACTTTTCACATTGCGAGAAAATAAAAGCACATGACATAGCTGTTGACAGTCGGCCCTAATATTGACTTCCTGGAAGAAATGGAGTAGGCTCAATAAAAGTTTTTGTAGAACTGTCCAAAATCCATCAGGAAGCGCATTGAGAAATTATTATAACTCATTGATGGGTATTTCTTGGGCGAAGCACCATTTTTTCTCAGTGCATTGTGTCCCTTAAAAGCTAGAATCAAATTTTTTTAATTAACCAGAGTTATTAAATTCGAAAATTAAAAGTGCTGAAACAAACATCTCCTAATTCTTGGCTGCATTTGGAATATTGCGTTCCGTTTACTTAGTGCTAACACTTTAATTGCACCTATATCTGACCCCTCCCCCTCAATCTTAACACAATGCTCCGCACCCTAAAGTTAACAAAAACCGTCGGACAACTGGTTAAAAACCTGTTTACCTGTGTCGTCCCATTCGTCTTTAACACTGGCTCGCGAGTATCCCCCCCCCCCCCCCTCATTCCGTTTCAGAACATTCTATTACAATCATAAACATTCTCGCTTGCCCCGAATTCACCATGCGATTTATTACATATGGAATGCAACACTTGTTGTTAGATTAGAAATATAAGCCAGGAGGAAAAATTTGGCCTTAGTACGTTGTTGGTCTATTATCTTTGCTGTGTTTGGTATTCGATATTTCACGCTCACCTGTTAAAATAGCGAGCAGTGTGCTTTTAATGCGCATTAAAAAATGTTCATTAGATCGATGAAATTGCTCACTGCTTGTTTGCTTGTGTGGCGATTTAGGACCGACTGACGCTGAAAACAAGACGTAAGCATAATGGAATTCTCTGAGTCAGACTTGGGCTAATCATGGCCTTTAAATATAAAATCTATTTCTCTTTCTCAGTATGCGTTTTGGAAAATAAAACGACATTGTAGACATACTTCTAACATTCGGGATATAAGGTATACTAATGAGTACAAACCTTGACTCTGTTCTGTGTGTCAACCCTTTTGTGAGCTGTAGTTAAACATCTCTAAATGATCAAAGACATTCTTAGTTTCTTACTCTTGTTGATCTGTTCATAAGTATTGACCCGTGATTGAATTCTTGTCACGTTGCGGGGGNTGGGGGGAATGAGGTCATTAAATCGACAGTTGAAGGCGAAAACTCGATGACTTAAGGTTTAACCACATCCTCTATTGTAACCACAGTGGCCGTGTGTCGGTCAGGTCTGAATGTGTGTACAAGGTGTTGACTGACCCTGTCGTCAGCCATCATCCGTCATCAAAACTTGACTAACTAAATGTTGGTCCCTTTTTGTATCCCGAGCCACCCAAATGTTTACTAAAAGCTTCTACAGTAGTACATTAGTCGGAATACTCTTTGTACTCATAACTCTGCCCCGCGTGTATACGGGTTAAACTCAGTTATTTAGTGTGGAGTAACGGGGGTCCATTACCTTCGTTGCTTTTGTTACTACCCCATACTCAGCCCCTCCCCGGTGGATTTATTTTAAAATAAACTCTCGGGGTGAGGGGATATTTTCCATTAGATTAAAATCTTACCTAAGTTAAAAATAAAGCCCCCCCCCCCATATAGGTGTAGTAGCGGCAAAGCTAGAGAGGTGCTAGGAGGGTTAGAAGGTTTGACGCCATGCAGTTGTTAAAGCTGTGTGTATAAATTCACTTGTTGAGTGTATAAAGTATAAATGCAGTTGTTGCAATTACTTCCACATTTTCGTTTTCTATTTCAAATTTCTTTTAATAAACACAGATGAATTAGCCACTCCTCTAAAAGTGCCTTGAAATTTGAGTAATTATACAAAAGTGCATGCAGTACAAATACTATTTAAATTGGTAGACTTAAATCTTTATCAAATCTCACTCCTATTTTAGGTGCCATTCTATTTTAACCACGGAG
Organism: Radix auricularia; assembly: GCA_002072015.1. Taxonomy (NCBI): domain Eukaryota; kingdom Metazoa; phylum Mollusca; class Gastropoda; family Lymnaeidae; genus Radix; species Radix auricularia. The sequence goes on from MUZC01000134.1 coordinate 1,345,322, forward strand.
GCTTCATTTATTATTGATAAATATATATTTTTTAAAATTGTGTGGGAGGGACTTAATTAGTGTCACCAGCACTGCATTAACTTGCCCTTGTGTTGACAGGTCTAAGCTGAGCTTCTCTTGGACTTGCTAAAACAGAGGTCGGCAATATTTTGGGACACCCTCCCCCAACCCTAAGTTAATAGGCGAGGAAGATTTATAACAGACGTAATTATTTTCGCCTCTTTTCATTTAGGTTAATATATTTACACCCCTTGATCAGTTATCAATATACTACTGTAGATTCGATTTTATGCTTCATATCATAATTTTAGAATAAGGAAATGGATTGCTCGTATTTACTAGCTGGGAGGACGTTCTTGGTATAGTCTATTGAATGACTGGTACGGTACTGTGTCTTCGTTATCAATTGTTTGTTAATGAGTCATAGACAAAATATATAATACATTACTAAAACATGAAATTTAACTTAACCTTGTATGGGTTTATGCGGCTAGTAGTATATATACTACTATGGGTGGCTGTGGACACAGTAGCAAATTACTTTTAAGAAGTGTCGTCTCGAAATATCAGTAATGAGTCCCAAAAAACGATGTTACATGCTCTTTGACTCGATGATTAGATCAGTTTATGGCCTGCGGGCTGTATGTACATAGTGAGTTGGACTTGTGGGCCTGAAGTTGAAGATTTTATTTAATTCAGTTCATTGCTGTCGGGCTCTATTAAAACGAACTTAGTTCGCTGGCCTGTAGCTGAACAATTTGTTCAGCAACAACGAATGTTATCGCGCCTTAGCGTGTAAATGAAAAAAAAAACAACAAGACTTCAAACTTCTCTACCCTCCCACATCTTTTGTTTCTTCCTAAAAATACAAAAACAGTTTTTTTTTTTTTTTATTAATTACGAAAATAAAAAAAAAATCCTTACGTCGGGTAAACAACCGGATAAGAAAGGGAATCAAAGGCACATAAATTGTATTGAAAATATTGAACGAAAATTTTAGTGGCATCGACGAATCCTATTGGAGCGTGGATCTTTTCTTTGCGAGCTGTCTTCTTGTTTTCAAGCTATCCCGTCTGTACAAGATATTGAAACGCACAAGTTTTTTTTTTGTCTATTTACCTATCCAAGTAAACAAACCCCAGGAATGCAAGGCAACGTCAACAGGTCTTTGAAATACTCAAGTTCTTACATGGTGTTGTAATGAGATGCATAGCTAGGCTCCACTAATACCAACTGTGAACATATTGTCTGTTTTATGTGGCGGCCGTTTGGCCTTGCCGTATGAGCTACTGCTAATTTGAATGAAGGCAGATGTGATCTGTACGACCGAAAAGACAACTGACTGCGTATTTTGGTGCACTTGACATGATAGTGTCAAAAAATGTGCCTGCAACAAGACATGAAAGGCCCACACAGATAAACTAGTAAATGAAAGGCCCACAAAGAGAAATTATCAAACGAAAGACACACACAGAGAAATAAGCCAAAGAAAGACCCTCCAAGAAAAATTAGCTAACGGAGGTGCCAGTATACCATATTGTTTAATACATCGCAGGTTCTTTCCACTTCCACTTTGATGTCCTGTGTACCTTGATTGAGCTTTACAGACTCAGTGCAACTTTCCCCGCGGCTACTGTCATGTCCCATCAGCTGATGTACACGCACGACAGATCATAATCGCGCAGCTATCTCAGTGTTTTTGAATGTAGGGCAAGTCATCTGCGCGCACAAACACACACCAACAACGCAAAGGTCGTGTTAATTCTGATAGTGCCCGAGGTGTATACGCCTTAGACGATAGTACGATTACTTGAGGGTATATGGGCCGTAATGATCGGGCATTGATCGTGGGCCAATAGGAAATAGAATAAGAAACTGACCATGGCAAAAAAGATATGCGAGAAGTCTTGAGAACAAGCATGAGTTGTACATAATTAACTGAGGTCACATCAAGCTTATGTTACAGTTATCTAATTACGCTGGCCTTGTGTTGGAAGTACACCCCTCCCTGGACCCGGGGCGCCGGTTGTGTGTTGGTATGGCGTGAGAAAGTTTACATGACATCCTAAAACAACTACATTGACCTGGGGCGCCGGTTGTGTGTTAGTATGGCGTGAGAAAGTTTACATGACATCCTTAAACCACTACCTGGATCTGGGGCGCTGGTTGTATTTTGGTGTGGCGTGAGAAAGTTTACATGACATCCTAAAACCACTACCTGGACCTGGTGCGCTGGTTGTGTGTTGGTGTGGCGTGAGAAAGTTTACATGACATCCTAAAACCACTATCTGGACCTGGGGCGCTGGTTGTGTGTTGGTGTGGCGTGAGAAAGTTTACACGACATCCCACTACCTGAACCTGGGGCGCTGGTTGTGTTTTGGTGTGGCGTGAGAAAGTTTACA
>MUZC01000134.1:1353011-1387234 GCA_002072015.1 Radix auricularia
ATATATATTATCTTGAAGGACAGACTACCTCTCCCCCATATATATGTATTATCTTGAAGGACAGATCACCTTCCCCCCCCCCCACACACACCTCTCACCAAACTATTAAGTCTCATAAACACACTCGACGAGGTGAGAAGATTTCCACGTTATGGAAGTGAACGAGTGAAGCGGCGGAGGGGAAGACCCGCCTCATTGCCTTACTATTTCTGTTGAAAGCAGACCATTTTATGTGTGCGTGGGTTATTTCCTTCTACACCTACACGACAATAACCGGTTTTCTCCCTTGTTACATGAAGTTATGACAACATGCCAGCTGTAACTTCTTTTTTTTTTTTAAAGTGTGGAGACATTCCTGTGCTGGTCCCCACTAATGGGCTCTTTCAGCTGGTGACTGGAGGCGACTGCCACCCCCAGCCCCTCTCCGACCCTCTGCGCTCTCGCTTGCTCGGTGGAAAGTAACATTGACAAAAAACATTGCTTGTTCCGTAATATGTTGGATTTGACATTTTGTGCCCAAATTGACAAGGATTGTTGAAAATATAAATGCGTTTTTTCAACATACATAACTATATCCACATACATTTTTTTGTCCACATGCATAGTTCTGGAGACATTTGTCGTCATTCGTTTTTCATTCGTCCACAATCATATTTGTCCACAGCAAATGTTCAAATGTCCACAAACAATGTTCAAATGTCAACAAACAATTTTCAAATGTCAACAAACAATTTTCAAATGTCCTTAAATAATGTTGAAATGTCCACTAACATTGCTGTTGCTGCCGTTGAAGAAGCTTATTTTTCCTTCATCAAGCAACATTCCCAACTACACCCCGAAGATGAAATTTTATAATAACTTCCAACTTCTAACGTATTATCATTGTTTAAAACTTTGACAAATCCTACAATGAACTGTTCGGAAATAATTGTCTGGGGAGAGTTTTTTTATATTTAAGAAATACGCCTATTCCTGGCAAATTTAGGAAATTTCAAAATTTCTCTAAGACATAGGAAATATTCTTATTTTTACAAGGATTTAGGGAATATGCCTATTTTTCTAGAATTAAGAAAACGTGCCTATTTCTCTAGTATTTAGGAAACGTGCCTATTTCTCTAGTATTTAGGAAACGTGCCTATTTCTCTAGTATTTAGGAAACGTGCCAATTTCTCAAGGATTTCTCAAGGATTTTTTTATAATATAATCACCCCCTTCCCTCCATTACTTCAAAAACCTATTTTAAAACGAGAATAAAATCCGAATAAGTTGTTTTCCGTGATGTAAACGCAAAAGTTTAACGGTTGTGGTTTGAAGTAAAAAAAACAAAACAACACGCGTGTGGCCCTGGATCACGATCAAAGAATACTATTTCCCAGTTGCCCGCGGCCCGATGGCTCAGGTAAGCCAGACACTTGGCATTGTGTATCTGTAGCCGGGATCTGATCGGACTGGGCGGCGGGGGGGGGGGTGTTCAACATGCTGACTTAACAACGGGTTGGCACGTCTGTCATGTCAGTGACATCCACGTGACAATGATCCTGTCATTCGCATTCCCGTCAATGTTCCCTCTAAGGTTCGTTGGTCCGTGTGTAAAGTAAAATAACTCTCGTGTGCAAGGCTGGACGACCATTTTTGTGTGCAATATTTTACCAAATTTGCTGCGCGGTAATAATACTCTGCTGCGCGGTAATAATATTCTGCTGCGCGGTAATAATACTCTGCTGCGCGGCCAACGTCCCCGTCTATCAGCCTCGTGTTGTACTACAGCCAGAGAATGTCGGGTCTGGTCTCATCACGCCATGAGATGTTTAAGCTAGTAAACTAATTAGGAAAAAAAAAGCATCGCTATTTATCTTGGGATTGCAGATTTGAAGTAATGGCTTGTGAAACCATGTTGTCGTGCCCGTAGAGTGTTAATTGTGTTTACCTTCCCACCCCACCCCCCTCCCTCTGCCAATTGTTGTTACCGTTTAAAGAACACAAGATGTTTAGATAAGTGGGAAGAAACAACTTAAATTAACACGTGTCACTGTCGTCAAAGAGAAGCACTGGAGCAATGTCACCATCACTGTACCACGTGACCTATCAGCTGTCACGCGCCCGACACTGGTCCAGTGTGTCGGGACACATGCGCTTGTCGGTCATTGTTGACTGTACACTGTCGTGGGTAATTGGGGGCCCTTTCGTTGGCGTCTTTGTTCTCCTGAACTCACGGGCACCAAGGACCTGACATTTTGTCAATTAGCCGTGTGCTGGGAAAGTCGTTTTAAATGCTTCATAGTCATGGTCCTTTCTTACAATGATTCCCAAAATTTGGAGAAAAATCGCCTATTATTTGATGTTATCCCGTTACACTCCATTATCTATTTAATATGTTTACTTGGACTCAGTATCAATAAAATAAACGATCATCCATTTCCTGGTACATTATTTTATTTGTTAAATGACTACAATATTCATTTTTTCCCTCAAGCCACCGTTCCAAAAATATAAATATATAAACTTATCCTCCTTACAAATTAAAAAAAATAATTTAAAAAAAATAGGGCTGCGGAAATTAACGATTAATTTCTGGATTAATTGGTAAAATTTTTTAATCAATTAATTTTTTTAATCGATTAAAAGTATTTTAATCGATAAAATAGCGATTAAATTGAAGAAGTTGTTAAAAATAATTTTTCCGATTTATTAATAAATGATTTATTATTAATAATAGTTTGCCTTTTTACGTACAAACTTCTCCATTTAAAAAAAATGATTTTCTAAGTGTCAACTTTAAAATAAGCTCTTATTCTTATATTTAAAATGTAAAAATGTTAATTGCCTGATTTTGTTACTTCCCTTGAAATTTTCATTTTAATGACGTCATTCATCTTATTTTTAGCTAAATCAAAATTATCGATTAATTATTCGGTAATTTTTCAAAAGTTAACGATTAAATTTAAATTGATCGATAACAGGCCTATAATATATATATAATAGATGAAACATAAAATTAAAAGGAATAAAAATGTAATTAAGAAAATGATGAAGTCATAGCAACCGACCCATTGAACTATACCACTGCACTATCCTACCCAATGGTTGGCCTGGCTGTCAATTCATCAGTGGTTTAAAACCCTGACATGGCCCCCCCTCCCCCAAGTAGCTCTGATGACGGCCCGTCAACACACAGCTGCCGCCATGACCTGTGACAACACAAGCATCTAGTGGTCACCGCCATCATACAGTGGTTCTGTACTCGTGATGTCAGCCGGCCAGTACACAGCTGCCGCCATGACCTGTGACGACTGCAGTCACCGCCATCATACAGTGGTTCTGTACTTTTTTTTCGGGTGGGATCACCCCACACATTTTCAGACAACATAACAAGAGGCTTGAAATTGGGACGTGGTCTTGAAGACCATTTAAATTTCCTTAGAATGATTAATTCTCCCGTTTCCTCTCACACAAACACATTGTCCAATGCCATTGCCCTATACGCTAAGAGTAAGAGCATTGCTAGAATAAAAATTTTAGCGTCAATATGTAGTTAATTTCTGAATTTAAAGATTTGTATCCTATGAAAATAAATCCAACCCTTTGAAATGTATTTTTGTGAGGCAATTTAAAAGTACATGTGTAATTAATTATCTGGTAAAACGCTTAATGATCTTGGAATAAAATCTTGAAACTGATAAGATCTCCTTGTAGATGTAACATGAGCCCCCCCCCCCTTTCCTCCCCCACCAACCACTACTTTCTGCTGTATAAAGTTTGTGTGTGTGTGTGTGTGTGTGGGACTGAAGGTGAAAGTAAGTAAGGAGGCCGGTCGACGCTGTTTCATGATGTGAAATCTGATTCGCTTGTCCACATGTCCCGCTGACAGATGACGACGTGTGGTGACGGGGTGGGATGGAGGCTTTGAACTGATTGTACCCACGGTGGATTTCTGTTCGTGCGGTGTCATCGTCTGTCACTGTTATCATTTCTGTATCTCTTGTTGTATTACATGTATGCCATCTTACCATTCCTGTATCTCTTGTTGTATTACCTGTATGCCATCTTACCATTCCTGTATCTCTTGTTGTATTACCTGTATGCCATCTTACCATTCCTGTATGTCTTGTTGTATTACCTGTATGTCATCTTACCATTCCTGTATCTCTTGTTGTATTACCTGTATGTCATCTTACCATTCTTGTACAATTGTATAATCTCTAGTTGTATTACCTGTATGCCATCTTACCATTCCCGTATCTCTTGTTGTATTACCCGTATGTCATCTTACCGTTGATGGATCTCTTGCTGTAATAGCTGTATGCAATCTTACCATTCCTGTATCTCTTGTTGTATTACCTGTATGTCATCTTACCGTTGATGGATCTCTTGCTGTAATAGCTGTATGCAATCTTACCATTCCTGTATCTCTTGTTGTATTACCTGTATGTCATCTTACCACTCCTGTATCTCTTGTTGTATTACCTGTATGTCATCTTACCACTCCTGTACCTCTTGTTGTATTACCAGTATGTCATCTTACCATTCCTGTATCTCTTGTTGTATTACCTGTATGCCATCTTACTATTCCTGTATCTCTTGTTGTATTACCTGTATGTCATCTTACCACTCCTGTATCTCTTGTTGTATTAGCTGTACGCCATAATACCATTGCTGTAACTCTTGTCGTATTTGCTGCACGCCATATTACCATTGCTGTATCTCTTGTTTTATCAGCTATATGATATCATTCCAGCGTTTTAGCTGTTTGCCATCTGACCCTTTCTATTTTAAAGAATTAAAAAAACTCGGATACACAATACACACACACCGCAGTTGGCTGAAATACCATTCATCCATATGAAAGAAAGATATTGCTGCCAGGGGAGTATGTCTCTTTTCAGGCACTCTGATATTTAGAGGATGTTATATATGGACAAGACACATTAAGTATCTTATATTTGAGGTTTGTGCCATTGCACAGGATTACGTCAGCAAGTTATGCTTTATTTAGGTACCAGTGGCCAATAGCTACCCATGATTTCCCCTGCTCAGAGTTAAACCCCAGAGCATATGTTTTTAAGGTCACAAAAAGAAATAAAATAACGAACATGTCTCCAATCTCACCTTACAAGGACCCCAAGACAATTCATATATGTTTGGTTATAATTTACTTCGAATGCTGCTGACTCGCATATTACCATGGGATTTCAGCATGGCAGTATCATTGCTACTGTCATCACAAAACTCTCTCGATTTTGTTTTTGTCCTTAAATTTATATTAAAATTTAAGAAAATATTTCGAATATTTGTTTTCCAAAAAATTAGTATTTTTTTTTCACTTTCATACTTTGCCCCACGTAGTTTTATTATTAATTAGACGTGCATACGCAAACAAATGAATAAAATTTTCTTTCTTATTTCTTGCACAGCAGAACGAACTAGCTGTGTTAAGTCACCAAATTTGGGAGCCACGGAGTTAACGAAACTTAACCGATTTCACGAAATAATTAATCAACTGATCGGGAACTGTATATACGTTATACACATATAATTCATTGGAATTAATCTTTTAAATGTATTCCCGATTAGTCGAATATTTTTTTTTGGTTGGGGGGGGGGGGTAAAAATCACTGCCAGCCCTACTATAAAGTTTTCGTGTTGGCATACTTATAATGTGTTTGAGGTAGTACTATAAAGTGTTTTAGTGAGTACTATAAAATGTTTGAGCTAGTACTGAGCTAGTACTATAAAGTGTTTGAGCTAGTACTATAAAGTGTTTGAGCTAGTACTGAGCTAGTACTATAAAGTGTTTGAGCTAGTACTATAAAGTGTTTGAGCTAGTACTGAGCTAGTACTATAACGTGTTTGAGCTAGTACTGAGCTAGTACTATAAAGTGTTTGAGCTAGTACTGAGCTAGTACTATAAAGTGTTTGAGCTAGTACTGAGCTAGTACTATAAAGTGTTTGAGCTAGTACTATAAAGTGTTTGAGCTAGTACTGAGCTAGTACTATAAAGTGTTGGAGCTAGTACTATAAAGTGATTGATCTTGTACTATAAAGTGTTTGATCTTGTAATGAGAGAGAAGCTGGATTGAATAAATGTTCACTTATGTTTTTAACATGTTAGATTAACTTCTGGCTTTTTCTTGATCTGTCACAGGAAGCTGCCAGCCATTTACATAAGGAACTCAAGAACTATGCCCATTGTGTTAGAGGTGAGTTGTGTCACTGTGTTAGAGGTGTGTTGTGTTACTGTGTTAGAGGTGCGTTGTGTTACTGTGTTAGAGGTGAGTTGTGTCACCGTGTTAGAGGTGAGTTGTGTCACTGTGTTAGAGGTGAGTTGTGTCACTTTGTTAGAGGTGTGTTGTGTTACTGTGTTAGAGGTGTGTTGTGAGTGACTTTGTTAGAGGTGAGTTGTGTATGTCACTGCTAGAGGTGAGTTGTGTCACTATGTTAGAGGTGTGTTGTGTCACTGTGTTAGAGGTGTGATGTGTCACTATGTTAGAGATCTTTTGTGTCACTGTGCTAGAGGTGAGTTTTGTCACTGTGTTAAGAGGTGTGTTGTGTCACTATGTTAGAGGTGGGTTGTGTCACTGTGCTAGAGATGAGTTGTGTCACTATGTTAGAGGTGTGTTGTGTCACTGTGTTAGAAGTGTGTTGTGTCACTGTGTTAGAGGTGAGTTGTGTCACTGTGTTAGAGGTGTGTTGTGTCACTGTGTTAGAAGTGTGTTGTGTCACTATGTTAGAGGTGTGTTGTGTCACTGTGTTAGAAGTGTGTTGTGTCACTGTGTTAGAGGTGAGTTGTGTCACTGTGTTAGAGGTGTGTTGTGTCACTGTGTTAGAAGTGAGTTGTGTCACTGTGTTAGAAGTGAGTTGTGTCACTGTGTTAGAGGTGAGTTTTGTCACTGTGTTAGAGGTGAGTTGTGTCACTGTGTTAGAGGTGTGATGTGTCACTGTGTTACAGGTGTTTTGTGAGTATCACTTTGTTAGAGGGAAGTTGTGTCACTGGGTTAGAGGTGAGTTGTGTCACTATGTTAGAGGTGTGTTGTGTCACTGTGTTAGAGGTGTGATGTGTCACTGTGTTAGAGATCTGTTGTGTCACTGTGCTAGAGGTGAGTTTTGTCACTGTGTTAAGAGGTGTGTTGTGTCACTATGTTAGATGTGGGTTGTGTCACTGTGCTAGAGATGAGTTGTGTCACTATGTTAGAGGTGTGTTGTGTCACTGTGTTAGAAGTGTGTTGTGTCACTGTGTTAGAGGTGAGTTGGTTCACTGTGTTAGAGGTGTGTTGCGTAACTGTGTTAGAAGTGAGTTGTTTCACTGTGTTAGAGGTGAATTTTGTGACTGTGTTAGAGGTGAGTTGTGTCACTGTGTTATAGGTGTGATGTGTCACTGTGTTACAGGTGTTTTGTGAGTGTCACTTTGTTAGAGGTGAGTTGTGTCACTGTGTTAGAGGTGAGTTGTGTCACTGTGTTAGAGGTGTGTTGTGTCACTGTGTTAGAGGTTTGTTGTGTCACTGTGTTAGAGGTGAGTTGTGTCACTGTGTTAGAGGTGTGTTGTGTCACTGTATTAGAGGTGTGATGTGTCACTGTGTTACAGGTGTTTTGTGAGTATCACTTTGTTAGAGGGAAGTTGTGTCACTGGGTTAGAGGTGAGTTGTGTCACTGTGTTAGAGGTGTGTTGTGTCACTGTGTTAGAGAGGAGGTGTGTCACTGTGTAAGTGGTGTGTTGTGTCACTGTGTAAGTGGTGTGTTGTGTCACTGTGTTAGAGATGTGTTGTGTCACTGTATTAGGGGCTAGAGGTAGGTTGTTAATGCCAACCTCCACAGAATAACAATAGAATTTCTCTGTCCAAAAGATGGCCCTCAATATTCAATTCCTATAGACAAATGGAAAGCCCCCAGTATTCACACCTCGGGTGAAACATTTTAATGTAAAGCCATCCTTAAGCACATTATTGTTGACAAATGTAAATCCCCCATGTAGCACATTATTGTTGACAAATTTTGTAAAGTCCCTATATTGCACATTATTGCTGACAAATGTAAAGCCCCCATGTTGCACATTATTGTTGACAAATGTAAAGCCCCCATGTTGCACATTATTGACAAATGTAAAACCATCATTATGCCCATCACTGGTAACAAATGAAAAGTCATCCTTAAGCACATCCCTGCTGACAAATGTAAATCCCCCTGTTGCTCACTATTGTTGACAAATATCAGGCCCTTCTTAAACACATCCCTTGTAAGAAATGAAAAACCATCCTTATGTACAATCTGGTGACAAAAGTAAATGCACATTCCTTCGCAAAGTCAAGCTAGGCAGGGGTATTGTGCACTTGTGGAGGAATCTTGCCTTCGTTACATAGTCTGGGTACTAACGTCAAACTTTCAAAAGTTAGTCTGAATAATAACGTCAGGCAGTAAATACCTGCATAGTTTCAAAAGTTAGTCTGAATAATAACGTCAGGCAGTAAATACCTGCATACTTTCAAAAGTAGGTTGGAATGCTGAATACTTTCTCAGGATCTCTGATAACCTGCTTGGCTATACAGGAGTGGTTCTCAAACTATGAAAACCTGCATAGCTGTACAGCAGTGGTTCTCAAACTCTGGTAACCCGCGTAGCTATTCAGCAGTGGTTCTCAAATTCTTATTACCTAAATTGCCATACAAAGCAGTGGTTTTCAAACTCTGATAACCAACGTAGCTGTATAGCAGTGGTTCTCAAAGTATGATAACCTGCGTAGCTATACAGCAGTGGTTCTCAAAACTGATCCACTGATAACCTGCATAGCTATCCAGCAGTGGGTTTTTTTAAAACTCTGATAACCTGCATATCTATACAGCAGTGATTCTAAAACTTTTTTTCCGTCCTATAAGCTCTTGAGGCTGTAATAATATTAATTCTTATAGAGAGTGGCTACAAAGTTGATTTGCCTAGATCCCCGGTAAGACTGCCTACTTGAGCTACTTTAAAATATGATGTACTTTGTTCAATACAAGATGCAGAAACTTTTTGAAATATAATTTAAACAATAAATGTAAAGCTTTAATAATGGACAAATACAGTGGCACCATTATTAAAGCTTGACCTTTGTTTGAATCAGTACATCGTAAGTGTGTCATGTATTTTATCTTAAAGCTTCATGCAGTCATGGTAGTGACAGTGATCTTTATGAGGTCGATTCATCCGGTTAGAGTGACATAACATGGCTTAAATCACTTTCTAGGGCCTATTTCTTAGATGGAATATAGATCCACAGCCCCACTAAAATTACATTCCTCCAAAACACGGTGTCTGAAAAGATATTGATAATATATGCACACCCGCTCTTCATGGGAGGTAAACTATGTGAACTCTTTTGTAATGCAAACATTTTGGCATCAGCTCCTGATCTTTGTTCCATCTCTAAATCAGTCGAAGCTGATAATTGACTTGGTCTTCTGATCAGTCTAAGTTTCGAGAGCATACGTTTGTAATCAATTGTATTATTTAAAATAACAACAACAACTCAGTGGGTTTTTAAAGGCCCACATGAATACCATTCTTTGCGACAAGTAATTAAAACACATTTTTGTTGGGGTCACTTTCTCAATGTAAACATCGCCCCATTAGGATAACAAAAGACTGTAGCTCACACCAGTCGCCGTAACAGACCCACCACCAATTTTGAAGACCAGAGGTGTCACTAGGGGGTGCGGTGGGGGTGGGTGGCCTCGATTGACACTATCACAGGGGGTGACACCAAAATGTAAAATTATATACGTTCCCGTTATTTAGTACTACAAGACTCGGATGTGTTGCATGGGATAAGTCGTGAGGGGGTGACACCATGAGCTACCGCCCCGGGTGACAACATGAGCTACCGCCCCGGGTGACACCATGAGCTACCGCCCCGGTTGACACCAACCCTAGTGATGCCTCTGCTGAGGACCACTGCTACCGAGTATTTCTGGCCTTGTAGAATCTGCACATGATTCGCTGCTTTACTGCTGCCATTGGAAAAGTTGTTGAAGCATTCACTGAGAAAAATACGTTACATATATTGTCATAACATGGCCAGGTTTTCTGGCTATCTTACTGAGGTCGCCAAGACCAAGATTAGTTATTGCTGGATCAATGGTGAGTCAATGGTGAACTCTGTTCTTTTCTTACATTGTTGAATCAATAGTGAGCCCTGATTTTGTCCTAGTTTGGGAATCACAGCTTGCTTTATTCAGTCTCCCTTGACTTTTCTTCATGAAGGTGCCATGACCTTGCCTTAAAAATCAGACAATATAAGATATGTCCGTGTTTGAAAAGACGCCACTTCAAAGTTAACCTCAAAGCATTTCTTCGTTTCTGTGGCGAATACCTAATTGGTCAAGGCTGTTAGTTGAACTGAAAAATATCGCCCCACTACTTGTATCTCATGGTCAGGAAATTCACAGGCTTCTCTTTACATGGGGCTACACTTTGAGAATTAACTTTGAGTGCTATTGCTATGATGGATTAGACTCAGTGGTATACCATCACAATGAAAGAGAACACTTTGTCCAGAGGTTCCTTAAACATGCAGTTTGTGGGTGTGACTTTAAAAAAAAAGTCAAAATAACTAGCAATAATAAAAAAATGAGTAATAATTGAAGAAATAAGTAATAAGACTAACAATAAAAATAATAAAAACAATGTGTATTTGTATTTCCTGGCGTCCATTAGTAATGAATGCTTATAGCACTTCAAAACAAACAAACAAACAAAAAGAGAAGGACAGGGACTACATTATCTCATTATTCACCTTTCATCGTAACAACCTTACGGCTAATGATTTATGCGGCCCACACGACATTTTTTACTGGAGTATTGTTGGGCTTATGAAAGGTTTACTTGCAGCTCTGATGAACAAACTTACCAACATAATGGCTAATGATTTATGGGGCACACACGATTTCAGTTTGTTCATCAGCGCAACAAGTAAACCTTTCATAAACCCAACATACTCCCCCCAAAAATATCGCGTGTGCCGCTACACCCCCCCCCCCACACACACCTCACTCAGTCGCTCCATAGTGGAGCCCTCCTTAAACCAAGGAATGGGAATGCCTCTTACATGATGACCTACAAATCCGCTGTCTCAATTCAATTGTTACTAAATGGAATGCAGTTATGTTAGATTGAATGTGTTCCTTTCACCGTCATGGTCTGTTTAGGACAAAGTTGGCCAATGGAAACATTCCAGTATGGCACAATAGATCACATCGTTTGTACTCAATTTCAAATGTTTGGAAAAACCAGTTCTAACTGGTTTTCTTATGGTTTATTTTTTTAAGCATAAAGAAAACTTAAATTTACAAAAAAAACACAAAAAAAAAACAGTTTATTATAATATTCTGAAAGGCAAATAGTTGTCTCCCCTAAACTAATGTTAACACAAGTGTGGCTGACTGAGTCCTCGCCCCTGTTTTTATACTCGGACAAAGATAACCTTGGTTCATGGCAGCGATTGGGGAATACCTAACTATTCCTTAAACTTAATGCAATGGTTCATTAAAAAAAAAAGCACTAAACTCATATTATTACTTGGGTGTTAGTAGTAGTAAGGGAATGTTTGATTATTCGTGAGTTAGTAGTAGTAGTAGTAGGGTAATGTTTGATTATTACTGAGGTAGTAGTAGTAGTAGGGTAATGTTTGATTGTTACTGATGTAGTAGTTGTAAGGGAATGTTGAAAGGTGGATACATTCTCTTGCTATTGACATTTGTTGTTAGGGAAGTAGGGGACATGTTCTTGACGTTAGTTAAAGTTAATAGTTGTTACTAGAGTATCAGAGGCATTCTCTTATTATTGACAGTTCTTTATAGTTTTTACTCGGCATTCTCTCATCACAGACTTCTGGCATGACATTGGTCATCAGAATGTGAAAAGCTTGAATAATTATGACTTTGTGCTATAAAGACAAGTAACATATTGTTGTTGTTTTATGTCTCTTTCCTACAGACTTGAGTCAAGCAAGTAAAAGTCTACAAAATGCATTCATGGAGATCTATGAGCCAGAATGGACCAGCGAATCTACATTTAAATCACAGTTGCAGGTAAACCTTTCAGTTTAACTAAGCTCTCACTCTTACAATTTGCAGCCATTGAGATCAAACTGGGACTTTACCCTGGTCAAGTTTTATATGCCACATTTGTTACTGTTATTGCAGTGAATTAAGCTTCCATTTTAAAAAACAACTCCCAGGCGTTAAGCAGTATTACATTAGTTTTAAGGTAGGATCCTCAGTGTTAGTTCTGTGGTTTTTCTTAAAATAAAATTATCAATTGTATTGTGGTCACAGTGTTTGAGATTGATGCAGCTGATCTGGTGACAGGAAAAACTGTTAGTGGTCAAGGACTGCTGTGACCCCTCTCTGACCACTTGAGCCAGGACAATAATTGATAGTGATGGACTTTGTCTGGGGTAGTTAACCTGATAAGGTACTCAGATTGTGTGGTGGAGGGGCGGTGTGGAGATGGTGGTCAACTTTCTACTGGATCAAATAACATTGGCTGCCTGTGGGAATAGGGTGTGTGGGGATGGTGGTCAGCTTTCTGCTGGATCTAATAACATTGGCTGCCTGTGGGGATGGGGTGTGTGGGGATGGTGGTCAGCTTTCTGCTGGATCTAATAACATTGGCTGCCTGGGCTCTCTTGACTGGCTCCTGACCAGTACATTTGAATGAGATATAGTTGGATTGATTTAAAGATGGGATCTGAGCACTTTTAAACCGGACACTGAAATGCTTCAAAGAAAAAATAGATTAAAACTAAAAAAAAACATCTCATTTGTTTTTTGAATATTTTTGTTTGCAGCTGTACAGCTGACTTTAAAAAGTGGTTTTGGTGTTAAAGATAAACTTCTTATGGGCCTGACCCGAATAAAGCTTGTAAAACAAGAGGTTTCCTTTTCCCTGCTATTTCGCTCAACCATTTATATAAAATAAAACAGGTTCTCACCTGGTTGAACCTTGCACACACGGATGTTGTTATGTGCTGTCAACATCACTATACTGCATACAGGATTATTAAAGCAAACACCGTGATGGTTTGTTGTAGCAGGAAGTTATTCCCGTCATTAACATTGTAGGAGTCAGTGCTGGAGACAGAGAGGTTCAATTGCTTTGAAAGGCTTGTCAGCCAATAGGGAAGTTTTCATAAGGAGGAAGCCAGTACTTGTCACTCTTGATTGTTTTCCTTCTCTTTGGGACTAATAAATTCTTTTGGTTGAAGTATATAATCACCGAGTCACTGATTGGGTTGGTGTAGTTACTGGACAGCCTAAAAGCATTGAAGTTTGACTGGGGTCTGTAATACAGATTAGAACTGGATGTATCACAAACACAGCTAGTAAAATTTAGTTGATGGAACGACTCTTTTCACAAACATAGCTAGAAAAACTTAGTTGATGGAACGACTCTTTTCACAAACATAGCTAGAAAAACTTAGTTGATGGAATGACTCTTTCCACAAACATAACTAGAAAAACTTAGTTGATGGAACGACTCTTTTCACAAACATAGCTAGAAAAACTTAGTTGATGGAATGACTCTTTTCACAAACATAGCTAGAAAAATTTAGTTGATGGAATCACTCTTTTCATAAACATAGCTAGTAAAACTTTTGTTATGGAATAGACCAGAGACTACATGAGTTCTTTCACTAACCAAATCAGTAAAATTAGTGTAAAAGTGCCTTAGTACAGAGACTACATGAGTTCTTTCACTAACCAAATCAGTAAAGTTAGTGTAAAAGTGCCTTAGTACAGAGACTACATGAGTTCTTTCACTAACCAAGTCAGTAAAGTTAGTGTAAAAGTGCCTTAGTATAGAGACTACATGAGTTCTTTCACTAACCAAGTCAGTAAAGTTAGTGTAAAAGTGCCTTAGTACAGAGACTACATGAGTTCTTTCACTAACCAAATCAGTAAAGTTAGTGTAAAAGTGCCTTAGTACAGAGACTACATGAGTTCTTTCACTAACCAAGTCAGTAAAGTTAGTGTAAAAGTGCCTTAGAAGACCCTTGATGAGATACATCTCCAAATGATGAGATTTTAAAATATTTTAAAAACATTTTATGTTAAACTTAACTTCTTCCTATATAAAATATTAATATATATATACATCTATTAATAAAAGCATTGTGTAGATTTAATCGGCTTAAATACCAAAACTAGAGGATCTTTATGGAAACCTAGAGTGTATCAGTGTAGTACATTTCATTTTGGTTTTTTGGTTGTTGCCAATTTCACACAAGTTATCTCTATGATATTGTATAAAATGTTTTAGTCATGCCTACGTATGTTACATATTATAATGATGGTATGCTACATCAAATGTCCATTAAAATATAAGTTTCCCTTTACCTCTATTGTTTTTCTGACAGATGTTTCTGGTATGCTGGAGTTTGTGGTCATGAGTCATAAGACAGATTGTGTAACTTCATGGGGATTTCATAGTGTGTCATGGCAGTACATTACTTAATTTAATATAGGGTTATTTATAGTGTGTCATGGCAGTACATTACTGAAATACAGGGGTATTTGTAGTGTGTCATGGCAGTACATTACTGAAATACAGGGGTATTTATAGTGTGTCATGGCAGTACATTACTGAAATACAGGGGTATTTATAGTGTGTCACGGCAGTACATTACTGAAATACAGGGGTATTTTATAGTGTGTCATTCAAGTACATCACTCATATACAGGGGTATTTTATAGTGTGTCATTCAAGTACATCACTCAAATACAGGGGTATTTTATAGTGTGTCATGGCAATGAATTAATGATCTAATTTTTATAGCATATTCCGCTCTTGCTGAGTGTGAGGGAGGGGGACACAATGAAAGGGAATTTTCATGTTCAAATACTAATTATTTATCTGATTTACTTTACAAACCTTTCTAATTATAAACTATTTTCTCCAGGCATTTGATTTGTTATGGAACGATTACCTCCAAAATTTACAAGATACAGTCACAGCACCAATGAACGCATATCTGCATTCATTCCCTGTACTCAAGGTGAGCCTCTCTTCCATTCATTCCATGTACTCAAGGTCAGCCTCTCTTCCATGCATTCCATGTACTCAAGGTCAGCCTCTCTTCCGTTCATTCCCTGTACTTAACGTCAGCCTCTCTTCCAATTCAAACTTTTCATGGCTGTGTGTTTGTGCATAGGTTATGCCATCTTGACAGGCGGACATGACTGACATGGGCAAACAGTTTGAAACAAGTTTTCATCAATTAATCAATGGGGTCGCATAATCATTTGAAAATCTTTAACCTTAATCGGATCATTAATCGTGAATCCACTTGTTATTCAATGGTCATGTGCAGATCTGTAATTAGAAAAATATTTAACTTACTCATGGTGATTGACATAAATTATTCAATGGTCTCACTATACATACCATCTGTTTGAAGAAAGGGAAGTAATCCTGTATGAATTCATTTTTGAGGTAGAACGTAAATAGAAGCAGTCAGTATCATATTTGTCAGACTGAGCCACTCTGAGCAATTAGGTTATTTGGTGAAAATCAGAAGATTATTTTGTAATATGCTTATCCATGGTTTTATGTTCAGTCTTGCTATTTTTTTAGAGCTTTAACTGTCGATTGTGTTGGTTATTTTGGTATATTCAGGCAACCCATTCCACGCTCTAATGCCAGACAAGGATAAGGTGGATTTGTTCTTGTGTTTGTTCTGTCAAATCGAACAAGAAAATAGCTTTTATCCCTTTCTCTGTCCGAGTGTTGTATTAGATTGTTGTTGGTACTATGGGTTGGTCCTTAATAATGATGATAATAAATTGGTAATTTATAAAGCTGTGTACCCCATTAAGAAATTGGGCTCACAGCAGCTCACATGTAAATTATGACACACATATAATTACCAATGTAACATTAATATTGTAACCACAACATATAATGTCAGTATGGTACTCATAAGCTTGTCTACCAGATCTGTTAATGTGTGAGCCTTTCTTTGGCTTTTAACTGTAATAAACAGGATCCTTCCTGTATTATCTCATACATTTTTCTTCATCTTATTATTGTGTATCAGGTTGTTTTTTTTTTTGTGGTTACTTGAAATCACTTCTATTTACTTTACAATAATACATATTATTGCTTTTATAACAATCCCCAAAAATTTTATAATGATATTTTGAAGCTTAAGCTCTAGGTATTCTCAAACTCAAGTGTGTCGCATTGATTTAATTTAATGACAAAAATCACTTTGTTCATTTTTGTAATTTAATTGTTGTTATGTAATTAGCCAAGACTGCAGTAGATCACAGTTTGTTATTTGACTGTTGGGCTTTCTGTCTCCAGACCAAGGTCGCCAAGAGGGGTAGAAAAATGGTGGACTATGACAACTGTCGACATAACTTGGATGTCCTCCTCACGGCCAAGAAGAAGGATGATACAAAGATTCAAAAGGTTTAACTTTGGTTGTTTTCAGCCCATTAATTGTAATATATATATACATACAGTAGATATTAGTTTAGCTTATAGAATTTAGAATGAAAGAGCAAAATTGACCTAACAATAGTAATAAGTTAACATTTATTAATTACAATGTGTGCAGTCACTCATCAATTTGTACATATATCACAAGTTAATTTTTAAAAAAATATTTATTCCTCTAAACTTGTTTTTTAGCAGGTAAAGTAACTTCAAAACAGTTTCAAGTTAATTTCATACAAAATTTAATGTTATGCCTGAATGAATATATATTTATATATTATTATTATTTTAATCAAGGCCCAAGATGAACTGAAGGAAGTGAAAAAAATATTTGATGACTTAAACAATGAATTACACACAGAGCTACCAGATTTCTATAACAGGTAAAACAATTGTCCGTAGCACCCCATTTCTATAACAGGTAAAATTACTGTCAGTAGCACCCCATTACTATTACAGGTAAAACTATAGTCAGTGGCACCCCATTACTATAACAGGTAAAACAATTGTCCGTAGCACCCCATTTCTATAACAGGTAAAACTATTGTCTGTAGCACCCCATTACTATAACAGGTAAAACTTGTCAGTGGCACCCCATTTCTATAACAGGTAAAATTACTGTCAGTAGCACCCCATTACTATTACAGGTAAAACTATAGTCAGTGGCACCCCATTACTATAACAGGTAAAACTATTGTCAGTAGCACCCCATTACTATGACAAGTATAACTTTTGTCAGTAGCACCCCATTACTATAACAGGTAAAACTATTGTCAGTAGCACCCCATTATGAAACAGGTAAAACTATTGTCAGTAGCACCCCATTACTATAACAGGTAAAACTATTGTCAGTAGCAGCCCATTTCTATAACAAGTAAAGCATGCCATATGTCAATAATATTCTATATAGAAGGAGCGACTATAGCTGTTAGATATTTTAGACAATCCAATTGGCATGTTTATAATTATACTATCCAATTTACACATTGTGCTGTTACATATATAAAAGAGATTTTGTTTTTAGAATCTGATTATTGATTATGTGTTGCAAACATATCGGATGCTGTGTTCATTATGTCATATCTGAGGCTGTGTTCATTATTTCATATCTGAGGCTGTGTTCATTATGTCATATGTGATGTTGTGTGTGCCCCACTCCACACCTTGGAACATCCCGATCCCATGTGTTTTCTCTTGTTGTGTTTCAGCCGTGTCACATTTTATGCTGACTTGTTTACAAAGTTCTTTGGTGCTGAGCACAGGCTTCACTCAGAAATCGGCAAGGTCAGTGAATAATTTCTCATCTGATTGGACAAGAATACGTTCTCCCAGTTCTTACCCGATCAGTGATGTTACTCAAATCTTAAACATCTTTAGCACAAGTGTTTTTCATCAGTTTGTATTTTTTAATTAATGTTTCTCATAACCTTCAAAGTTTAGCTTAAAATTAATTGCATTAACTCTTAAAGTGCCATAAGGTTTTTGGAAAACTTCCGCCTCAGTCCCGTAAGGATTTCCTGTATTACGATCAACCGGTTATGAAATTAAAAAATTTGCGTAAAATCCATTTATAATATTATTGTCATACTGACTTCATTTTTAAGGCTAAGAATGGCTATTTTACGCATCCAAAAGACCGTACTGAGTTTGAAACAATATTTACCTGTAGTTTAGTACTATTATTTTAGTAATAAAGTATAACAAAAACGTATCTTCGAAAAAAAACCCGTTAAAACTACCGAAAAACATCTCGAATCGAGCGATAACACTAGTGCCGGCATCGGCCGCCATTGCCGGAAGTCAAATACACCGTTTTTCAAGCATTGAAGAGTTTTTACTTGCCGAGATCTCATTTCTAACGAGATTTGTATCTAGGGACGCATTACGACGCTTTAGGGATAGCGGGAAGAGACGCATTACGACGCTTTGCGACTTTAAGAGTTAAGTTTTCAGATTTTTAAAAATACTTTATTAACCATAAACTAAAGTGAAGGTTTTATACTTTAAAAAAAAACAGCTGATAAAGAAATGAGGTTATAATAATCTTTACTTAAGATTACAATATTTAAATTTTATAAAAATGAATTTGTTTCTGTATGAAATTTCTCTAAACTATAATTGACAATGGTTGCTAAAATCTTTACTTTCCATTAGCCAGAAGAAAAAAGATAATCCAATTACCATTGTAAGCCCGGTTCCTTACTGGAATACAGCGCTAATATAAATTATCAATTTATTATTATTATTATCATCCCCTAATGATCATTCATCTCATCTCCTTACTGTGGGCTGTTGTCCTCAGACTTGTGAATCATTGACAGACATTGCTCAAGCATTAGGAAGAGATTTTGAGCAGTTCAAATATGTCCCCAAGCGACCACTGTCTGTCTCGTAAGTCAAATTTTTAAAATAGTTTCTTTTAAAGAAATGTAAACATAAAAGGTCATGAAAATAATGAAATCAATTATTGGGGGGGGGGAATAGCCCCACTTCTGTAGTGTAAAACTTTAAAACAAAACAAAAAAAAGTAAAATTTCAGACAAATAGTCATCCCATTATGTAGATTTAAAATAAATACAAATTTTAACAAAGAATAGTTGGTAAAATCTGATTTTACAATCTTGATGATTTAAATTTTTCAAAGCCTAACACATCAAAGCAGAAAGCTTTTTCTGTTCCTACTGACCCATGTCCAATGTGACAGTAGACTTTCTTCTCCTACTGACCCATGTCCAATGTGACAGTAGACTTTCTGTTCCTACTGACCCTTGCCCCTGCATGTCCACAGAGAGAGCACCATCAATGGGGACATCTCTAGTGCCAGCTCTCCACCGACACCAATTCCAAGCACATCCAGCTCTGTTACTCATACAGCACTCAGAGGTAAGCTGTTTGTTATACTTCTTGTGTGCCTTTGACTGTCATACTTCTTGTGTGCCTTTGACTGTCATACTTCTTTTGTGTCTTTGACTGTCATACTTCTTGTGTGTCTTTGTCATACTTCTTTTGTGTCTTTGACTGTCATACTTCTTGTGTGTCTTTGTCATACTTCTTGTGTGTCTTTGACTGTCATACTTCTTGTGTGTCTTTGTCATATTTCTTGTGTGCCTTTGACTGTCATACTTCTTGTGTGTCTTTGACTGTCATACTTCTTGTGTGTCTTTGTCATACTTCTTGTGTGTCTTTGACTGTCATACTTCCTGTGTGTCTTTGTCATACTTCTTGTGTGTCTTTGACTGTCATACTTTTTGTGTGTCTTTGACTGTCATACTTCTTGTGTGTCTTTGTCATACTTCTTGTGTGCCTTTGACTGTCATACTTCTTGTGTGTCTTTGACTGTCATACTTCTTGTGTCTTTGACTGTCATACTTCTTGTGTGTCTTTGACTGTCATACTTTTTGTGTGTCTTTGAATGTCATACTTTTGGGACGTGGTGGTCGAGAGGTAGCGTGCTCGACTGTCATACCGATGGTCACGAGTTCAAATCCACGCGAAGGCAAGGATTTGTTCCCGGGGCCTGAGGAGTCCCCGAGTCACCCAGCTCTGAATGGGTACCTAACTAGACAATAGTTAGGCGGCTGGGGTAATGCGTGGAACCCCTATAGTCGTGGCCTGTGACCGCTGCATCACTTGCCAACAGATCATCTCTCATGGTCTGTGGACGCAATTATCTTCTGCATAGAAGGAGCGTCTGTATATCTAAGATAAGATACTTTTTGTGTGTCTTTGGCTTAGTGTTAAGCAGAAGATATAAGGCTGTCAAGTATTCTTTTCAAAGGCTTAACTGTAACTTTCATGAAATCCTATTAGCATACAAAATCCACTTAATATATATACCATGTGTTCCATTAAAAGGTTTTGGTGACTTCAATGGCATCCATCAGGGTACAAAACTATGCACTTATCAAGTTTCTTCTCAAATTTTTCTTTTTCAACTCAATATATTAGGTTTTATTATTTTAAAACAACACCACCAAAAGTTGGTATTTGTATTAAAAATTTTGTAGTTAAATAGATTTCTTGATTTAACCATTTTTCATGTACTATCCTAATCCAAGAAACTCTGTGTTCTGTTTCATGAAGCATGACTTATCTTCTCCTTTCAGAACCAATGTACACAAACCAAGAGCAATCCAACCAACAGCAGGTAACCAGTGTTCACTTGTACTCGTACACAATTTGTCAGAGGGCATTGTGCCATTATGGATTCTTAAATTGTAAACCAAATCACATTGAGTTGTCTGGGAATTGTTGATGTTGAGGAGTGGTAAATATTAGATTAGGGTGAATGTTAGCTAGAGAAGAGTAAAGAAGTTACCCTTTTCCTCCATGTTATTTCTTGTATTTTGATGCCATTTTGTTCACTCCCTGCCAGCATGTAAGATTTAACAGTAGGCAAGTGTTTTGATTAGAGAATTTCAAATATTTTCCCCAATCTTTTCAAATGTGGGAACAATTTTATAAAGACCAAAATATTTCTGTCACTCCAGTGGACAAACTTTTCAAGAGTCAAACACATGTTCATATAAGTCATGGGGGAACTTTTCAGGGCCAGGGCTGCATGAAATGTCAAAAGACCTCTCTAATAACATAACCAACCTCAGTTCAATAACAACCATGTTGACTTAAACATACATTTATTGATCTCCTCCAATTAACTGCATGCCCCCACAGTTATCCCCAACCCTGTCTTATATGTATCCTGTACACTTGTATTGGCTCAATGTTATGTGAATGTAACAAGGCAAATTGTCACGTCTGTTATGTTAAATGTCTAAATTAACAAAGGATTGAGCTATAATCTGTACAGCTCCCCATAAGGCCCAAACGTAAAGCTCCTATAGCACCACGGAGCAGCAGGCCACTAACCCAGATACAGGAGCAGATGTCCCATGTCAGCTTGGAGATAAGCGTGGCAGAGCAGTGCAACAGCTTGTCTTCCAACGAGTCCCACTTCTCTGTCCAGTCGGAAAGCTTTCGGCCAAGCAAAAAGTACTTCAGTAAGTGGAGGCAGAGATTCAAGAGCAAGAAAGATAAACATCACGGCTCCATGGAAGTGTGCAGTCCAAAGACAGAAAACGAAGTGAGCCAGTCAGCCACAAAGCTTGAGAGTGTGGCCAGCGTAGTGATGAAAGTTCAAGGGGTCAAATCCTTAGACGAGAGGCTTGTTCTAGAGCAAGGCAAAGACCTGAAAGCTGAGAAGATGAAGACAATGTCCCTGCCAGATTACAGGGAGACAGAGAAGCTGCTCGCGGAAAGGGTCACGGCACGTTCCAAGGTCATTTCAACCATTCAAAACATGGTGGTGGGAAATACCAGGACAAAGGAGGACCTAAACCAGCCGGGGGGTCATGAAAAAAATTCAGATGTTAGCATTCAGACCCCTAACAAGGGCATGCAAGAAAGTGTGAAGACTGAGAAGTCAACAGTTGCCGTGGGGCACGGGGATGAGGTGACAGAGATCAAAAGAGCCATTGCTTTCATTGAATCTACTTTGAGAAACCGCTCTTGTGCCGTGGAGAATGACACCCCTATGTCCAAGTCGTCAAGCTTGGCTGCAAGGGATGAGAAAGTGGCTGCCATGATTTTGCAGATAAAAATTTTGCTGCAAAACATTGATCAGTTAACAGCCTGCAACCCAGATGGGGAGCTCTCAGAGGAGTGTGGTTGTAAAAATGTCCTGGCTTTGACCAGCTCTGATTGTGTGACTCCACTGACCAGTGGACAAGAAGCACACAGCAAGCCTGAAGGTGCTACAGGTTCTTCTACATTAACTGAGAGCTGTGGGCTCCATGAAGATTTGAAATGGTCAGCTAACAGTGAAGACATCACTGTAGAGGAGGTTCTTGTGGTGAGGTCGCCATGGCAACCAGCTGGTGCAGCTCTGGCAGCCGAGGAAGATCAACTGACCAAGTCTTGGCTCACCCAGAACATCTCCCCAAACAAGATGTCCAGTAGTGACCAGAGTCTGGAGATGAAAGACAGACACAGGAGGTCTTTGTCCGGCAACAAGGGGCAGGTCAGCGTCAATCTACAGCTCCTGCCAGATGTCAGACGAGACGGATCAAACTGGGGAAGACCTAGGAAGAAAACAGGGGAGATAACTGCCAGAGAGCAGCCACATCATGGTGTTGAGTTTGACAGTGACAGCGATGACAATACCACCATTCAGCCAACATTAGACGACAGGAAGTTGTCCACTAGAGCTCACAGAGCCTTGGATGATGACCAAAATGATGACAGTTCTAGCAGTAAGAATTTACAAACATGTGAACAGAAGCAATTTTACAAGATAGCATTTTTTGACAGCTCAACATCCGTCACCACTGATTCGGATATACAAAACCAAGATTCTAAATCCAGTTGGCGGAAATCTCTCTTATCAGAACCGCAGACAAGAAGCCAGGACTGCATCTCAAATGAGTCATCCGCCATCTTCAGTAAAGAAAAACTAGACTTCCTCAATCAACACTTGCAGAAGAAGCACCACCTGCGCCTCAGGGAAGGACAGAAAGAAGCTTGTGAGAAGCCTGTTATGGCATCCTCAGTAGGGGACACTGCAGGATCAGGCAGTACACCATCAAACCCAGAAAATCTCCCCTTGAAAGAAAGGTTTAAGTTTCTAAATGATCATTTCCTGAAAAGACACAGCCTAATTCAAAAGGGTAACATCCCAGACTATGAAAAAAGCAAGAACGAAATGCCTCCCTCTCTAAAGAGAAATTTCATAACCACAGATCCAATGTCTCCAACTGAAGAATCTGGTGCAGCAGCAGCAAGGCCAAATTTACCTGAGATTAAAACCATGTCCTGTAGTGGACTTGGAGAGAATTCCAATCACTACTCAGCACAGATCAGTCCATCATCATGGTCTCATAGCCTCCGGGACATTCAAGGCAGCTTTGAAGAGCTGAGCCTGAAGAAGTCATCAACATCTGTGGGTAGAATACCTAGCCACAACCTGCCAGAGCCATGGAGAGAGGACAGCATGAGGACAGACTATGAGATCATCACAGTGTACACAGAAGACCTCTGCAAAGATGAAAAGCCACCCAACACACAGACATTCAATGTGGCAGACCTGGTCGAGACCGGACTCAGGCTGGTCCACTCTGGGATGGACAGTCTCGCTGATACAGACAATGACAATGTCTCTGCAACTGTCAATATAGTAGACCACAGGTGTCATCAAATGAGTGGGAAAGTTGTTGCCAAGAGGGTGGAGGTTGACATTGAATCGGAGCAGAGCTCAGAAGTGACCGTGTGCCCCGAAAGGACTGTGCATCATTACAATGTGGAGCGAGTCCTCTCCTCCATCTCTGTCAGTGAGACAGAAACATTAACCTACAACAATGACATGAACGAAACCTCTCTTAGTGACCAGCGGATGGCGGCGAGTGTTAAAGAGCAGATTACAGTCATTGATAACAAACAGGATATGGTGATCAAAGAGGTGGAGGCTTCTGTTGTGGCCTTGAAATCTGATGAGGAGGAGCTAATTGAAAATAGCCAAAACTCTCTTTCAAAAGAGAAAGACCTACAGGATAGAAGTGTGCCATCAAAAAAGATTCCTGACATTGTCCGTTATGTTAGAAGTGATAAGTCCATGTCTAAGGATGACTCAACGTCCACATTGTCCGACTCTGTCATATCTATAGGCACTGAAGCAGAGCAGTTAGTAAAACCAGATGATTCTGGCTCAGATCCCTCTGTTTCCATGGCATCCAACAGATGGAACCTAAGAGGCCTAATGAGCATGCTGATGCCCATCACTGTCCAGACACTGGCCTCCCACACCAAGTCTTACATACACAGTTACCTGCAGTCCAACAAGCCTTCGGAGAGGGACGCCCTGGAGATACAGAAAATTGTCAAGGAGAACCTCAGCAGGGAGGACTACTACAACCTGATTGGCCACGGCAAGGATTCATCCGTGGATCTCAGCATAAAGGCGGAGGATGTGGTCCCTCTCACCGAGGAGGCTGAGGCAACAAATGAGGACTATAAATCTTTGTCTTCTGTTGGTAAGAACCTTGACAGCAATGTCCAACAGGAGCTCTTTGTTACAGTTGACCTGTATAGCTCAGATTCAGAAGATACACCACTTGCCTCAGAGAACTGTCAGCCTGCAGCAGTCCTGGATCAAAATAGCCATGACCCTGAGATTCCAAAAGAACCCCTGGCCACCAAAAAGGGAGAAAGTGCTGCCTACATCCAGGCCTCAGACTTAGACATTTTAGAGCAACACTTCCAGACCGTCCTTTTGGACATTGTCACCAAAGGATCATCAAGGCTTAAAAAGAGCAGCGTCAGGAACCTCCAGTCGGCCTCAAGGCTAGCCGCAGACTTTGGAGACCGGTCAACAGATGTAGTTTCCTCCTCAGAAGAGCTGGACAAGGAAGGCAGCTTTATGCTCCACGATGCCATGCTCTCTCGCCTACAGATGTCTCTGCCCATCCTGAGCAAGTCTCAGAATAAGACAGAGTCAAGTGTCGCCAGCGAGGAAGGTTCTCTGGAGAATGCCTGCAGCTGGACTCTCTCCAAAGAATCTCTACTGTCCAAAAGCTCTGAAGACAATGAACCTCTCCTGACATCTAAAGTTTCCCCCGATCCCAACGCTAACAAATCAGATTCACCCATCAAGGGGAAGGTAGTGGTTTTAGAAAACTCTAATGCAGACAACAAACATGCAACTGTTTTATCCCCTCCGCTGGACTTAACTTTACAGGCTTCACTGGCCAACAGGAGGGGTGCTCTTAAATTCACAGTGGAAGAGGATGACTGCTTGACCAATTCCTCTCTGGATGAAAGTGACCAATGCACTCATGCCAGCAAAGACTCTATTGAGCTTGTCACATGCCCCAGGCCTGTATTAGAGGAAGCTGGTGAGTCCAGACAGCGTGTTGACCTGGGCTCCATGTCTTACGCTGCTTGGAAGTGTTCAAATGAAGAATGCGGCTCAACGCCAGGAACTGCCAGCTCCAGCGATCTGACTATAGACTCAGAGAACTCCATCTCTCAGAGTGATACAGACAACATACATGTTTTGTATCATTTACCAAACGCAGAACATGGAAGCTTTGAGTCTGTTACCTGCAGCACTTTCAGCCTACCCCAAGACTTCTGCAATGGAAATGTCACCAAGTCTTTGAGTGACACACTGAAGTGTGAAGCTGTGGAGAATGCTAGGGCTCCCTACTGTGCTAATTCCATCTCGGAGACAAAAATGAGACCATGTATTGACGTTTCAGATCAAAAGACCATGATTTTGAACACGGAGATACCAGAACCAAATTATTGTAGCCAGGGATATGATGATGAAGGTGAGCAAATGAACAATGAGGTACATATTAGGACGTCAACGCCTTCTGCTTGTGTAAGAGGGATAGATTCTACTGCAGATGCCTGGGTAGGCAAGAAATGCTACATAGGTGAAAGGGATGAAAATGGGGATATAAAAGAAAAGTTACCTGCAGATATCCAGAAGAAGTCACTTCTGCATAAAGATAACCCAATAAATTTGCAAGAGGTCACCAAAGCAAAGGTGGATAAAGAATTTTTCGGCTGGCTGCATGATGACGAGGAAGCCGTCAGTAGTGGTGACAGCTCAGAGGAGGACATGGACTCTGATATCTGGCATGAACACCAGGACCAGCTGAAGGCTGAGGTCGGCAAGTGCTGTGAGTTCACTTTCAGGATGCTGGAGAGTGGTGCAGACATCACTGGGACATCAGTGCCCCTGGAGAACTGCTACAGCATACATATTAATCCCATGGCAGGTGACCACCAAGGTCTGTCTCATACAACAGACAAGCCGTTGTCAGATTGTAAAGGATTTACTCAAAATGAAAACAGCCTGGACTCCGGCACCACAGAGGCTGTGCCATACCCACCCACAGATTTCTCTGACAGCAACAGTCTCTTATCACTTAAACATGTCTCCACGTTATATGCAGACACTCAAACATCAGCTATAGATCTTATAAGTGTATCAGACAGTGGTCTTGTGTATGACAAATATGACACAGATCTGTGCAAGGAAGAGAGTGACTCTCACACTGTCAGACAGAATCCTAAGAAAGTGAGGTTTTCAGACACTGTGCACATATGCACGGGTGCAAAGATTGAGGACCTCATGCTGTCATGCTCAGACCTCCTGGATGGCTGCCCCGTGGATGAGTCCAGTGAAGCAAACTTTCTCTCAGAAAATATCACAGAAATGAGGAAAGACGATACTGATGTGTTTGAAAGCGGTGACATCACAAGGGAGCGCTTCACTGGTTTGACTTTTTGGAACTCCAAGATTGGGGTAGTGAATGAGGCATTTGAGATCAGGGACAATCCCTCAAAGAAAGGTGTTGGGTGGAGCACGTCAAACTATTACATCAGTGAATGCAAGCCAATGGTGGAACACAGTCAGTCATTTCAGAGTCTGGTCCAAAACTGTGATCTGGAGAACAGGCAGCAGGTCACAGGATCAGAACACAGAGATTATCTGTTTGCCAAGGACCAAGAGTTCTGTGAACCGGGACTCACTGCACCATCAGGGATCAACACATATGAAGAGGAAAGTGAGTTTCATGATTTAATGGCTCTCAAAAACCAGCTGAAACTAGATACTAGCAGTGTCACATCATATGACCAGCGGTCAGATACCACACATCCTGAGATGAATGTCAGAGACACGGTGCCAATACATGATAGCAGCTCCTCTGAGCCTTGCTCTCTATGTGAGGAAATAATGGAGGAGTCAAGACAAGATGATGTGGAGACTGTGATCAAGATAAGGCCTGAGGTACTCACCCCAATGGGATCTCCATACTCTCTGCTGGAAGAGTTGCTGAGGTCAGATTACCAGGAGATGACCAAAGGTCAATTTGAAGAACTGTATACTAATGTAGGTGATGAATATGAAGTTAACTATATGAATGCCAGCGGTATGTATGAAAACATCCAGAACAATGCCAAAAGTAAGCCAGAAATTCACCCGGTCAATCCTGCAGGCCCAAGTGTAACTTACCTCAACACCCCTGCTAGCCAAAGTACAAATTACCCAAACAATCCTGCAGGCCCAAGTGTAACTTACCTCAACACCCCTGCTAGCCAAAGTACAAATTACCCAAACAATCCTACAGGCTCAAGTGTAACATACCTCAACACCCCTGCTAGCCAAAGTACAAATTACCCAATCAATCCTGCAGGCCCAAGTGTAACATACCTCAACACCCCTGCTAGCCAAAGTACAAATTACCCAAACAATCCTGCAGGCTCAAGTGTAACATACCTCAACACCCCTGCTGGCCAAAGCACAAATTACCCAATCAATCCTGCAGGCTCAAGTGTAACATACCTCAACACCCCTGCTGGCCTAAGTACAAATTACCCAATCAATCCTGCAGGCTCAAGTGTAACATACCTCAACACCCCTGCTAGCCAAAGTACAAATTACCCAATCAATCCTGCAGGCTCAAGTGTAACATACCTCAACACCCCTGCTGGCCAAAGTACAAATTACCCAATCAATCCTGCTATAACTTTGGAAAATAAGTTGTCCAAACAATGTAAAAGTGCAACATTTGAGAGCAAGACTCAAATTATTGGTGGCTGCATGGATTTATTAAGTGATTGCAGATTTCATGATGTTAAGGATTACTGCAGCATCCAATATCCACCTAGTACCGATGATGTTGGTGCTTGTGAAAATCTAGATAACATGCAGCTGATTGTTCAGTATCCCATAAAATGCACTTGCATGAATTTGGTCTGTGTTGGATGCCACACCAAAAGTAACCAGGTCTATGAGGAACATCCCTACATGCCATCATTTGCTCCATTTAGTCTGGAGAAAGCTCTCCAGAAATATCAACACTATTGTAGCCAGGATATCTTCATTATGGATAATTTAAAGGATCCACTCAAAAAGCTGAAAGATGGGGCACTGAAAAAAACAAAAAAAATTACCAGTAATATTTGTGACCCAGAGGCGCCCGTGGCTCTAACCTCTGATGTTCCCAGTGATCGTTGGGATGTACCCATGGGTGAAAACATGACGTGTCGGTCCCATTCAAAGGACGAGCAAGAGTTTCTTGCCAACATTGATGACATGTTGTCCCAGATGATGGGAGAGGAGGTATGTCATGCCACGGAGGTCTGGGAGCTTGAAGGAGCTGGAAGGGGAGCGGCTGAGAGCATAGGACAATTGTCCCCGGATGGTGAAAAAGAATCAGAGGATCTCAGACTAAGAAATAAGCTGAGATTAGATTATCCAATGTCTTTCAACCAAGAATTTATTAGTGGCTCCAAGGAGGCAGGGCTGACGGGTAAAAGAAAAGGGGAGCCAAAGCTGGTCAATGAACTCAAGTCAGTGCCGGCATGTTCATCTCTGAGTTCTCATGGCTCATCATGTGTTTGTTTGATGAATGCTAGTAGTCCAGCAAGCCTAGGCATGTTAAGTTCAGATTACCAGGAGATGACCAAAGATCAATTTGAAGAGTTCTATACCAAAGCAGCTGATGAATATGAAGTTAACCATACGGATGCCAGTGGTGCATATGAAAACATTCAGAACAATGCTAAGAGTGAGCCAGAAATTTACCAGGTCGATCCTCCAGGCCCAAGTGCAACTTACCTTAACACCCCGGCAGGCTTAAGTACAAATTTCCATATAAATCCAGCTATAGCTTTGGAAATTCAGTCATCTGACCAATGGAAGAATTCTTCATTTGAGAGCAAGACTCGAACTAATTTCCATAATGTTGGAGCTTGTGAAAATCTAGATAACATGCAGCTGATTGTTCAGTATCCCATCAGATGTACTTGCATGAATTTGGTCTGTGTTGGCTGCCACACCAAAAGTACCCAAGTCTATGAGGAACATCCCTACATACCATCTTTTGCTCCCATGAGTCTGGAGAAAGCTCTCCAGAAATATCAACGCTATTGTCGCCAAGATGTCTTCCTTCTGGATAATATGAAGAATCCCCCCAAAAAGCTGAAAGATGGATCGTTGAAGAACCCAAAAGAATTATTCGAAAATATTTTTTATGATCCCGAGGCGCCCGTGGCTCTAACCTCCGATGTTCCCAGTGATCGTGGGGATGTACCCATGGGTGAAGACATGATGTGTCGGTCCCATTCAAAGGACGAGCAAGAGTTTCTTGCCAACATTGATGACATGTTGTCCCAGATGATGGGAGAGGAGGTATGTCATGCCACGGAGGTCTGGGAGCTTGAAGGAGCTGGAAGGGGAGTGGCTGAGAGCATAGGACAATTGTCCCCGGATGGTGAAAAAGAATCAGAGGATCTCAGACTAAGAAATAAGCTGAGATTAGATTATCCAATGTCTTTCAACCAAGAATTTATTGGTTGCTACAAGGAGGCAGGGCTGGCGGGTAAAACAAATTGGGAGCCAAAGCTGGGCAATGAACTCAAGTCAGTGCCATCATGTTCATCCCTGAGTTCTCATGGCTCATCATGTGTTTGTTTGATAGATGCTAGTAGTCCTGCCAGCCTAGACATGCATGCCAAAGGAACGATAACGGTGGCTGGAATACTGGATTATTGCCCAGTGACAGAGGCAGCCATTGTGTTGACAGGTCTTGAAACTGATTTGACCGACCACCAGGAATCTGAAGCGCTGGCGGTGGATGAAGTAGAGGTCAGTTGTGTAGAAAGCCTGACCTACGGCTTACTGAACAATTTGTTAGATAACACCAGCAGTTTCAATTACAAACGTTTGGTGGATGAAACAATTGACAATATACAGGAATCAATAAACAGACTTGCTACAATGCCAGTGCTTTGTGAATTAGAAGACGTAACAGCTACACCTGCAGTTGCTTGTAATGCTATCAGAACTGATGAGTCTTTAAGGGATGACATCCAAGTGGATGAGGTGGAACTTTTAACTGCTGCCCAAGCTGATGTTAGATGGGAAAGTGACAATGACCCATTCATCCATGTCCAGGAGACATCTGAAGGGCATGGTGGACAGTTGAAACTACTGGGTGGCCTTGAGGCTTGTCCCGACACTGAGGCAGCCACCGTGTTGTTGGGCAGCCTCAATGAGGTGGTATGGGAAGGTGGTGAGTTTTCAAAGCCGAGGAATCTTAGAGACTCAGGGCCAGTTGAGGGCTGGGCTGTCAGCTGTGTACACAGCAAAGAAAGGCTTGATCTCAATGACAGCCATTTGGCACGAGGCATGATGTTAGGAGACTTGGAAGAGCCACAGGCTGAATGTGGGGGGTCAAAGTTTGACTCCGTGACAGGAAAGCTAGGAGACTTGATTAATACAGCTGCCCCTGTAGATGTTAAAAAATTCCAAGGCAATGGGCCTGAAGCTGACGAAATTTTTGACAGTGAAAAAGAAAGCTCACCCAGTGATGTGTATCACACTGCCCTAGATGTTAGTTATCAAAGTAATGGCAGCTCTAATGTGGGTGCAGACTGGCAGAAAGAAGGTTTTGATTGTCAGCTGCAAGAGGACAGGCACTTGAGTGTTGATAAGGGGACAGATCAGGAAAACAGAGGTGAAAAAACTGTTGAGTCTGAATGGGGCCATAAAGTACACCATGACATCAATGATCTCAGTCTTTTGGACCTACATCAAACAACAAAACCAACCCCATCAAGTATTGTGGAATCATCACCAGGTGAGACCAACTGGCGTCACTGTTGCCAGCATTCACCTGTGCCAATGCACAGCCCCAAAACATCTGAGAGCTTTAAAACCATCTCATGGGATGAACAGTTTCCACTGTTTCTGCCTTCTAATCATGCAGGGAATTTAGACCTGGATACAGACATGGCCTCGAACTTGAAATCAACAGAAAGTCTTCCTGAATCTTCAGAGAGCACATCCATATCCTCCCCACCTGACTCAGGGCCGTTGTTGTGTTCCAGCAGCAGTCACTCTGCACCAATATTTCCCTCAGCTCTGGGCGATGAGAACACCAACAACTTGGATCACACTTCACAACATTCAGCACATGATTAGGACACTTTGTGAAAGTATAGTATCACGATATTAAAAAAAAGTCAACGTAAAATGTTGAAAACATTAAGCACAACATTGTGGTTTGTTAAGAGCTGACAGAATTGACCTTGAAGATTGAACAAAAATCAAGAAATATCCTGGCTGACAGTTAAAGCATAAATGGCTGTTCCACAATAGAACGGATATGGATCTTATATATCTGGTGTTGATTTTGAAAAAATAATGCGAAACAAAAGGTGTGAAATGTAAAAAAGCAACCTTGAGAGATTTTTAGTTTGTGTGTCATACAGTTGCAAGGTTCTGCACAATGATGAGCAGTTAAACAAAATTCTTGAGCACTGACGTATTAAGACTTTGTTGCCAGTTATGACCACATGAACATTTTAAATGCTCTGAATCACGGAAGCTGTTTCTGCTTTCATTTTAAGTTTTTCTGATCTGGAAATGGCACTCAGGATTGTTTTTTTCATATTAGAATGTTCCACAGATCACTGGTGATGTGAATTGTTTCAAACTTTGGGACATCATTAAAATTTTAAGACTTTTCAACTGTTGGCTGATTTTAATTTAGTTCAGTTTTTGTTACTTAAATTATTTTGCTCTTAACATTTGTTTAACATACATTGATCAAGTCATTTACACTCTTTTTTTAATAATTGTGTTTTAATTTACATAGACACCAATTTTTTTATGAATTCAATACATTTAACAAATTAAATATATTTTTAATGTTATATGTTTATATTATAATGTTATATATATATATGTGTTTATATGTATTTGGGTTGTTTTTTCTTCAATTTCAAAAATGTTTAAGTGTGTTGAAGTTTTTAAAATTAAGTTAATAAAATGTTGGATTATATTTCACGTTTAGAATTGTTCAAATTATATTTAGAAGCATTTGAATATCTCCAGTTTTAGTTTACAACTTAAAAAATTTGATTAATGACAATCATTATATTTATTTCTTCTAAATTTTGAACAATTTGCTAGGATGGTTAAAATAAATTATTTACTTTTATGCTTCTTAAAAATTATTCTTTAGGTAAATATGGAGGGTAACAAAATTTATTTTAAGTATTTTAGAAAATATTTTCTGCATGCACTTTTCTTTGATGCATTTGAAGGAATAATGCATTAATTACATTTAAATAAATAGAAATTATTATTATTATTTTTTTTTTTAAAAGAAATGTTTTTTGCTATTTCAATATCACTGGTACTATGAATTTTTATCTTGGATTTATTTGTTGCCATTTCAAGATTTACATGCTCATGTATTTATTTTGATGAATATCCTTGTTTTATTATAGAGAAATGCAGTTTTAATTTATTCTCAGTGCTTTAAAAATGTTCATTAGAAACAGTTAAAAAATAAATTAAAATAAGAGCTTAGTCTGCTTATTAAATTATTTCATTTACCTTCACTTATTCAGGGAAAAATAAATTTCTGAGAATTTAATTTTTGTACTCTAGCTGCCTTATATGTAATTTGTGGATACTTCCAGCATTGAAGAATTTCATGTCAGATACGATCCTGTTTACCAAACCAACGTTCTGTCTCCCCCACAGCTCAAACGTGACAGCTCAGCAGCACAGGTCAATGGCAGGGGATCTAAGCGAGACTCCGCCTCCACAGCTCCTAATGATATACAAGGTGTAGAAGTCAATCGCCCAGTCTCCGCTGTAAGGTCATCCTTGGCAAAGACTCATGATGTTCAGAGAGAGCTGAA
Organism: Radix auricularia; assembly: GCA_002072015.1. NCBI lineage: Eukaryota > Metazoa > Mollusca > Gastropoda > Lymnaeidae > Radix > Radix auricularia. The sequence continues at coordinate 1,386,210 of MUZC01000134.1, forward strand.
GGACGACAGTGATGACGAGGATGATGACTCAGATAAAAACAACTCGCTGTCGACGTACGTTCAGAATTTTATAAACGTACATTTTATAAATATTTTAAAATTAATTTCATTTGAAACAATCAATTCCTTTTTTTGGGATTGGAGCTGGGGTAAATTATTTAAAACTCAATTCTGTCCTTACAGTTAAAGTCTTTTAGCTTGTGATGCCTTTGATTAAAAAACTGCAATTACCTTTCAAAAGCCATGACCGTAGGTTAGTTTCATTTAAAGGGCAATTTCTAGCCTAGAGGACCACAGTAAGAGGTCACTGGGATTCAGAAAGTTTTTGCCTTGTATTAACTCTAGGGAAAACAATGTGTATGTAGGATTCTTAAACTTTATGGCTTACTCTCCCTCAGAGAAAACAATGTGTAGACAGGATTCTTAAACTTTACGGCTTACTCTCCCCCAGAGAAAACAATGTGTATGCAGATCCCATTGACACGGGAAGAAAAGAAGCTCCATCTAATCATGTGACAGCAGGACACAGTGATGAGGACAGCGATGATGATGATGATGACGTTGAGGAGGACCATGAAGAAGGGGCCTATACCCAAGTTCCAATTAATCACCCAGTGCATTCCCCTCCTCCCAACACTATGTTTGTAGTAAGACTTTGTTTTATGATGCTCCCAGTTAAAACTGTGATATAGTAACATGATATAGAGGGAATAACACTAGAATCTTACTGTAGTCAGACACTGCCAGTTAAAACTGTGATATAGTAACATGATATAGAGGCTATAACACTAGAATCTTACTGTAGTCGGACACTGTCAGTTAAAACTGTGATATAGTAACATGATATAGAGGGAATAACACTAGAATCTTACTGTAGTCAGACACTACCAGTTAAAACTGTGATATAGTAACATGATATAGAGGCAATAACACTAGAATCTTACTGTAGTCAGGCACTGCCAGTTAAAACTGTGATATAGTAACATGATATAGAGGCAATAACACTAGAATCTTACTGTAGTCAG
>MUZC01000134.1:1392444-1436430 GCA_002072015.1 Radix auricularia
GGTGATTTCGTACAATTTATCAAACATCTCAAAGTTACCTTGAAATAATTTTTTTTTTCAAATATCAAGCTTTTTCGTAAAAGCAGACATTCTGTCACTGAGAGTCATATAATGTATCTGCTTTCCTTGCCGAGTGGAATTAAGTTTATTGAGCTTTTCAAAAATTTCAGCCAAGTAAGCCAGAACAGCAACCCATTAGCCATGGTTCAAACTATCAACAAGCTTTGAGTTATTTCTACATGAAAATCTCTTACGTCATCGCGTAATTAAAACAGTCAGATAACCAGCGAACTTCAGTATACATTAGTAACTGTTAACGTTCAAGATTCATATTCGAGCATAAGAAATCAAAGAGACGAGAATTTAATTGACGAGCTTGATAAAATTAAAAACCATTATGGTCAGATCAGAAATATATTTAAGTCTGCGTTAATTATTTTACTTGCTAGTCTATCTCGATTAATCCTACAGTGCGTAAATTTCATGCTTCTCTCACGGACCACCTGGCAAATCTTCGCGGACTACTAGTGGTCCGTGGACCACAGGGTGAGAACCACTGCTTTAAGCCACTCCTTTTTCTTGTCTTGGTAATTTTGGTTGCTTTTAGTGTCGTCTCTGGTAGCTCTATTAAAAGAATCGTATTGGTCTCTTACTGCTCACTACCATCAACTCACAGTTTTTTAAATTAAAAAAAACAACACATTAGCAATCCTACATTAGGATGTGTCATTTATTTATGAGTAGAATGGCGCCCCTTAACGCTCAATGGGGGCGCCTAAATCATGTTTAACAACTGTTTTGTAATAAAGATATGTTCGGAGCTCCAATATTCAATCTTGCAAACGTATTTGGGATACATTAGTTTACATTAAAATGAAATTAAATAATGAGTTTTATACTCATTTTGGCGCCCCCCTAACGTGGCGCCTGGGGGCATTCGCCCCCCCTGCCCCCCCTCGCTACGCCACTGGTTCCTGTTGCAGCATGTGGTCCACAAAAACCAAGACAGGCCCATCAAGATTTTGAGGTGGAGCTCTTCTCTGCACAACTGCTGATTGTGTTTGGTAACAATGACTGAATAAAACTATTGTCCTGTTGCTTTGTCCCATGTGTGTGTCTTGAACTTGGTCTGTCTGGGTCTTGTGTAAACTGTGTGTCTTGAACTTGGTCTGTCTGGGTCTTGTGTAAACTGTGTGTCTTGTACTGGGTCTGTCTGTGTCTTGTGTTATCACTTGAAATCTGTTAATTTGTATCTCTTTACATTATCTTTATTTGGTTTTGCTCTTAAACCATTCATTAATATATATTTTTGATTGTGACCTTTGAACCAAAGATGATTTTAAAAAGGGGTAAATTCCAAGTACTATTTCCTCTAGCAACTTTGTGCTGTGGAAAGTTTGTTTGTCTGTAAGTTATAACAGCCAAATATTCACAGTACATTGGCTGGTTCTCAAACTTTTGGTATAAAACCAGACTGAACATTCTGGGGTGCGTAAGCCATTCCAGTGGCACTTGTTTATAATTAAGATAAGATAAAGCATTTTTCCAGTGGTACTTGTTTATAATTAAGATAAGATAAAGCATTTTTTTTACTTCTACTTAAATATTTTTCTTGTCCATCTGTAGTGAGGGAGGAGTATGATGGCTAAATCAACCAAGCCATTATTGAACAGGTTTTCTGATAACTAAATCAACCAAGCCATTATTGAACAGGTTTTCTGATAACTAAATCAACCAAGCCATTATTGAACAGGTTATATGATAACTAAATCAAACAAGCCATTATTGAACAGGTTTTCTCATAACTAAATCAATTCAACCTAACAGGTTTTCATTTGGTCAGTAATCAGAAGAAAAAAAATTAAAATGACTCTACAGGGATGATTTTTATTAAAGCTTATTAGTGTTGATAACGGTCATAACCTGCCATTTAACATTCTTAGACACCTTTTCTATGTGTTTGTTGCCTTGGACACAACTGTGATATTAGTGCACAGTTTATATCTCAAAATTGCCTTAAACAAAAGAAGTCCAAATGATCAAATCTCCAGTGAGAGCAATATTTGAACAGTGCCCTGGATTTATAGGAGCCTTGATATATTTCTAAGTGCCTTTAAAAAAACAATCCATTTGAATTCTGCTTGTCAATGTTCTGAGATTCAGTTTGTCTCAGACAGATTTTTTAAATTCTTCTTTTTAAAAAAATAGATACTAATTTTTAAAAAATAAATCTTTTTTCGGTTCTGCAATTTCAAGATGTTTACCACTGTTGTCTCCATTTGTCCTGTTTGGTTACTAGAATGTCAGCTAAAATCTTCCTGTTGTTCTTCTATACTGTAAGGAGCTAAATGTTTACTTCTAATCTTTGTTCTGGTTGGCCAATGACGTCCCAACTGAGGCAAAGATTCTTATCCAATGGAGGCACACACTGCTGGGTGTCAGTATCAAAATAGTATTGTATCCCTAGGTGCACTGGTGTGAAAATTTCCATGTTACACAGGGCATTCGGAGTTTGATGCAATCACCTTAATGGTTTGACCAGCTCACATTTAAATTGATTACTTTCCGACAAAATTCCCCATGACGCCCTTATAAGTAACTTTCTTGACAAAATTACCAACTACCAAACTGCTTACCCTTTTTGTTGAGATGTGCTCAAATGTGTTTACATGACATTCAAGTATTTGCTTTGTGTTTGTTGTTGATGCTTTGTAAATAGTAGCTGTCCTAGAGTACGCAGCACTCATTGAACTGTAGATAGCAGTTGACCTAGATCGTTAAGTACTCACGGAACTGTAGATAGTGTTCAAAGGTTTTTTTAGAGGCAATTGTTTAGACTCGTCTCTTTGATTGGTCAAGATTGTTGTCAGTCATGTTTCCAGGTGCCTGATTGGTCAAGAATGTTGTCAGTCATGTTTCCAGTCGCCTGATTGGTCAAGAATGTTGTCAGTTATGTTTCCAGTCGCCTGATTGGTCAAGAATGTTGTCAGTTATGTTTCCAGTCGCCTGATTGGTCAAGAATGTTGTCAGTCATGTTTCCAGATGCCTGATTGGTCAAAATTGTTGTCAGTCATGTTTCCAGTTGCCTGGTTGGTCAAGATTGTTGTCAGTCATGTTTCCAGTCACCTGATTGGTCAAGATTGTTGTCAGTCATGTTTCCAGTCACCTGATTGGTCAAGATTGTTGTCAGTCATGTTTCGAGATGCCTGATTGGTCAAGATTGTTGTCAGTTATGTTTCCAGTCGCCTGATTGGTAAAGAATGTTCCCTGATTGTTAAACTCTGAAATGGCTGGCTGTGCAGTGTGACATAGACTAACCTCAAGCTTTACATTGTATGTATCAATATTAAAGTGCGAGTCCTCTAGTTGATGCACAGCTGTACAAATATCTTGATATCGTTTCAAGATTGAAATATATAAATACATGTATCTGTATAGTGACCTGACCTTTATTTAAGATATCACATTTGTTAGAACCTCAGTTTTCCAGGTTTATCTGTCATTCCATCACTGCCCCATTATGTGGAACTACTCAAAGATTTTATGCATAATTTATTTTTTGACATTTATTTTTTTAAATGCTGTGTCATTAGCAAAATTGTGTGTTTATTTTGTTGTTGTAGTTTTTAATTTCTTTTTCAAAACCAATTTTTTTTTCTCAAGCCAAAATGAACCCATTAAAACATTGCTTTACTAAAGTAAGTTTGTATGACATTGTTGTGTATTGATGGTTTAGATTTGATTGGCTTTCCCTTTGACAATTGTATGGACTACTCTGAGAGTTTTTATCAATGAAGTGCTAGAATTCTCTGACTTTTGAATATTAATTTAATGTAGTGAATAACAAAAGTTAAATTCAGAATATTTAATGCTACTTGAATGTTGAATTTATAAATAAAAAACACAGCCATTTTATTTTATCATTTCTCTACAATGAACCTTCAACAATCATTGTTCTACATTCATTGTTCTACATTCATTGTTTTACATCCATTGTTCTACATTCATTGTTCTACATCCATTGTTCTACAATCAGCCTTCTACAATCAAACCTGGTCGCTTGTTTTAAATTCATACCTTGGCCAAGGGTGTTATTGGACATTGTTGAGAGCTGCAATAGGCAGTCTCTAAACCTGACCCTCCCCCCCCATTCCCCATATTCCCCATTCATACTCACATATTTGCCATCTTTTACTCATCACTATGTCCTGTTATTCTAATCCAGTGTTCCCTTTAAGCTGCATGGCTGTGCAGATATCTGACCTGAGCGACGCGGCACAGTACTTTGGAATTACCGTGCAGCAAATTGCACAAAAAATGTACGCTGTGCGACTCTGCACACAAATTTTTGTACTTTGAACACAAATGAACCTTACAGGGAACATTGGTCTGACCACTGTTACTCAGTCCCCCCCCCCCTCACACACACACCCTGCCCTGAAACCAGAGGCTAGGTAAGACTTTGAGCCATAATTAAAATTGACTGATTTGAACGTAGAGATGTATATTTAACAAACTGTGCCTTGTGTTGAAGTAAATCAAACCCTGCTAACACAGCTACCACTTTTATACCTTGAGCTTAAACATTTTACAAATGTTTTATTTTATCATTTTAATATATTTCAATTTGCTGTAAATTTACCCAAATTTGTGTAAATAATTCTTTTTTTTTTTTTTAAATTTAAACTATACATTTTAAGCAAATCTTTAATGTACACATTAATATACATTTCAATGTTTCATGTTGTACTTAATTATTGACCGGCAGAGCTGATGAGCAATATTCTTATACTCACGCTATAATAATGTTAATATATAGAGAGATATAGCTCCATCTTGATGTCATGCCCCACCTAACATAATAGAATTAATGCCTGTCTAATTGCTAATGACTTGTTGGATGAATTAGCTACATGTCTACTAATGAATGACATTTTCGTAGTGTGTGAGTTTTTATTTCTAATGTCTAATTTATGTCTAATTCTAAGGAATGATTTTTCTATGGTGTATGAGTTTTATGTGTACTGAGTCAATTTTTCAATGGTGTGTGAGTTTTATGTGTACTGAGTCAATTTTTCTATGGTGTATGAGTTTTATGTGTACTGAGTCAATTTTTCAATGGTGTGTGAGTTTTATGTGTACTGAGTCAATTTTTCAATGGTGTGTGAGTTTTATGTGTACTGAGTCAATTTTTCAATGGTGTGTGAGTTTTATGTGTACTGAGTCAATTTTTCTATGGTGTATGAGTTTTATGTCTAATGAATGAATACTCTATGGTGTATGTCTAATTAATTATGTGGATAAACATTCTATGCTGCAAGTGTTTAATGCTCCTGTATCTTTGCTCCTTGAAGAAAATATCTACCAAGAGATATCATGCATTTCTTCCTGGGTGGAAGGGTACATTCTTTTACTTAACATTTAAATTGTAAGATAAAATAATTGTCAATATATCATTAATATTTGGGGCATTTTTTCCTCTTCTTTAATCCTCCTCAGTACCAGCAACAAACCACATCTTTGAAAGTATTCCTGTCAGTGTGCATATTTAATGATTACTATTTTTAAATGTTAAATAACAGTGCATAATATACTGATTTGAAAAGCAACATGACCAAACATCATGGCAAGCAGATATTTCCAATATAACCTCCCAACTCTGTCCTGCAGCAGTAAACATGGTGCCCCGGTGTGGTCAGTCACATGGCCAGTGTGCTTATTCCTGACCAGGTTGGCTATCTTGAGGTTTAAGCTTATTTTTTTTAGTGAAGTGTCTGTGCTGAAATTACAAAAAACATTGCTCCAAATCTTTTACTTTTATACTAAATGTGCAACCCAGTTGGTGCACGTGTTATGAATGTGTGTGACCCAGTTGGTGCACGTGTTATGAATGTGTGTGACCCAGTTGGTGCATGAGTTATGAATGTGTGTGACCCAGTTGGTGCACATGTTATGATTGTGTGTGACCCAGTTGGTGCACATGTTATGACTGTGTGTGACCCAGTTGGTGCACATGCTATGAATGTGTGTGACCCAGTTGGTGCACATGCTATGAATGTGTGTGACCCAGTTTGGTGCACATGCTATAAATGTGTGTGACCCAGTTGGTGCACATGTTATGACTGTGTGACCCAGTTGGTGCACATGCTTAAATGTGTGACCCAGTTGGTGCACATGTTATGACTGTGTGTGACCCAGTTGGTGCACATGCTATGAATGTGTGTGACCCAGTTGGTGCACATGTTATGACTGTGTGTGACCCAGTTGGTGCACATGCTATAAATGTGTGACCCAGTTGGTGCACATGTTATGACTGTGTGTGACCCAGTTGGTGCACATGTTATGACTGTGTGTGACCCAGTTGGTGCACATGTTATGACTGTGTGACCCAGTTGGTGCACATGTTATGACTGTGTGTGACCCAGTTGGTGCACATGCTATGAATGTGTGACTCAGTCTGTGCAGATGCTAACACACCTGTCTGCTGATTCTGAGTACAGCCAAAAGATATATATAATCTACGAGGTAAATAAACTTAACCTTTACTTTAAAATAATTTAAGTTATTTCTCTGAAGTCTTTGACACATATTTAATATATAATTTGTGGCTTGTGTAAATAAAATTAATTTGTATGTTGAATATATTTTCCTACGAGGTGGTCCTAAGGATGAAATTTTTTTGTATATTTTTTCCATCGCCATTCACCAATAAAGAAAATACCTGAAAACACTTTTGTTCTCACTCTCAGATTTTATGTAACACTATTCTAAATTAAGAAGGGTTATCTTAACAGCAGATTTTATGAGTGTTGTGCAGACAAAAACTTTAAAGTTTAACACAAATCAGACATTTCCTGGATAGACATGGAGACAGGATAATACATTTTTTGTTTGATTTCTTTGTATTTCATACCTGTCTCTGTTGTATTATGTTTAAGTATGTAACAATTTTTTTGGGGGGTGGGGGGGTGGAGACAAAAATGATGGAAAGTTGTAGGAGGGAATTAAAAGAAAGTTCTGGATCTTGACTTGATGGTACAGAATTGTAAAGATATCCAAATCCAATAAGGTAACACATTGTTCAATGAGATACATCTTGACTTTAAAATTACATAAAAGTAAAGATTTGTTTGTTTATATTTATAATAGTGATAGGACTAATTTCAATGTTAAAATGAAGCTAAATTAAAAGTACAGTTTTTAAAAAGTTAACCATAATAAAAATTAAATTGCTGCTTGAATGTGTCAGCTTGACCCCAGTTATAGCACACACACAACTTGTGTGTCCTGTGTTGTAAATATCTTTTTATACCTTACGATTCTTTTAAAATTTCAACATTATAGAGGGTGCTTCTTTGCAAAGCTAAAAGTTTCTTAACCACATGTAAGAAAATAAGATTGAATTAAATGAAACCTGTCAGCATTTTTAAAAATTGCCTAAGAAAAAATAATTTCAAATTTTGTCCTTTGAAATGAATATTTAATATTTTCTTTAATACCCAATACCATAAAATAATTTAACAAAACTTTGTAGCGTTGTACTGAATCTGCTGTCAAAAGCATAACATTACACCAACACACTAAACGATGTTCTTGCCCTTTCTTCATTAAATTGGCAAAGATAAAAACAATTAAACCAAAGTCAAATGCATTCAGTTGTGTAATCTTTTAAAAACAAGATTACTTACCAAAGGTAATATAAAAAGATTTTTTAAAAGTTATAGCACATCATATTTTAGGAAAGATACAAAAAAATATATTTTATAATCACTATTCAAGAAATTTGTAATATCAGTTCCAATTTTTTTTTTTTAGTTTCAGGAAATAGTCATTTTATTATTTAATTCCATCCAAAAATTATTTTACATCAATTTGTTTCATGACATACCTGATTTAAAAATAAGACTTTGGAATAATTGGTAAATACATAAAAATTTTAATAATTTATTTAAAATCAATTAATTTTTTGACATACCCTACTGTAGTTAATTGATTATATTTCAATAAATAGCAAAATTATTATTTTATAATTTGTAACAATTTAAATCAGAAATACTCATCAAAAAGAGAAATATTGCATGTATCTTATTTATTCACATAAGTGCAAGACTAAATTTTATGGAATCTTACAATTCCAAGCTTATCATTCAAATTTGAAAGTGTTGTAAACAGCATTTTAACAAATTTTTTTAAAATGCTGAATTCCTGAAATAAATGTTTTATATCTGGAAAAACTTTTCAAGGTGTGTTCAAGATGAGTTGTGTACCTGCAATTACTAACAAGGTTAGCTGTGCAGCTGTAGCAACTATCATGTTTAACCAGGGAAACAAACTTTCATGTTTTACTACAAAAGTCTGTCCCACACCAGGAACAATGCTGTTTTACTACTACACCACAAAACTCTTCTTCTGCATTAAATCAGTTAACATATTCTAATTAAAATGAAGGTTATAAATAAAATAGGCTAAATGCTGCTCAGCTCTTGTTTCACAATGTGTTGATTTCTCCAATAATGTTCACTTTCCTATCACTGTACTTCTTAGAAATCTCTTCCTCCAACTGACAAAAGAAAAGAAAAAATAATTGGTCTTTAAAAAATAAAGGCTTCTGTAATAAATGCAAGAAATGTTGCTCCAAACATTTGCCAAATGACAAAGTTTTGCATCTCTTTGTCTTTGTTGAGTATTCCTAAAAAAATAAATTTATTTGTATATTTATATGCTTATACTTCTATCACTCAAGCACATGATAAATAAAAAAAATTAATTCACTTAATTTAGTATGAAGTTCAGATAAAATTTTTAAAAACATTGATTTCATATAAGAATTATTTTTTTTTTAAATTTCTTAAGATGAAATTTATAAAGTAATTATTTCTATGTGTAGAATAATAGCACAGATTTTAGATAAAAAAAGTGACAATAATTCCTAGACACCAATAGCACAGATTTTAGATACATAAAGTGACCATAATTCCTAGACACGAAGAGCACATATTTTAGATACATAAAGTGACCATAATTCCTAGACACCAAGAGCACAGATTTTAGATACATAAAGTGACCATAATTCCTAGACACCAATAGCACATATTTTAGATACATAAAGTGACCATAATTCCTAGACACCAAGAGCACAGATTATTGACACTCAAGTGCTCATGATTTACCAGATTCACTGACCTGTTTCTTCAAGACTTTGGTTTGTTTTCTCAAGAACTCCAGTTGAGGTTCCAGCTCCTTCTCTTCATCCACCGCTTCCTTCCACGAGGCAGCCATTTCTTTCTCACTCAGCACAAACTTGTCGGCCAGGGAAAGCTTCTGTTTTAGAGAGTCCCGAAGGCGATCAACATATCTGGGTCAGTATAGGGAGAAATGTTTTAACATGGGGAGAAACATAAAAAAAACGCATATGGGCAATGATAACTACAGAGAAAGACAAGTGTGAAAAAAAGGAATGATAAGGCATGTGTTGAATATAATTCATACTTGTTCTTAACCCTGGAAGAAAAACAAACCGACTACAATACCACAGCAAAAAGAAATGAAAACAAGTTCAAATTAAATCTTGGGTACTCGGATCCCTTTTAAATGAAAATATTTCTAACTTATTGTAAGATTCTTTTACTTATCCCAATTAATGGAAATAGCTTGTTTAATTACATTGTACATATTCATTTTATGCAAACAAATAAATAATACTAATTTAACAGTGAAAATAATTTTGAACACAAGACTCAAGTATTTCTCCTGCAAAAAAATCAGCCAACTTATTTGAAACAAATCAGAGAAACCCAATGGATGAGTGATCAAGATCAAGGCAGAATAGTGACTGTAAAGATGAATTAAAATGAAACAGACTTGAGAGAAATCATGGCCCAAACCTGGGAGAGTCCCTAATCAACATGAGATGCTGCATCTGGACACTGGTCAGCTTGTCCAGGATGTCTTTCACTTTGGTCAACATAGTGGTGACCTTGTTGAGGTCAATATGAATATCACTTGGGGCAGACGCCATGTGACTTGCATCTCCTGTGTCATGTGCGACCTCGTTAGCTCTTTGAGTTAAAAATGCTTTCAGCTGTAAACACGTGTTTTAGACGGAAAGCAGTTAAACAATAAATTTTCCACAGCTAATGTTAGTAGGAAATTAGTCGATGGACTTCTGAAAGTGTGACCTATTTAAGCATCAGAGTGCCATAATTTAACTAACCGAGTGACCAATTTTATCATATGAGTTCTTTAATTTCACTGACAGTGTTCTAGTGAAGCCCATAAATTTTACCTAGCAATTATACCAGTCATGATAAATTAATACAGTGATTCTCAAACTGGGCTACAAGAACATTTTTGAGGTTCTCACTTCAAGCAGGTCATCAATAAAGCTGTTCCTGGTCTCGGGGTTATCAATGAGACTCAGGGCATCCTTGCCAGTCGCAACCTCTGACTCTTGACCTTTATCTGTGGATTCTGTGGCAGTAATGTCCCCTACAGCCCCCCAGTCTATTGTGTCAATATCTGGGTTCTCTAAGACAACCTACAGGAATATTTCATACAGACACACAAAATTATAATACCACAATTCAATTTAGGCATAGAAAAAAAAATTAAGCAATCATTCTCATGAGTTGCCACCATCAATATTGTTAAATAATACAATCATTTACTGTGAATATTTTTCTCAAACACTTCCTGATTTTACATGAGGACAGAGATGTGAAACAAATAAAAATTATTTAACTCAAAGCTCTTTAAATTTGGACACCATGAGATAAGCCAATGTTTACTTTACACTCTTTAAAAATAATCCCTGGCATAAAATTAAAATACTTAATTCTTAGAAGATTCTGTGACCTTAACTTCCAAGTTATACACCTTAAACTTTTGTCTAGATTCCACTTAAGACTAATGAAAGACTGGACTGACAAATAAAAGTCAGACCATCTTATTGTAATCCAGCAATCGCTATGCTCTATTACCTCCCCATCAGCTGCTAAAACTCCACCACTCTCCACAGTTATGTCCCCTATGTCAAAATCTATGGCATTTTCTCCAAAGTCTATTGCCTCCCCTGCATCAGTTGCTCCCCAGTCAATCACATCACTTGTCCCTGTAAGGGAGGGAATCAGAGGAAGTATAATAATAAATACTTAACAGGGTGCAATCACTTTGATAGACAGTAAAAATATAGACTAGTGGGATTGCTATGAGTGAAACTAAGTTAAAAACTAAAATGAATTATTTAGGAACATATAAGGCGCTAGGCCTGATATCAAAAGCAAAACTTCCGCAACATACCTATGGCCATAAGTAAGTCCGGTAAAACAAAACATTGCCAACATCTCTATGGCCATAAGTTATGGTAAAACAAAACTTCCTGTTTAGAGATTATTCACAGGTCTACATGACATTAATTTAAATTTTATTTTGATTATTGAAGTTTTGAATTGTTCTTGGATCATATTTCTTAAATAAATAATAAAAATTTGAAAATTTGCATATGTTTTTTTTTTTTACTGATTGAATGCCATCATTAAATATGCATAAACATTTTTAAAAAATATTTTTTATTGATTCAAATACCATGCTCACTGTTTAAATAAATCTAAACTACAAATTGGTTACTCTATTAAATTTAACAAGTGATTAATGAACAGAGTTCTCACCATTGGAGGCAGCCTCTTGCTCATCAGACAAGTCAATCATGATCTCCTGATGTTCAGTGCGACTAGGTGCCTTCCCCGTCCGCCATTCAAACGTGCTGGTGTTTCCTTTGCTGAGAATGTGTTTTAACAGCCTGACATTTTCACCAGACGCTGAGTCGCTGTGATAATAAGTTAGAATAAAATCTGTTATGTACCATAACGACAGAAACATGAAACAGAAAAGATGATGTTTACTAATGTAATATTCAGTCATTTGAAAATGAAAAGACACAAGTTCAGTTACTAGTGGTCAGTACTTACCTGTTGCAGACAAACGTAGTGAACTTGTCATAAAATTGTACCGCTTCGTCTAAAGATTTGGCTGACACGGCAAATTTACTTAGCTCAGACGGGAGATCTTTGACCAAACTGGCAAGTTCTGTTTTTATTTTGTTTCCCTGTTGGTTAAATTTAAAATAGAATCAAATTAAATTTAGAAAGGTTTTTATTGCCATCAGGTATTGATATCTGAAAAAAAAAGTAAGAAATACCTTTCCCTAGCCCACTTTGATAAATATAAGAAACAGATAATTTACAAAAAGCCAATTTGAGACAACACAATCTTTCGGCAAGACAGGTTTACAAATATTTCATTAAAAAAGGGGGTTTAAAATTGACAGTAGCTAAAAGTCTGGAGAATTTTATTCAACTAATTTTGTTGCTCATCTTAATTTAAGGAATTTGATTAAATTGGTTATGAGAAACATTGTAGAAACTTGAAACCAATAGTGGGACTTTCAATAAAGTTTCTTTACCTCAATGCCCAACTGCTTACAGGAAGCTGCATACTGTTTCCGCAAATCGGCTGAGCTGGCGGCATATTCATGTTGTTTACGTAAACATTCCTTGAATTAGAATATTATTATTATCATCAACCAATATTGTCATCAACCACCGGTGAAAAAAATTTTTTTTAAATGAGAGAGGGCATTAAAAGGAGGCATCAGATTATGCAATTAATTTTTATTAACAAATTGTTTTTAAAAAAGAAATATGTGTCAAAGACTAAAAAAAAAACAAAACAAAAAACACTATTAATTTTCAAAAACTAAACTTAATTTTGCAAAAAATAAATATGGACATAATAAAAATAATTTTAGGATATCAAACTCAAACACGCTTTTTGTTGCTGTTATGAACCAAAGTAAAAATTTAAATAATCATAACAATATTTAATATAATGAAATTATTCGTACTAATACCTTCTGTGTCTGTTGACATTTACTAATTTGTTTCTTGACAGCTGGAACTTCATAGTTTACATTGCGAACAATGAGCTGGGCGGTCTCGGCTGTACAGTGATTAAATTATTATCAACTTTCACATCAATAATTTCAAAGATGATCAATTTAAGAAATGTAGTGAGTTCTATAAAATGATAAGAGCCAGAGAGTAATTAAATTAAATATTACACTATTATTATTCATGTTTAAAAAAATTGAGAGGAATGCTTTTAAAATCTTACCTAAAAAAGTACCATCTTTCTCATACAACTTCAAAATATCAGACCATTCCTTAGAAAGATAGAGAAAAAAATCTCTTTAACAAATTTTATAAAATCTTATACAAATTGAATAATATATTTATTAACTTATTATTGTTTTGGAAGTTAGTCATTACAAACATAAAAATAAAAACTGCTAAAAAATAACTAACAAAAGAATTAAAAGTAATATAATTGTGTACTTTTGTTTAAAAACTTTATAAGCACATTTAAAGTCATCTTCAAAAACAATCTTATGTTATACATTCCAATAATGTAACAGTTGAACAAATTTTACATTTTTAAGGCTTGATACCATCTAATAGCTATGGGAGAATATTCAATTTAAAAAAACATCAGTATTGTGATTCAACTTTATCAGTATTGTGATTCAACTTTATCAGTATTGTGATTCAACTTTATCAGTATTGTGATACAACTTTATCAGTATTGTGATACAACTTAATCAGTATTGTGATACAACTTTATCAGTATTGTGATACAACTTTATCAGTATTGTGATACAACTTTATCAGTATTGTGATTCAACTTTATCAGCATTGTGATAAAACTTTATCAGTATTGTGATACAACTTAATCAGTATTGTGATACAACTTTATCAGTATTGTGATACAACTTTACTAAAGAACCATAGAAGATTCATGCATAGAAACAAATGCAAAGCAGAGCATCTATTATTTATTTACCTTCATACTCTGTGAAGTATACTGCCCTATTAAGTTTTTCTTTCCTACATCTGTAGATTTGAGGCACTCAAATAACTGTTTTACTTGGAAATAATTCAGTTCTGAAATAAGATGTAGGAACTTTGTTTAACCTCAACAAATCATGAATTTCAAAAATACATCAATTCATGATAAGTACAAATATTTTTTGCTGATTTAAAATTATTTTGAATTCTAAACATCTTATGACACACATTAAACTTTTTTATTGTTTTCTTTTTGCTAAAGCTGTCAGTCCATACGTGGTATTGATAAAAGCTCTTGAATGTCTTTATTCTTTATGTCAGCAGCTTCAGTGAGGGTCATCTCTTTGGCTTTGCCCATTTGATCTCTTATGACTGTGATGAAGGCTTGACATTGTTGGGTGCAATGGCGTCTATTAACAAGCCATTCTATGTGAGGAAAGTGGGAATAGAATGCAAATGAAATAAGATTTTTAACTTTTATAAATCTAAATTTCAATATACATATTTAAAAACAGATTTATGACAATGCATTCGTATTGAGAGAAAAAAAAGCAAAGAAGATAAAATACAAAAAATTTAAAGCATAGCCAATTAACATAGATAATGTTTAACTTCAAAGGGAAAAAAATGCATAAATTAAGAATATGTAAAGTGATTCTTATTTACCCAAAAGTTTATTGTAATGAATGTCAATAGGCAAGGATTCCAAGGATTTATGTGTCATTCTTATATCAATTCATAAAAATCTGAAGAAAAAAAAAAGTTTTAAGAATGATAATTTTTTTTTTAAAATTAGGAAAATGCTTTCTGTACAGAATTCTGTTGACTTTGTTGTGTAATTCACTGTAATGCTGTTAAAGACTTTTAAAGAAAATTAAGTTACTTTTTTGTCATGAAAGAAGGTAAATAAAATCTTTTATTCAAATTATTTTGTATTTTACTCATTTTTAAAAAATGTAAATATTAATTTTTATTATGAAATATCAACAATGTATAAAGACTAGGGCCGTTATCGATTAATTTAAATTTAATCGTTAACTTTTGAAAATTTACCGAATAATTAATAGATAATTTTCATTAAAGCTGAAAATAAGATGTATGACGTTATTTAACTGCAAATTTAATAAAATGCCCATAACTTAAGTTTTTAATTTTTAAAAATATACTATTTTTAGGAGATATATTTAAATATAAGTAGATCAATTTAATGTCAATGAATTTAAATTTTGTTATTGTTAATTAAGTAAAAACAATGGCTTTTTAAAAAAAAAAAAAATCATTTTTCTTATAAAAACTGATTATTTTAAAGTTTACACTTTAAAATCATTTTTTTTAAATGGAGAAGTTTGTATGTAAAAAAAAATATTATTAATTATTCATAATTAATTATTTATTAATAAATAGAAAAAATTGTTTAAAACATTAAATTTCTTTAATTTTAACCGCTACTTTATCGATTAAAATTATTTTAATCGATAATTTTTTACCGATTAATCGAGAAATTAATTATTAATTTCCGCAGCCCTAATAAAGACACAGGAATTTTTTTAATTTAAATTACAAACTGATAGCTGCTTTATATCTTTTTATAAAGTCCTAGTCTTTTAAGTATGAAAGTATAGTAAGTACATAAATTATTAAGTTAATAAAGTTTAAGTAATCACTCACTATCACTAAGCATTGACTGAGATCTTTAATTGAAACAGGTCTCAAGCAATGTTCCCTTTAAGCTATGCATATATATCACAGACGCCACACAGCAGTTAAAATTACCATGCAGCAAGTTTAGTAAAATATTGCACAAAAAGTAGATGCTGTGCAGCTTTGTGCATGAGTTTTTTACTTTGCAAACAGACTAACAATGAACAAACCTTTTTTTTTGCAATAATTTTAAAAATTTGTTGTGCAGTTATATTAAACTGCTGCGAGGCGTCAGTCAGATATCTGCGCAGCCGAGCAGCTTAAAAGGAACATTGGTCTCAAGTATTAAATATTTTGACTTAAACTTTAAAAAATAGAATATGACTGCATCTTTTATTATTTCCCTTACCCTGTGTAGTCACTGTGTCACTTGTCTTTCATTGATACTAATACTACTACTACAACTATATACAGATATTAATCTAATTAATGTCGAAAATCCCAGGCCAAAACATTAAAAATACAATAACTTATAACTAGCTTAAGTTAAGTACACTGTACTTAAATTTTATAGTGCTTACACCTCAGGTACCTCAGCCTCACTGTTATTAACACTGTTCACTGTTACTAACAGTGAGAGTGAATGCGACTGCCAATTTTAGTTAGTTAAAACTCTAAAAGTTAAGTTAGCCTGGCCTAGTCTAGTTACCCTACTGTAGCCCTAGTCTCTAGTCTTCAGTCTAGTTTAGGCTTAGGGCATCTTTTCCTTCTTAGTCTTGAGTCTTAGTACTCTTAGTCTCTTAGTAGTCTTCTTCTTCTTTGTTCTCAATATTGAATATTGAGTTTTGCGTGCCACGAGTTTTGCGCCAATTGGCCCGTGGTCTCCGACTTTAGCCTGCTGTATTTTCTGGATTTGCTTCCATAGCCTTTGGTCAGCCAAGACCATCTGCAATGCAGCAGTTTTTTTGGCAAGTGATGCAGCGTTCGCATGCCACGGCTAAGGGTTCCACGCATTACCCTGCCGCTTTTCACCCATTTGGAGCTGGGTGGAACTCATGGATTCGAACTCGTGACCATCAGAATGCCAGTCGAGCGCGCTTTCCACTCGACCACCACGGCCCCCAGTCTCTTAGTAGTAAGTTAGTAGTATTAGTAGTTAGTCTAGTAGTCTTAGTCTCAGACGTAGTCTTAGTCTTAGTCAAGTCACCAACCAGCCAAATAAAACTTAAACTCTTAAACTAATAAAAGTAAAACTCATTTCCTGAACTCAATATATATTTCACCTTATAATAATACTAAAATACATATTCTATTAACCTAAACTTATCAGGAAATAATTTATGATGACTGTTAATGTGATTAATATTACTGTATACCGTTACCATATGCCACATACCCACTTTTCACTTTGCTACTATATTAATATAGAGGAAGCTAAAGGTTCGCTTTTCGTTTATAAGAATTCCGTATTTTTAGACATTTTGTCTATTCAGGAGGCTTTTGTGCTAAGTCTAAGGGGATATCTGACGAGGAACTTAAATTTTAAAATAAAATAAATTTAAAATATGTATAATATAACTTAAAATTTAATAACTAAACACGTTCTTGTTGTTTTTTTTTTAAATCGAACAATGAATCTGTAAATTCAATAACTAGTATAATATTTTTAAAATCAATAACTTTGGCATAACTTATAATTTCTTGTTAAGAATTTTAAAATATTAAATGTAATTTAATAATTACTATTAATAATTTGGTTATCAGTATTTATCCTAATATGGATTTAGGCAATTTTATCTTCTCTCTTGAGGACACTCATTCTATTCAGATTATTATTGGGTCCTACGCTTATTCATGTTTTATGTCTTGACTTGCCCTTGCATGTTTATTTGAATTTGAGTTTTAACTGTTGTGGAATTGATTGCTTTGTGTATTATTTTTATTTTGTTGTTATTTCCTATATCCCCTAATATTTCTAGGCTATTGATTTCATTTAACAAATGGTGTTATTGACCGTCCTTAAATGATATCAAGCGACCCCCCCCCCTCGTCATTCGTCGTCACAAAAACTTGGACCACCTCTCCATTATGATGTCACAAATCTTTGCCCCGCGGGGCATATAAGCTGTATTTTCTATTTGAAAAAGAGCATGTTTCAAATCTATTTTTTGTCATTATATGTATTTAGTGTAAGTTATCATTCTAATATCGTAACATGCATGAAGCCATGTAAAACGTCATAAAATAAATTGTAATAAATCAAATATTTAAGTGGAACTTTTTTTAAGTTGCAAGTTTTGATATGACGTCACATTTCTCAAACAACTTCTACCATTGATCACAAATTTGTGGATACCCCTAAATGATAAATGGACAGTCTCTTACTATTGTCAAATTGTAATATTCACCTGTCCCCAGTAATTAAATGAATCGGACAGCTTTCTTTTGAATTTCGTCTAGTTAATCAATGTTTTCGTAGGTGGGTGGGTTTCACACACAATTAAGCTTTATGCATATATCAAAGCCATTTTGAATTAAAAAAATATTTTTAATAAGCCTCAACAAAAATAGCACGTTAGCGTCCTCAATAGTAAGAAAATTATGGTAAAAAATAGTCGGAAAAAATCATGAAGTCCTAAGTAACTCATCAATTAGCTTGTACTGGAAATTGTGTATACAAAATGGCTGACTATGGATATCGGAGAACAAAATTAGTGAGTTAATTATCATTTTGATAAAGAATTAACTCATTGTATATGTACATTGATAAATAATTCAGTGAAATTATCACTGTTTCAAACCTAATTTTCACAAAAATTTCATGTCTAATTCTAATTGTGCTTATAAACTATATTGATATTTGATTATTTAACTTTTAAAATTTCAAAATATCGTTCATGTTGAAACTTGCATATTAAAATGAATGTTTAATCATTCGCAAATGTATCCTATATTTTATAGGTTTCAAAATACTTAACAAGGGCATGATGTATTGTGTTATAAACTTACAATAAAAAATTTAAAAAATCAAAAGTCGAATATCCAAAGATTTCCATCAACATGGCAACATACTAAATTTATAAGCCTGCACTGATTGCAGTCTCACCCCCTTCACTTCATTTTTCTTTCTTCAATTCAGAATTACTTGCCAGATGATGACTTTCAATATAGTGATACAGTCCAAGATGACTCTAAGGTAACTTGTAATTATTAATAGTTATTACAAATCAACTATGACTATAAAATGCAATTACACTCAAACACATTTAAGTTGAAATTTTATAAAATTGAAACTTGTTGAGCAATAATAAAAGGATTATTGTATTATTTCATTGAGGTTTAACAAAAGTTATTTTAAACAGGAAGAGATTCATGAGTGGATGGATGTTAATAGAAAGCTTCGCAGGCATGGGCTGGAGTCAGTTCGGGTCTTTTCATCCCAAGATGTAGCATTAAGTTCAGGTTAGTATTATCTTTGTGTGGGCTAGTAATTAAATAACATGTCATTAAATTTGACTTAATACTTATTAATTATTGATTGTTTGCATTTAGAAGAGCTGTCAATTTAAAAAATAAATATGGACTTTGTTGCAATTTTAGACATGTACCCAAATTTCATATAAAATATTTTAAGCAAATTCCTTAAGTTTTTTTTACCAGATGTTATTGTTTGTTGCCATGTTTCGGACTTACTTACCAGATGTAATTGTTTGATGCTATGTTCCAGGTCGATATGTTTGTATAGATTTAGAAGCAAGCCAGTCACTCAGGACAGCCCTTCTCTCTCTGATCTCAGAGCTTGAAAAAAAAGAAAGCATTATGAAGGAAGTGTTGTTAACAAATGCACAGCTGCAGTAAGTTAGTCAAGAAATAATCCTGCATCCATATCATATACACAGTTTGTCATTCAACTAGGCAAGGAATACCTCAACCATCTGATTACATGTTGCTGAGGATGATTCTGTCTGTGTGTACAAAATGGACAGGTTCGAGGCAGACAGCAAGCTTTATCTTAAACCGCTTGAAGTGGTGACAACATGCTAAAAACAATTTTCTGGTCACCATTGGAAAAATAGGGGCAACTATCCAAGCTCTTCATTTTTCTCAAGATAAAAAAAATGGACTGGTCCATTGCTCCAGCATTAAAAATAAATTAATAACTCAATACTCTTTTGAAAATCAGTGGACCAGTAATCCCGCATTTCATGAATGCATTTAGAATTCAGAACTAGTAAAGAATTTTTCTAGAAATATTTATGAATGAAAACTAATATAGTGCAACTATTTGTTTCTTTTATACTCACATATATATTTTTGTGTGAAACTGAACCATGTAACAGAGCCATGCATTATAATTTTACAGAAAGAAGACAAGTCAGCTCAGCAATGAAGTCGAAGTAGCGAATGCCAAAGTCAAAGATATTAAAGTTGTGCTTGAATGCTCTCGTGCTCGTGTACAGGTGAGCGTCGTGTTGATTAAAGCTCCACAAAAACAATAGGTGAACTCTTAAGAATTATAAAATAATATTTAAAGCATATATATCAAAAGATCTATTTAATTTGTAAGCAGTAAAGGGGCCGTCCATAAATGATGTCACGCCATTTTGGTCGATTTTTAACCCCCTTGTCACACTTCGACACAAACACTTAGATGTCCAATATTACGTCAAAAAGCTGTGCCCCCCCCCCCCCCTTAAAGGGGGTATTTACTATTTGAAAATGAGCATGTTTCAAATCACTTTATTGTCATTTTAGTATGTATTTAGTGTACGGCTGCACTCTAATATTGTAACAAACATGAATCCATGTAAAACACCATAAAATAAATAGCAAGAAATCGAATATTTATTTAAGTGGAATTTTTGTAACAAACATGAATGCATGTAAAACACCATAAAATAAATAGCAAGAAATCGAATATTTATTTAAGTGGAATTTTAATTTAAAGAAGTGTTTTTGGCACAATGTCACAATTCTTAAGCTCCCCCTCGTCACACGTCGTCACATATGTGGGGACCCCCCCTCCCCCCTAGGTGCGTGTTGTCATTTATGGACAGCCCCTTATTTATTATATGGTAATTGTATTTTGATCTGTAACTTTGGGAAAAGTGTTGTACACCTTACTCAAAGACAATGTGGCATATCAGAGTAATTTGAAAACTCGTGCTGGTGCTAAAAAAAAGTGTAAATAATAATAATCTGAACTGACGCATTAGACTGACTTAAATAAGAGTGGTGGATAGTAATAAAGATGTCTGTTTAGTATATCAATGTCATAAGTGATATATTTTAAAACAACATATATTTTAACCTAGACAAGCCACCTAATGCTTAACCTAACAGTAAAAAAAAAAGTCATTTAATCTCATTTCACCTATGATGCAATTTGTTAGTTAAATGTTTATTGGATAAAAGAAATCAAATAAGGGAAATGTATTTTTAATTTTAAAAGCAATATTAAAGCTTTTCAAATTTTATTTAAGAGAAATGGAGGCCTTTAAAGCTGAAGAGATACAACCTTTATTTCATATAGTTAGATGCAGATATAATTAATGTTCTGTTGCTGAATTTGAGTGAGTTAATTTTTGGTGGCAGGGCATTAAAAACATAGTGGTTACCAAAATTTTAACAGATATCTAATTGATGTAAGTTGTTGAAACTTGTTGTAGGTGAAAATACCTCCTGTTTTAAGAAGTATTTTTTTACCCAAAGTCACTCACATTATACCCAGTAATATACTCACATTATACCTAGTAATATACTCACATTATACCAAGTAATATACTCACATTAAACCAAGTAATATACTCACATTAAACCAAGTAATATAATTACATTATACACAGTAATATACTCACATTATACTTAGTAATATACAGTGAGTTCTTTCCTCACCCCTGAGTTTTATGCCATTCAATTGTGGGTAAAAGTTTTAACATAGTCTTTGAGTGTTTATCTAAGATCATCTTTTTGAATGAAATGGCTCATCATGTTATAGTAAAGAAATAGATAAATGTGAATTTTTCAATAGGAACTGGAAGACAACAGATCTCGATCCAATTCAAGATTTGCAGAAGAGAGTGAAAGATTAAAAAACACAAAATCATCCATGTCGTTGTCGTGCCGTCAGTTGGAAGCTAAGGTGGCAGAGCAGGAAAAAGAGTTAGAGAGATTGCATAGGGAGCTTCAATCATTTGCTCAAGAGGTAAAGGTGTACTACAATTTATTTTGCTGTTTCATTTGTGTCAAATTGAGAGTTATTAACCACCTCTTGCATTTTGATATTTTGTTTGATGTTGGTTTTCCCAAATTTTGGGACAACATTTTATGAAACAAATAAAAAATAATTTCATATATTTATAAAGGATAGTGATTTGTTTAATTTTCTAAAAGTAAAATTCTCAAGGATCTTATTTTTATATATATTAATCCCTAACTTTATTAAAATTTTAATAAATTACTTTGAAGTAACAATTCTTTCACGATTTCAAGGATGAGCAGAGGAGCAAGCGGACCAAAAAAATATTTGCAGAACTGAAACAAAGATCATACAGGAGTAACTCAGCTGTGGATCAGAAGTAAGTTTGATTCATTCACAGTCTAGATCAGGGCTCAGGAAATTGTTTGTCTGAGAGAGTCATAAACACTACATATTTTGAAAAGTCATTCTGTGAGAGTCATAAGCACCACATATTTTGAATAGTAATTCTGTGAGAGTCGTGCATTATGTTTTAAAATATTTTAAAATTTAAGTAAATGTGAGCATTTTGTGTAATTTCAACACTGAAAGTACACTAACTATGTCTTTGAATTCTTTTAAATAAAATTGTTACACAGTTTTTTTTAAAATATGCAATGAATGTGTAGATCAAAGGAGTTTGAATAAATGTTTTTTTTTTTAATAATAGAACATTTGTTGGAGAGCCAGATGCAGCCATCAATAGAGCCACACCTGGCTCATGAGCTATAGTTTCCCAACCCCTGGTCTAGATGATACTGTATTCCCCATGGACTTGAACACTCTGCTTTATTTTTAACTTTTTTTTTTTTTCTGTAGGTTTTGATTTTGCATTTCTCCAAAAAAATCCATAGCTAACAAAATAAATGAATATCATGAAATCTAAACATAATTTCACATTTTAAAAAAAGGTCCTTCTAAAAGATTTCAGATTTGCTTTGTGACAAAGGTATTAACTTGACAACTAGTCTGATTCAAAGTGCTAATGTAAATTTTGTTGTGGAAATTTGCAGTATGTGAAAATAAAGTTTATCTTAATATTGAATAATATAATAATGTTTGCCAACATTCACATTTTTTTTCTTAAAATTCAATATGTGCTGTATTTTATTTAATGGAATATATAAATATATATATCTATATATTTAAAAATGAAATTATGTCTAAGTGCATGTCCTTTATAGCTGACTAAACCATTCACCTGATTGTCATAAAATTTTTTGGAGACTGTTGAGTTAAGCGTCCGGGATGATAACTGGCAACTTGTTTTTGTAAATTTAACACTCATGGGGTGCCGGGGGTCCATAATGTCATTTTTTGCTTTAGCTACCGTCTAAATTGATGGATCATAACCAAACTTTGTATATAAACATTTGACAGCCAATATTAAAATACTATAGGGCACTGAGTTCCAAATGACCATTCTTTTGGGGCTGGGGGTCGAAAATGCCTTTTTTCTTAAAAGTTTAAGATTTTATTCCCCATTCAATTATTAGTGATCTTGAAAAATAATGATAAAGGTATCCATTATAATCCATATTGAAATGAACGGGTGTTTTGAACTTAAAAATCTTGCCCTGAATGGGCTCTGGGGCTTGTAATGTTGTTTTTTGCAAATATGTGCTATATAAAAATTAGTTTATTCATTAGCTACTGAGTAAATGAATGGATCTTAACAAAAGTTTGTATACAAAAACTTGGTAGCCCATATTAAAATAATTAAGGGCACTGAACTTCTAATGTCACTTTCTTCGGGGCCATGGCTCCAAAAGTCTTTTTTGGTGTATGTTTAAGATATTTTTTCTATTCACTTCTTAACGATCTTAAGAAATATATCCATTATGAAACTAAATTAAAATTAACAGGTTTTTGTAATAGACTTCTTGCACCAAATGGGCTAGAGGGCCCCTTAATGTCGTTTTTTTCCCTTACTATAGGGCACTGAACTCCTAATATCCATTTCCTCAGAGCTGGGGGCCCCAAATGTCTTTTTTTACTGAATGTTAATAATTGTACTCCCCATTCAATTTTACACAATATTGAGAAATATATCTTGAGTACAATGGCAATAAAAAATTAAATTATCACTCATTTTGGGGCTGGGAATCTTAATATTGTTTCTTCTTTTGTAAGCATTTCAATTATTAATTTATTTATCCGTTAGCTATGAAACTTGGTCTTTTTTTTTTTTTGCACACTTCCACGAAGGCATAATTGTTTTTAAAAAATACCACTCATTGGTTTCTTTAAATTTATTCATTTTTACTGAAATCGTTGTAACACATGACGGTACTGCTAGTATATATATATCTACATTTCAACTCTTCATTTACGTAATAACTATTCATTGAGAATATAATAAAAACATAAAATGTCCAAATAGGCTCACATACAAAAATTTAACACCCAATGGTCATTAAAAAAATAAGTTTTTTATTTCTTTAGGCCTTCAACTTAATTATTTCCTTCCAGCTTTTAATTTAAATGTTAAAGTAGGCCATCTTTTGCTTGTTAGTTGGCACAGATGCCATGAACTATGGGGAAAAGGAAATATAAGGATGGAAAGTTTTTATATTAAGTTAATAAATCTTTTAAAATTCTGATTTTGGGAACATCAGTGTTTTTTTTTATAGTAAAGTAAAGAAAAAAAACCCTTATTGACTTAAAGTTGCATTGATACATATTTATTAAAAAATGGGGATTTTTAATTTATTCCCATGGAATAAAATTACTGTGATTTTTACCTAGTTGCAGCACTTACAGGTCAGCATATTACGCTTGCTGCTCACGAAACAAACTGTAAGGAATTGGAAGTTCAGATCTAAATGTTCACTTGTTTCAGTTCAGTTGAAGGTTCAAATCAGCATTTAGTTGAAATGTAACTTTTTTTGTGTTAAAACAAATGACCCTTGCTTTTTATTTAGTTTAAATTGAAACATTTTTTTTTCTTGTGGCTATGGAATCTCAAACTTTCAGCAAATTAATAAGTTTTAGTTGTTTTTGTAATCTATTTTGTTCAAGCTCATTCTTTTAAAAAATTGCACTATCAATGGGTTTTCTTTTTTTTTTACAAAAATCTTTTTATTGCTGCAATTTAAGTACATTTTTCTTGCACAGCCATGGTTTTTAAAATTTAATTACATTTTCCAAATAAGATTTAATTTTTTTGCAAATTTGATTGTCAATGATTTTTAATCTATGGATCCTTTTATTTCACTAAACAATTTTATATTTTCTGGTTTAAAAATGTAGGTTTTATCTCTAAATCAAAAGTATGTTTCATCATCATCATCATCGCCCGTCATCCCATCTGCGGCATAGGCCACAAACAAAGGCTCTCCAGGTGTCCCGGTCCTTCACCAAACTCCCTAGCTGTCCCCAGCTGTGCCCATTCTTTTAGGTGTCTGCCTCCAGTTCCCTTCTTCTGGTAATTTTGTGTCTACCACTTTTTCTTTTTCTGAGGGTGTGGCCGATCCATCTCCATCTGCGCTGGTGTATTAGCTTCACCGCTGGCTCTTGTTGTGTGCGTTGCCAGAGGTCTTTGTTGGTGATGATGTTGGGCCAGCAGATTCGGAGAATTGTACGGAGACATGTGTTAATAAATGTTTGGAGCTTTTTTGAACTGGCTGCTGTTGATGACCATGTTTCAGCTCCATATAGCAAGACAGGCTTCACTGTGGTGTTGAATATCCTGACCTTGGTCTGGAGGGTCAATTTGTTACAGCTCCAGACTTTTTTTAGCTGTTTAAATTCTGTTCTTGCTTTGCCAATTCTCACTCTTATGTCGGCGTCTGTCAATGATGCTACTGAGGTATGTAAAGCTATCAACCTCCTCAAGATTTGTTTTATCCTGTGCTATTGGGATGTTGCTTGATGTATTTATTTAAAGGACTTTGCTTTTCCCTTTATGGGTGTTTAGGCCAATGCCAGCAGAGAACTAACTGTGTATGTTTAATTGCTGAAATTATGAACATCTAACAGTTTATTCGGATATTTTTTTACCAAAATTTTTAATTTATTTCAATTCCTATTTATCAGCCACTCTCAATTTTTTGAAATTTTTTATTGTGTGTCCCATAAGCTTTTGGTTGTAGGGGGTTTTTATGTTTCCATTAGAATTTTCTCGGGGCTTGGTAAACCTTGGCCACGTCCATCTCCTCTTCAGGTCAGCGGAGGACTTTAAAACATGAGTCATTCAACACCATTTTTATTGTGGCTTTAACATGGCCTAGATCCCATGCCCCTTGCATGTGAGTCGAGCACATTATTGACTTTGCTATCCAGCCACTAATGTGTCGAAGGAGCTGTTAAAAATATAAGGCACCTGCAGCTCTAATCTGTAGCTTTCATTCTGATAAATTTTTATTTTGTTTTGTGTAATGGGGCACTTCCCTCAATGTCTATTTTTGATTAGCTGAAAAATTTTACAATTAAATACAGAATAATATTTTATTTCCCTTTCTTAATAGATTACTCGACCTGATAGATTCTTACGAAAAGCAGATCCACATACTTCAGAAGGAACTTGATGATAACAGGTGATAACAGGCTTTAATTACTCCTCGGTTGGAGAGTACCAGAGAAAATATTTTACCAAATTGTTTGATCTTCTGTGGTTATTATGGTTTATAAATAACTTTCTTTCAGCTCTTAAATTAAGAGCTTAATTATTTGTTTCTGTCTTGAATTTAGTCACCAAATGACTTGTGATTAATGAAACATAAGCTAAAAATGTATATCCACTATTCCAATAGTAGTAGTTTATAAATAAAAAATGTATATCCACTATTCCAATAGTAGTAGTTTATAAATACAAAATGTAAATCCACACATGCAATAGTAGTAGTTTATAAATAAAAAAAGCTAATGTTAATTCAATGAATAAAACTTTTAAAGTTTATTTAGATTGTGAGATTATTTTCTAAAAATAAATATAAAAATTTAAAGAGAGAAAAAAAAAAACAACATGTAGATGAAAACATTTTTATTAGATGAAATATTCTCTTAAGTGGCAGTGTTTAAAATCATTAAAAATAATAAAAGTCTAAAACAACAAAAAACACTTGGATGTATTCATCAAATTAACTCTACTTCACATTTAGACTTGGGGAAGTTTCTTCTTCTGATTTTGAAGACCGAACACAGTCAAATAATAATGTGAAAGATCTTACAAAGGTAATAGTTTCTATAAATATATATTTTTTTGTTGTGTGTGTTTTTTTTTAAATTTAGCTAGAAAGTTTTTCAAAATAGTAGTAGACTGAAATAATGAAAAGTGTTGTTTGAAACCTAGATTTTCATTAAACCCTTTTAAATTTTTATCAACCAATCAGCCGGTATTGATAACATTAATTTTTTATTTTTTTTTTAAAGTTAAAAATGTGCCTCATTAAAATTTGTCACATAAAATTAAAAGGTTTATTTATTTTACTGATTTCTAAATCTTGTTTGGCAGACATATGAAAAGCAGCTGAAGGAAAAAGACAAACACATTAATTTATTAGAAGGAGAGATTAAAATATTGAAACGGGACTTTGGATCTAAGTAAGTTTGTTATGTAAAAACCCAAGTAACTAGCCATAGTGAAAGCTTGGATGGTCGGCTCATATTAATTGTTATTAACAAAATGCAAGTTTCAAAATTATTAATAACAGTTTTTTTTTTTATAGCGTTCAAGTTGACTTAGAAAATGTATTTGATTGACAGGCATGAGATCAAAGACTACAGGCTGCAGTCTCTCAGGGTTAAGAAGCTGGAGAATTTGCTTCAACTCCATAACATCAGGTAAAGAGGTGTGTGCTCGTGGGAACTATGTGGTATTTAGTAAAGATGTCCTGTCAATTGATTGGATAAAAGTAAAGATGTTGTGTCAATTGATTGGATGAAAGTAAATATGTTGTGTCAATTGATTGGATGAAAGTAAAGATGTTCTGTCAATTGATTGGATGAAAGTAAAGATGTTCTGTCAATTGATTGGATGAAAGTCGGTGAATGGCTGTCACAAAAAATATTTTAACAATTTCATATTGTAGCTTCTGTCTCTGTGTGATGTGAAGGTCACGGGTGTTTTTTGGTTTGAGTGAAGTCTTTTTATCTAGCAACGAACAACCAAAGGGGGAGAGTAGTGAGCTAGGTAGTTGTAAATAGTGATCAGAGATGAGAGATTGTTAGAGAGACCATGTGATGAGGGATCTTAGAGGTGTTCTTTATTCAGTAGTGAGAGAGATCTTAGAGGTGTTCCAATGACCAGCATTTAGAAATACTTTGACAGTCAAACAATGACCAGCATTTAGAAATACTTTGACTGTCAAACAATTTCTGCATTTCTGAGTCAGGTTAATGAAACTTCTCCTCTATGTTAGGGCCTAGACCAATTGCTTATTTTAAGAAATGCAACACACAATTACACACATTAAATGAATTTTTTTTAAAATGCATTTGTTTAGCATACCTGGAGAGAAATCCAGCAAAGATCCATTCATCAGAAGAAAAAAATTCAGCACAAAACTGGAAGATTTGGATTATTTACCATTGGAGCAGTGTCATGAATACCTCAAGGTATGGCTACAGCCTTAATCTTCTTTCTATCACTACCTCAAGGTATGGCTACAGCCTTAATCTTCTTTCTATCACTACCTCAAGGTATGGCTACAGCCTTAATCTTCTTTCTATCAATACCTCAAGGTATGGCTACAGCCTTAAGCTGATTGCTGTCATTGACTCCTTGGATTTTACTGCAGCTAAGATTTTATTTCTTTATATTTGTTTTATTTGTGTACTATTTGTTTGTCAAGGAAGGCTCCTTGCCGAGGTACGTTCGCTGTTTTGTTTAAACAGTGTTATGTTATATTTAACATATTAACAGTGATATTTATATTTAACATATTAAACAATGTTATGTTATATTTAACATATTAACAGTGTTATGTTATATTTAACATATTAACAGTGATATTTATATTTAACATATTAAACAATGTTAAATTATATTTAACATATTAACAGTGTTATGTTATATTTAACATATTAACAGTGATATGTTATATTTAACATATTAACAGTGTTATGTTATATTTAACATAATAACAGTGTTATGTAGCTGCCAGCAAAAAGTTTGTCATTTCACTCAACAGGAAATTTGTAAAGAGCTTGAGACTGAAAATTTGGATTGCGTGATTGCTGAAATTCAAGGGCTGAAACGTGAAGGAGAAAGTTCAAACAGATTTTATGAGGTGCTGCTTGTCATTTTAAATGTTTTGATTGTAAGACTCTGGTACAGAAAGTTCAAGTTTTTTTTTTAAACAAGTGTTTGATGCTTGTTTTCTCTACCTTTAGATCATATGAAGTCTTAATTTGATGCTAGTTATTCTTTCAATGTTGTTAATTGACATTTGGTCCCACAGTACTGCAAAGAGCTGGCCGACATTGTGGGGTTGAATGAGGGCAACCATAGGAATCGTGCGTGCAGACATGAGAAGAATTCTGCCACTGTTCTCTGTGACAGTAACATGAGGTATTACTTGGAGGTGAGCAATCTGTGACAGTAACATGAGGTATTACTTGGAGGTGAGCAATCTGTGAATGGGTACCTGTGTTACCCGTTCAAAACATCGCACAAATTTCCCTGACATGACCGCTATACAATGCTACCTAGCTACCTTCCATGCACCTCATTTTTACACAGTA
Organism: Radix auricularia; assembly: GCA_002072015.1. Classification (NCBI taxonomy): domain Eukaryota; kingdom Metazoa; phylum Mollusca; class Gastropoda; family Lymnaeidae; genus Radix; species Radix auricularia. Next base: position 1,421,911 of record MUZC01000134.1, read on the forward strand.
GCCACGCGGCCAATGTCCATAAATGACGTCACACAATTTTGGCCGATTTTTTACCCCCTCCCCATCATCATAAAAACTTGGACCAACCTCCAATATGATGTCATAAAGCTGCTTTGCCCCCCCCCCCCCACCATAAAAGCTGTACTTCCTTTTTAAAATGAGCATGTGTCAAATAACTTGTCACTTAAGTTTGTATTTAATGTGAAGTTGAACTTAAAAATTGATACACGCGTACATCCATGTAAAATGTCATTAAATAAATTGTAAGCAATCAAATATTTCAGTTATCAATAGATTATCAAACTCTTGATTTTAACTTGAGAATCCCTGTTAATTTGCTGACTGAATTTGTTTTGGATTAAAAATACTTATTTAAAAAACAAAACCGTCGTAACTTTGTTGTCCAAGGTGGTTGAAAACTGGCGTAAAGATATCTCTGCCCTTGGAGAGCTCCAAGAGGCCATCAATGAACTGCTGGACAAGGTCGTACCTTGGCTGAAAGCCCGCATGGACCGAGACCACAGCGTTGAGGAGATGGTGGAACTGCTGGAAAGGGTCATCCATGCAGAAAAGAATGAAACAAAGAAGGTGGGACTGTAAAAGAATTTGTCACTTTTATTTACTATATTGATATTTATTCCAAGATCAAAATGTAGAAATATGCTATAGGCTGCCAACAAGAAATATTAATAATAATAAACTTCAAAAGTAAGACTTATTCCCAAGTTAGGCTGTGCTTATTTTAGTTTAAGTCTGGGGTTATTCCATCTTATTCTTATAGTAATAACCCATACAGAAGTTGAACCAACAATTTATTATATCAGCCTCTTGAAGTTAAGGCTTTTTTAATATCTGACAACCCTCAGTCAGTTCCTAAAAAATAATGGCCAGCTATTACTGGCTACAACATTTTTCTGCTCAGTAGCAAATTAGAAATCTACAGATGTGCATTATCAAACTAGTCAAATACTCCAAATTACAGGTCTTATCTGTGAATTACAAACAATAATACACAATTGAAGAGCTTAGCGCTAAAAGTTCTTAAGTCACAAAATACTCATTTTGAGACAATCAAGTTTTAAAATAATTTTTTTGTCAAATTGATGATCAGCACTTAAAATTTTTAGGCTGTTAAAGAATTGTTCATAGTTACATTGTATTTTTTAAAAACTTTATTGGTCTGAACCAGATGTTAAAAGATCACTGTCAAGATTGACTGACTTTGACAAAAATGCGACTTAAGTACTTTTAGCACTAGGGTCTTCAATTTATTCTAAGAAATGGAGCTAAGGGGAGACTGAAGATGAAATATTTTAATCTCAGGTGATGATGGAGGATGTGTCCAGGACCACACTAGAGCACATAGTGAGCCACTTCCAGACTTTGTTTGACATCCCCAAAATTTCTGGGGTCTTCCCCCGAATGAATGAGATCTACAGGGTGCTTGGGGAATCTAAAAATGTCATGAACACTTTGAAGAGTTTACTTGGCCTAGGTGAGTAGTTGTGTACTGTATACCTAGGTAATTGTGTAATGTGTACCCAGGTGAGTAATTGTGTACTGTATACCCAGGTGAGTAATTGTGCACTGTATGCCCCGTGTCAACAACCAAAAAATGATCTTTTTATTTATTTTCTCCTCTATAATACATAAAGTTAATTGTGAAAAACAATCAAAGCTTTTCATTTGGTTTATTTATTATTTTTGAAAATCATAGAGTAACTTATACCTCTTGGAATAACCTTTAAAATAGATTTGTTTAATGTTAAATACAATGATTTATTAAAAAGAAAACTTATTTAATATGATATTTGTACAACACTTGCTGGTAGTGAGTCAGATGTCATGTCATTTTCCCCTCAATTCCAGAGCCTGACATCCATACCTCAGCCCTTGTCGACGCTGTCGGCAGATTGTGTCACGTTCACAACTCAACAACAGCCAAACAACTAAAAAAATTGCTGCAAACGGATGATTTAAATGGGTCAGCACCTTCACTAGTTTACATTTAAATTAAGTGCTATGCTAAAAGTTCATTTTCCAGGCCAACTCAAAATACATACAACTCAGTGTGTTCAAGATTTCATTTTTGTCTTGGCTAAAGTCTGCCACCTTGTGGTAGGTTAAATAAAACTATCAAATTAGATTTAGTTGCTAACTGATCATGTTCTATATTTCAAGGGTTGTTCGGCGCCTAGAGGAGCACTCCGAGTTTTTCCCAGCTTTCCACGGTGTAATGCATAAATTATTTGAAATCTTAGGTGAGTGGTATTAAGTCTTATGAGCTTGAATCACAAAAGCTTTTTACTTTTAGGAACAATCAATTGTAACCTTAACTTGGTTCTTGGATGTCTATGAATTTTTCAGACAAGAAAATTTTTCTTGTAATCATTAATTTTCAATTTTTTTTATCATGAAAACAAAAAACTGCCAAAATCAATATTTTCATACTTTTATATATAAAATTTTTAGAGGTAAAAATGCTTTTGATTATTAGCAAATATATTTTTACTACTGCTCAGGTGTCGACAAGATGGATGAAATACTTCCAGCCGTGCGAGCTCTCAAGTTGTTAGCTAAATGATTGAAGGACAAAAGTATTTTAAAATTTGCACTAACTAGACTCCCATTTGTATTTGAAACCATGGCTCACAAGAAATACTAAACATTGGCTCCTACCTACCCCATCAATTAGATAATGGACCATAAATTAAACAAAAGGAATCTGCTAATTAAAAAGCTTCGATTTTTTTTTGATCAACAAGCAAATATTATTTAGAGAAATCATGTAAAATAAATTTGTTGATGGACAAACACTATCCTCCATTAGAGAAAATAAATGTTAGTCCATTAGTAGCATACTCCAAAAAATATCTATCAACAATAGTTATATATTAATGTACACATTAGTCAGTATAAATTGTTTTTAGATTTTACAAATGTATATTTTATCACTATGATTTAAGAAGAACTGCATCATGTATATCTGGTGTGACTGCCAAATCTTTGGTTAGTTAATAAATTATCAACTAAAACTAATGTTTTTATTTTATATTACAAGCTTGTGATAAAATTGTATGTCCTTAAATAAAAAGCCTACAGTAATTTATACAATTCAATTTTAAGTGTACTACTTTAAATAAAAAATAAAACAAAAAGAAACAAAATTAAAATATAATTGTTTTATTCCGCTTATTTCTCTCAACAAAAAAATTGAACAATAATTAAATCAACTGAGAATCTCTTTCAGAATTTACATTTTAGAAAACAGGAGTGAAAAAAAGGCAGCATAGCCACCAATTTGTGCAATAGGTTTAATGCCTCAGATCTTATAAAATTAATATCAACTTAAATAATAGTTACCCACCATTTCAGAGTATTATCTTCAAAAGAATAAAATGAGATATTAATTTTTAAAATACAGAAACAGTGTGGTAACAAAAACCCTTATGCTTACGCTGATTAAGACCAGAAAAAAGATTTTCTTTCAACTTGCTTGCATTAAATACATGTACAATATTATCAAGATGCCAATTACAAAAAACTACAAAGTCACTGCATCCATTTTTATCTTGTTATCAAAATGTTAAAATGTATTTAAATATCTGGCCTCTCTTCTGGTTTCTTAAGACTGCTGTAATCAATGTTTGGTGAATAAAACTGAAAATAAAAATTTATTTAAATTGAATAAAGATTGCAAAAGGGATAAACTTAAACTAACGGACTAGAAGATGAAAATGTAAATAATGTAGCTAAAAAGCATATTTAGTATTTTAAAAACAAAGATCACCGATTAAGACAGTGGTGGCGAACCGAAAATGGGGGCATGGCCTAGCACGTATAATTAATAAAGGAAGTAATATTTTAGCCATGTGCCGCCTGATGAGGCTCTGTGGGGCCACTGTGGCGCATGCCACAGGTTCGCTATCACTGAATAAGGCATACACCCACTGATGTCCATTAAAGAAAACATGGTATTACCTTGTACTGCTTGTTAACTGGCCATCTAAGGTTAGCCATCCCTTCCTGTTTGTCCTTCCATCTAACAAAACAAAATGTAAGCACACTAAATAAACATTCATGACTGATTGACTCAAATAACTGACACAACCAGTATTTTTATGCCCACTCAATGTTATAAAGGATAACAATAGTAATAAATTTGTCATATTATAATATACATTGCTGCATAAAATTTATTATAAAAAATTGATAATATATATAGCGCTGTATCTCAGCAAGGAGCCGGGCTCACTGGGTTTTACATGGAGACAATAACATACATATAATATATAAATAAACATTCATATCATAACCACATAAATGCCATACCTTACACATAAGCTACATTAATCATTAAAAGAAATGTTTAATTAATGTTGAAAATACATTTTGAAAAGATGCGTTTAAATTGCAGTCTTGAAGGACTTGGTAGTTGGTAACTATGGATGTGTAAGGGTAGAGAATTCCATAGTTTGGCCTCACAAAAAGAGAATGACCTTTAACTAAATGTTTTAGTGCGTGTCTTATTTTTTATGGTTGCCCACTTCCAAGCATTAAATTCAATAGTTTGACATCAAACATCCACACCTCTCTTCACCTTTCAAGATTTTGCTTACCCAACATCTGGGGACTTGGCAGCTAATCTGTAAATGTAGAAGGCAGCCCATGCCATACCTCCACCAACACAAACAAAAAGAGGAATAAGCTGAAAGTAAAAATGTGTAATCATGGGGTGGTGATTTCAGGAAGTATATGTTTTAGGATTAAATTTTGCTGGTCGAATCCTTGACATCACATTAATTAAACTTAAAATGCCTTTTATTCCAAACTTAACTGACTTTTTGGTCTCTTTGTCACTATCCTCAAGGTAAGTTTGATGTATTTGACATAATTTAACACAGGCAACAGTTTATAGTTGGTCTACTGCTGTAATGAGTATTAGTGAGAGGGGTACATACATAAGGTCCTAGTCCCCAAAGTACAGGGTCAGCTAAATGAGGCTTACAACATATTATATTAAGTGAACAAGGGTAAGATATTAGTTAAACAAAATGGGGGGTGGAAGGGACTTTAATAGTTAGTCCCCTGACGTAAAAGATCCTAGTTAACTAGTTACTTGTAATTATGCATCTGAACAACCCCCGCACCAGAATGAGAACATAAGGCTCATTTCCCCAAAAGTTATGCATAACTTAAGCATTTTGGGTAAACAAGGGTTGTTTTGTGAATTGGAAGTTAAAATCACAACAGGAATATATATGTGAGCTTTAAATTTTGTTACCTTCATACTTATTATTGTCTCATAGGACATATTTTTAAAAATAAAATTGTGATATTTATGAGCATAAATTTTGCCCTCCAGAGATCTTCGTCTTCATTTACATTGCAAAAAATAATAATTTCAGTCAATTCTTTAAGTGTAGAAAATACTTGTACCTAGGACAACTTTTTTCAAAACTTGTAAAAATTCAAGGAATATGCTTTTTATCTTAAAAATTGCCTTATGTTATTTAGTTCTAGATGTGTTCCAATTTTCATTGAGCTAGGACATGTCAGTCTTATTGTTATTCATGGAATGCTGAAGGAGTGACCTCGCACCATAATGGTTGAAGTCCCTGGTGCTTATAAAGTATAGTATGTTCAGTTAAAATGCCTATTAACATTAAAATATTTTATAATTGGGCTTTTAAAATGATCTTATATGGAATTAATTCAATAATATAGCTTATAGCCTACTAATTAAGTTAATTAAGTGTGTTTACCCTGCAGTTGCAGAGTTGATATTTTTATGAAATACCATAATGTGCAGTGTGGAGAATTGTTGTCATTGGCAACCATTCATCATTTAACTTTATTATGACTCTACTACTTTCAATATGGCTATGTCTATGTTCAAAAGAGATGACTAAGAATTTTTTTTAACCATTGGTGGCATTAGTCAAAATAAGCTTTAAATTAAGTTATGACTTATGACAATGAATTTAAGGTTCAGAAGTAGATCAAATTTTTTGTTTTATCTTTGATTATAATAAGGGTCATTCCCCTGTACTTTATTATATGTATTAGGCACTTTGGTTAAAAAGTAAACTTAAAAATATAAATAACTAATCCCACAGCTGATTTTTAAATACATTTTAAAACCAAAGACCAAAGTTATAATTTTAGGATTCATAGTTTAAAATTTATGAGTTTTTAAAGTGTGGTTCAATTTGTCCCAATCCCCAATGCATTTGACCCCCACATTTTGTGACCTCAATTCGGCCGTGTCACAAACGTTATCTCTCGTTTTTATAATGATTTTCCTTTCAGAATCAATGCTATAAACTATAAATACATTTATTACTTCTGTAGTTTGTTTTAAAAGTATTCTTTATTTAAAAAAAACATTTTAGTTTGTATTAACTGTAAATTTTATCTTAAATCGAAGTTTATCTTGTGTTTACTTATTACAATCTCCAGTTTACATACGACACAACTATCATGATTATCATGATCTACACTTGCATATGACAAAGTGAACTGTTGTCTATAAAAATTTCAAAATTATATTTGGAACTCATTTTGAACATTCAACTTTGGTTCATGAATAATTAATTTAACAACAATGACCCATGGCTATGGCCAAACAAGACTAATGAATCAAAACTGTCATGTTATGGTTTATTAGTTGTCAGCCTACATACTACATGTAACCAATTATTTGGTAAATTATCGTTGTGCGGATCAGGCCAAAATAAGGTCTTTTCCGGAAACCATCTTTGGTTGCTATGCAAGTCACAAAGATGGCAGGCGGATCGAAAGTCCCAACTGATGGGAAAATGTTGAAAATGAAATGGGCCGGGTAATGGAAGAAAATCACGTAAAATTCACTTTATAAATAATTCTCGAGTTATATCCTTCCGAAATATCACTAGTAAAACACTTAAAATCAGCTTCCATTTAGAAAATCACTAATAAATTTCCAATGTGATGTTTGCGTTACAGTTGAAAATCGTAAAAAGAGCGAGCCTTCAAATTTGTGCGCTTATTGCATCACTCGCTATGTCGGCAGTTTCGTATCTAATAATTATAAGGGGAGGCGTTCCCCCTCCCACGTTTCGCGTTTTTTTATTTCGGGAGGGTACTCCCTCCCCAAACCCCACCCGATTGTTACTTTATTATTTATTTAAAAATATAAGGGGAGGCGTTCCCCTTAGATCCCTCCCCTGGTGAGGAAGACAAACGAGGAAATACAACTAAAGGGAGGTAACTACAACATAGCAACTGTACAGTCCTGGACGCAACCAACTTTAGGGCCGCCATTTGATCAGTGCAACGATAATTAGCCTTATACTTATAGCTTAGTGTAAGTTGCATAAATTAAATAAGTAGTAAATTATAAAGCCTAATGGTAAAAGAGAAGTATGTCGACCATGACATCATTGTGGTCTTCTGTGCTGTTATAGTTATGTCCTCTAAAAAGCATTAACTTTAAAATTCTATAGCTATACCTAACCCAAACCCTAAAATCTTCAATTTTCCGAAAATTCTTATCGGCGGCCATCTTGTTGCTATCGCACGTCACCACCGGAAAAGTAGTGCGAGCCCCGTGAATTTAAAGGGGTAGGGGAATCAGGGATTCTAAAATTGCGCAGTTTTTTTTAGCTACCGGCAAATTAAAAAAAAAAAATTCACGGGGCTCTCACTACTTTTTCGGCGGTGACGTGCCATAGCAACAAGATGGCCAAAGGATTGGGGGACATTCTAATAATCTAAGGGGTATTTTTTAGCATTTTTCATAAAAGCAAAATAGTTGTAAAAATGTAAGAAAACAATGGGTACTCACCGATCAGGGATCTGAATCACAACAAATTAGATGAATACTGCCACAATAAAATTATATCGCTATACCTAACCCAAACCCTAAAATCTTCAATTTTCCGAAATTCTAAAGCTATGGTCCTATGGCCATGGCCAACCTAACCCAAACCCTAAAATCTTCCGAAATTCTAAAGCTATACCTAACCCAAATCCTAAAATCTTAAATTTTCCGCTGAAAAAAAAAAGTCTACCTACTGATTGAATCGCACCCAGACGGCGAGGCAGGGTAATTAGCTGACGTCACTTCTAAATGAGCACACAAAATAGTTCTTAGATTATATTCAATTACACTTGGGAAAAAAGGAACAATGAGAGCGTCACCCATCTCCTTCATCCCATCATATTAATGTAAATATAAATTATGCCTTAAATATTAAATTAGACCTCCTCCAAAATCTCTCCCCCCTCCTCCAAAATCTCTCCCCTCATGCCCCTTCTCTTTTTGTTTTAATTTGTTCACCAAAAGCGTGCTGCACGTGCGCGCAACAATACAAATGCAGTGATAAAATTAGACATATTCAAGGGAAGCAACTATCATTTCATAGCAACAGGAAGAGAGGAGACGCTCAGCGACGCTCCGGTCGGAGATATAGGTTTTAGCCGAAAATTCTAAAGCTATACAGTAATACAGAACTATACCTAACCCAAACCCTAAAACCTTCCATTTTTAAAAATTGCTATAATTCTTTTACTTTTACAATTTATAGAACTTTCTTTTCCAGCAACCGGTAGCGTCGTGACATCACGGTCGACATACTTCGCTTCAGCCAGCCTAATCACTGTATAGTTTTAGGTTTCAGTAAATTAAATTGTTAATTAACTCTTAAAGTCGCAAAGCGTCGTAATGCGTCCCTTCCCGCTATCCCTAAAGCGTCGTAATGCGTCCCTAGATACAAATCTCGTTAGAAATGAGATCTCGGAAAGTAAAAACTCTTCAATGCTTGAAAAGCAAAATATTTGACTTCCGGCAATGGCGGCCGTTGCCGGCAGTAGTGTTTTCGCTCGATTCGCGATGTTTTTCGGTAGTTTTAACGGTTTTTTTTCGAAGATACGTTTTTGTTATACTTTATTACTAAAATAATAGTACTAAACTACAGGTAAATATTGTTTCAAACTCAGTACGGTCTTTTGGATGCGTAAAATAGCCATTCTTAGCCTTAAAAATGAAGTCAGTATGACAATAGTATTATAAATGGATTTTACGCAAATTTTTTAATTTCATAACCGGTTGATCGTAATACGGGAAATCCTTACGGGACTGAGGCAGAAGTTTTCCAAAAACCTTATGGTGCTTTAAGAGTTAAATTCCAAAATTGTGTGCCCACATTTAATGTCACATTCATTTATAAATCAAAATCAATAATTATAATAATGTTAATAAACTTTGCATGGAAGTTTTTAAAAAAAACACACACAATACATAAATGTTACTAACAGAAGGGTGTTTTTTCAAACTCGCTATTGTAAGTCCTGCCATAGGCATGGTTGCGGATTTGTAGTGTACCAAACTAAACACCAAAAGAAAAACCCTTCAGGTTACAGTAACAGTTCAATGTCAAAGACTTTTGTCAGCACAGAATAAGCGGAAACGGAAATACTCTTAAAATTCTAAAATATTTTATTATAAAAGTATAATTTTGGAGTAATGAAATTTCTTCTCTTGTAATAACTTTTTATTGAAAACATTACTAAAAAAATATGTAATAAAATAGTTATTTAAAAATCTCAAGTCAGTCATCTGAATAATTTTTTTAGATATAAATAATAATAAATATAAAACATTATTAAGTGGAATTTTCATAAAGGGCAACTACCCCATACATATCATATAGGCCCAGGGTTATCAAACTACGGTCCGAGGGCCGGATACGGCCAGCGACACCATTTCATCAAACCGGCCAACGATACTGGAAGCAGTGGCATAACAATGGCTTGGCATTTGGGGTAGTTGCCAAGGACGCCAGCCTGCGTCAGTTCAAATGGGTGCCGCTAAATCTCTTTTTTTAAAATTTTTATTTAAATAAATATATAAATCTTTTATCCGTGATAACATTAAAACATGAATAATTAATTATATTTAAATATATTTCATGTAAACCATTATAATATTTGTTATTATGGTTGTGGCATTTGCGGGGCTTCCTATCATACAAATGAGCATCAAAGTCTTAATTTGGTAGGTGTAGCCTACACGTGGCCAGAATTGATTCAGATGTTGTGACATTTTTCAAAACTATACAGGCATTGTAATCCTTTTCTCATTGTCAACTAATAGATGGGGGGGGGGGGAATATCCCCAGTCACTGCAATCAGCCTAAAGTAGCATACGGACACAAGATGTTGTTCCAAAACTAGGGCTGTTATCGATTAATCTAAATTTAATAGTTAACTTTTGAAAAATTACAGAATCGATAATTTTAATTAAAGCTGAAAATAAGATGTGTGACGTCATTAAACTGAAAATTTCATAAAATGTCAGTAACTTAAGTTTTTAATTTTAAAAATATAGTATTTTTAGGAGATGTATTTATGTGTAAGTAGTTCAATTTATGTCAATGAATTTAAATTTTGTTATTGTTAATTAAGTAAAAACAATGTTTATTTAAAAAAAAAAAAAAAAAAATTCCTTTTAAAAACTGCTTATTTTGAAGTTTACACTTTGAAAATATTTTTTTAAGGGAGAAGTTTGTGCGTAAAGAAAACTATTATTAATAATTAATTATTTTTTTAATAAATTGAAAAAATTGTTTATAATATTTTTCTCAATTTTAACTGCTAATTCAGCAATTAAAATCACTTAAATCAATTTTAAAAATTAACGATTAATCGTGAAATTAATCGTTAATTTCCGCAGCCCTATCCAAAAAAAAAAAATGCTGTAAGTGCTGTAATATGAGCAACTGGAGCAAATTATTTTAGTATTCATTGAAATGAAGGATTATCACTTACTTGGTGTCTGTTGCTACATTATTGCACTGTCAAATCAATACTTACAAATTAATTGCGTTTATAACTGTTTGACATTTAATATTGGGGGAAAAGTCAATTTAGCACTAGGAAAAAAAAGGATATTTTTCGATCATTGTTAATAAAAGGACTTTTAAATTACTTTGAAGGTCTACAAAATAACGAAATGTATAACATTTTGCATACATTGAAGAAATGTGTATTAATATGAAAATCAAGCCATTTTAAAGGAGGAAAGCAAAGCGAAAACTAAGAAATAAATCCAAAGACTTAAACTTTCTGATTTGCAAAGCGTTTTAATCTTTTGCAATGGCAGATTGAGAATCTAAAACTGTTTTAGTCTTAGGGAAAGATCCTGAAATGAATAAAGAGCAATTTATAATCGAAATAAAATGCGTTTAACACCAAAAGATTGAATTATTGCAAAATAATAATAATAATAAAATAAAATAAAATGTAAAAAAAAAAAAAACAACAACAACCGGATGACATGTTTTATTTAGATCTTCTAAATTTTCTCGCTACATTGGAAATTGAAAGAATCGTACCCGAATATCGAATGAGCTCTGAAAACATTGCTTACAATGCCAACCACAGTAGCCACTGCTAAAGCTGAAAGGAGTTTCAGCATACTAAAAATTACCAAAAATTACGTGAGATTGACGTCAGGTCAACAACGCACATCATCTCTGGCTCTTCTTTCCATTGAACGTGTACATACCAGTCAAATAAATTTCGATAAAATAATCACGAATGTTTTCAAACATTATGGGTCGTTCATAAATGACGTCACGCACCTAGGGGGAGGGGGGTCTATAAACTTGTGACGATGTGTGACGAGGGGGGGGGGCGTTTGAGAAATGTGACGTAACATCAAAACTCGAAAATTTAAATAAAAATTCCACTTCAATATTTGATGTTTTAACAATTTATTTTATGACGTTTTACATGGCTTCACGCGTGTTACGATAATTAGAGTGCAACCTTACACTAAGTACATACTAAAATGACAATAAGGGTTTTTGGAAATGCTCTTTTTTAAATAGAAAATACAGCTTTTGTGCTTATGTGTGTGTGTGAGGCTTTGTGACGTAATAAAAAATATTGAAGGGTATCAAGGTTTTTGTGACGCGCGTGACGACGGGGGAGGGGGTGAAAAAAATCGGCAAAAATTGGGTGACGTCATTTATGGACGGCTCCTTAAAGTAAGAAAAGTTCAGCTTTCAGCCTTTGATACAGGACATAGGAGAGGATCGGAGGAGTGTTACTTAAATTAACTTTTATTAATTGTGAGTTTATATCGTTATGCATGAGATAGGGAGTATTGGACATTGACTTTATTGTTTCCATTTATAATACATGATACTTCAGCTTTAGTCTGTATTAACGCATCAATATGCAGCTTTATCCACCAATTTATTTGGTATTATTTAGTAAATAATAAACTGTAAATTAGTAATGTTCCTGTTTTTTTTCCTTCTTTTTTTTTTGTTGCATATTTTATTATCATTTTGTATGACTGTCACTGTCAGACTACGTAATTATTGTCATAAATCTTCTTCTTCTGCGTTCTCAATTGTCATATATAAAATAAGAGAAATTCAGATATTTTTTCTCTAAGTATTGAAAAAATTGCAAAGCTAAAACTTTTCAACTTATCAAGGGCGCCAAAAACACAGTTACGCCTCCAGACTGGTATGGTCTGTGGATGCATTACTCTTCTTGACAGGAGCGTCAATTAAAAACAAAAAAAAACAACAAAAAACAACAAAACATTAGTTTTTGAACTGAAGAATTTTGTCGCTGGCAAGGCATCAATATTTGGAACAACTTATGTGTGGGAGTAATCATTTTCAAAAATGAACTATGTGAATATTGTGAAGTCAACATATCGAACAAGATCAACTGATGAATATTTGAAAGCAATTTTATTGATAGCATGCGTCAATCCCAACCAAACATTGGTGACATCTAGAAAGTAAAATGTTATCTTCACAAATCTCATTAGCGTTTTTTTTTGCTACTTGGCTGTGAGATTCGGATAGGTGCCCACTAGGTCAGATGTAAGTATCTTTAATAGGTCAGATGTAACTAGGTCAGGTGTAAGTATCTTTAATAGGTCAGATGCAACTAGGTCATATGTAAGTATCCCTAATAGGTCAGATGTAACTGTCAAGTTGTTCTTTGATAACTATTTCTGTAAAAAAAATATTTTCGTTGTTATTGTTTTGTTAGCGCCATCCACTGCCAATGATTCACGCCCTCCACTGCGTCTATTATTTGGTAAGATCAACTTGATGATAAAGAAGTAAACTGGAACGTAGTAACATAGAGTCTATTATTTTGCATGGCTTGCATGCTGTGACTTGCTTGGATTATGACAGCAGATTTCCCTTGGAGGAACGCAGAAGATCAAAAGTTCCTCTGGGCAAGGGGCAAAGTTCAAACACAACTCTCCCAAAGGAAGGGAGATATCTGCACGCACTCTCTCTCTCATGGCTTCAAAAAATTCATTTATCTACAGCACTAAAACTGCAGAGGAATATCTATATGGTGATGCCCTTATTTTAAGGGTTGCCGCAGGAATCGTAAGCGGGTCATAAGAGCTTCATAGCTCCTCCCTCCACATAGAATGTCACATATTTTTCTGCTATCACATCAGTTTAGATAATCTAATAATTTGATGCCATATTATAACACATTAAATAATTGTAAAAAAATATTTGACAAAACTGGCTTACATAAAATGCAACAGAAACTAAAAAAAACAACTCTAAAAATTACAAAAAAGACTTTTAATATCTTTTTATTTTCAAATTTCAGTTCATAAAACATACACAATTTTAAAAGTGGGCAATTAAATTTTAAACATTATTTTACTTCTTGTTCCATTTCATATCATCCAGACCATTCTGTTATAAATGGACCACATTTTAAATATATTTTGAAAAAATCACACACTGATGGGATAGAAATCCACTATGGATCTCCTGCAGTATAATAATGTTCAAGTGACACAAACTATTAATGCATTAATCCACTATGGATCTCCTGTAGTATAATAATGTTCAAGTGACACAAGCTATTTAATACATTAATTTAAGTATTCAATATGAGTTTCCACAAAATTCATCACATTTGACAATCAAGTTATCAGGCGCCAAACATCACTGACATGAAACAAGGCAGAATCATCTCATAAGAACTTGACAAATTATCATTTGGAAAACATTCTTTTCATACAAATGGAATTAATGGATTACATCTATGAATAGCAACTAAATTTCATCTTGTCTAAATATTTCAAAAGTGACTTTTAATTTCTTTTTAATTAGTGAAATATATCAGAATTTAAAAATAAAAATGAATGTTTTTCGTATATATATGATATATGACTTCACTCAAGCTGAATCCTTCTAGGAGAGTTCCATGTTTTCTACCACTGTTGTCATTGTACCTATGGCCATTCCATTACATCACAGTGATGGGTGTATGTATAGTTAGAAATGACCGCCCATTCAATGGTGGCTAGACATTCAACAAAAGTAACTGCAATGGTCGACACCTTCCATCTGGTTGAGTTACTTGACGGCATAACCCCACCCCCCCTATTGTGGCTAGACATTCAACACAAGTGGCTGCAATGGTTGACACCTTCCATCTGGTTGAGTTACTTGACGGCATAACCCC
>MUZC01000134.1:1452904-1483091 GCA_002072015.1 Radix auricularia
CCCCCCCCCCAAAAAAAAAACACAAAGAAAAAAAACAGCACACATGCTATGGCAATATGCTCCAGCAAAGAAATGATTTCACAGCATGGTCCCCCATGCAGATCCTATCAGGGGCCTTTTTCTCATATGGAATACGATGCAATAACTGAAACCCACCATGACAAGCACTGTAGGAAGTGTTTAGATATATACACACATACATATATATATACATGGTACAGGTGTTTAGCTAAACTGATCCCACAGGCCACGACCTAATAGTAGAATATTTTTTTCCTAGTTGTGGTTTTAACTGTAACTTTAGATACTTCCTTCATCTACTTGCATATATATTTCTTCATTTTTTTTAAAATTGTTTTTTTAACCTTTACTTAATAATTATTTATTCAACTGTGTATACTTAGTTATCATTTATTTGTACAAGAGAAGGCATTAGCCGAAACATTTACTTGTGTTGTATAGGCCATCAACGAAGCTTAAATTATTTGTTTTGATCACACAATGTGTTTGTGTACTTTATATTTTATTTAAAAGCTTTATGGCAGTCCTATTGTATAGGACATATTACTTCTCATGACAAAGGGTTCTGTCCCCTGACATAGGGTTATGTCCCCTGACAAAGGGTTCTGTCCCATGACAAAGGGTTCTGTCCCATGACAAAGGGTTCTGTCCCCTGACAAAGAGTTATTTCCCCTGACAAAGGGTTTTTTTCCACTGACATAGCGTTCTGTCCCCTGACAAAGGGTTATTTCCCCTGACAAAGGGTTCTGTCCCCTGACAAAGGGTTATTTCCACTGACATAGCGTTCTGTCCCCTGACAAAGGGTTCTGTCCCCTGACAAAGGGTTATTTCCCCTGACAAAGGGTTCTGTCCACTGACAAAGGGTTCTGTCCACTGACAAAGGATTATTTCCCCTGACAAAGATTTATTTCCCCTGACAAAGTGTTATTTCCCCTGACAAAGCGTTCTGTCCCCTGACAAAGTGTTATTTCCCCTGACAAAGGGTTCTGGTCCATATTCATTGTTTTCTTTGGTCACTACCTATCCAGGATTTCCTAATCACCTGTAACCCTCACAAAGCCAAAAAGAAAAACAGTTTCTGGTTCCAATGGTCAGTTTTTTTTCAGTTTCTGTAACAAAATCAGTTTGTTCAGTCACTGTAATAACGTAAGTTAGAACATTATCGCTGAATTCAATCATTGGATTAATTAAGTTAAATTTGTAATTAGGCTAAGAAAACTGGTCGTTGTTCAGAAATAATAGAATCAATAAATATTATAGCTGACATATAGAACAATAAGAAAGTAAAATGTGTCACATGAGCCTTACGTTTAGAGTTGAGAGCCTTACATTTTGGACTTGAGTTAAAAGAAGTAGCTATGGTAATGGTTATAAACAAAATTCAATTTACCAACTGACTGAAAGATAAGGGCATTCAAAAATATTTTTAAAAAAGAGGTGTAATAGATTTTATTCTAGTTAGCAGCAAGATATTTTTTCTAATGAAAGTCTCAATATATTTGAATCTGTATTTGGAATGCTGTTAAAAGTCTCCATATATTTGAATCTGTATTTGGAATGCTGTTAAAAGTCTCAACTTGTGTAAAGTAAATACAAATTGTTAACTGTACTCATACGGTCTATAATGAGGCCTAATTTGAGTTGACTTTGACATAATCATTAATATATCTTGCCTATAGACTATGTACCACTCTCCAAAATTAAGCCGCAAGAATTAATATGATTTTAGAATAAACTATAGACAAAGTAAAGACGTAGGCTACGGCTCAGCCTGTTTGGGCTTTAGGCTCATCATACACAAACATAATTAAAGTTAAATCAGAAAGTTGAAAGTCATTTAAAAAGTATCCTATCATTAGCCACCTGAATTTAGTTAAAGACATATATATAGAACTACATTAAGGACATCGCCACAGTTCACACATCCTCATAATTTTAAAATCTTTTTTTCAGTGCCAGCATGGACTTAAATTTCAATAAACTAATTATTAAAAAAATAAATACTGCTCAAAAAAGTAAACTACCCCCCCCCCCCCCCCAACATAAACAATGCTAACAGCCAATCACTACACAGCTCACATTACTCACGATTAGAGCCCACAAATAACAAGAAGATGAACAAACAAACAAAGAACCTTCTTACAGATATGGCAAGCTTCCGGTCATTTATCTCCAACATACTCTTATAGTACAGCAGTTTGTACCGTGTTCAGTACAACAAGCAGGCTGTACCGGAGGGAAAGCTAATCCATTACCACTGGATGAGGGGTGTAATCCACACATCCACACAGCATGAGTTGCCACCAGTAAGTGTGTGGTTAGGTGCAACTGTCTTTACTTTAGACATGTCCTAAATCACCGGGTGTGACCAGGCCAAAGTCCTTGCCACCCCACACCCCCTCACTCCAACAACCAATTTCCAGAATAGCACTAGGTGTTACCCACTAGTGTTCAACTAGGTCACCTGGTGTCAATGAATTCTCTTCAAACATAAGATCAATACGTTTTTTTTCCCTCTAGTATTTCCTTTTATCTGGAACTTGTTTCGTCATGTCTTAGTGGAGGGACAAAAAAGCGTTTAAGGTGTTTAATTTCACCGACTGGTAACCACGTGTTTGCCAAATTAACATTTGACTTACGAGAAAGCCCCAATAAAGCCCTTACATAAGACTGGAACATAAGTATGTCTTGCCTTACGTGAGCCCCAATAGAGCCCTTACATAATACTGGAATATATAAACTATATTTTTACAATTTAATAATTTAATTTATTTTATTACAATTCTTGACCTTCTCCCATTCTAAGGAAAATATCCTAACTCATAACAATATAGTAACTCATAACATTATCCTAACTTATAACAATATCCTAACTCATAACATTATCTTAACTAATGAGAATATCCCAATTAATGACAATATCCCAACTAACAACAATATCCCAACAAATGACTATATCCTAACTAACGACATATTGAAGATATGACTAATAAAAAAAAATCCCTGATCTTGTGTATTCCAAGGGTGTGTCAAGAGATTTGTCAAGTCTTTTAGAGGTTGGGTTCATGGGTGTAATGATTACCAGCTTGGTTAAGTTTTTGAATGCTAAGTTCTAAACCAGGGGTGTCCAAAGTCGTGCCCACGGGCCAAAACCGGCCTGCGAAGCAATTTTTACTGGCTCAAGGCCTAACCTGAAATAATTAATCGACTCACGTTTTATTTCTTTAACGACTTTATAGCTTTAAGAAAAAGTCAAAATTTTGTAATGTTTTGAGTACATCAAATGATGATTGAAATTGATGATTGAAATTGATGATGCTTTATTTTTTATCAATGTGGAAACAGATTTTTAAAAATATGATGTAGTTAAGTATATGAAATTCGCCTATCATAAAAATAGTTTACGTCATTCTAATATATTATTTTCATCGACTTGGAAGATGAACAAATATGGCATCTGTGAACTTTAAAATTTTAAATAGTTTCTTGTATCACAATTTTTTAAACAAATTTTCGGCTTTAATTATATTCAACACATTTTGTTTATTGTAAGGTACGTAGGACAAAATAAAATTCCCCCCACCCCCCATAACTTTGCCATGATTCATCAATTTTAATCCTTTCTATCTCATCTATTACAGATGCTTCTTGCATACTGAATATTATTAAATTGTGTCTAATTGTTGTAATGTTTGCATGATTAATGAATAATTTAAGTATTGAATTACTTATATAAACCTTGAAAATGGATATAAAATTTTGATAACTTTGTCTCATTTTAACTCGGGCTTAAATTTTAAAAAAAAAATAAATAATAATAAATGAATACAGAGATGTTGTACATCACAATGCTGTTAGATAGCTCAGTCAGGGTAACGCACTTCAGAGCTTTTACGCACTTAAAAAAAGAAGTTCGGCGATACATAGAAGTTAATGAACAGCCGATTCCACAATTATCTGATACTTCTTGGCTGGCAGATTTTGTATATTTAGTTGATATGACAAGACATCTAAACGTTTTAAACACAAATCTTTAAGGGCAAAATGAGTGGACAGCCAATAAGATTAACATATCAAGGCCTTGGGGAACAAGCTGAAACTTTTTAAAAGGCAACTGTCTCACATTTCACATCATTACAGGAAATCATGAAAGGTTTTCCAGAAAGAAGATTGAATGAGCGAATGCAGAGGTATGTTGCAGATGTCACATCCTTGGCTGCTGACAGAGGTATGTTGCAGATGTCACATCCTTGGCTGCTGACAGAGGTATGTTGCAGATATCACACCCTTGGCTGCTGACAGAGGTATGTTGCAGATATCACATCCTTGGCTGCAGACAGAGGTATGTTGCAGATATCACATCCTTGGCTGCTGACAGAGGTATGTTGCAGATATCACATCTTTGGCTGCTGTCAGAGGTATGTTGCAGATATCACATCCTTGGCTGCTGACAGAGGTATGTTGCAGATGTCAGGCGCTTTCAGAACTTTGAAACTATTGAAGAGGAAATCATGTTTTTTCTTCACCTAGCTCTGTTGACCCAGATAATTCTCCAGGCAATAAAAGCAGCTGGGGCTCACTGAGTTTCAAAGTGATGCTGAAAGTCACTGCCGACAACAGTTTTCTCTCATTGACCTTTACTGTCATTGGATAAAGAGAGATTCCAAGAGCTTCGAACATTTTCTAAGAAAAAGCTCAGCTTGTTTGGCTTGACATAATTGTGTGAACATTTTTACAATTTTAAAAATATTTTTAAAAATTATTTTGTGTGAGCAGACATTTTCTATTTTGAATTTTCAGCAAGAACTGTGTGAGGACGAGAATAAATGACTTTAGAACAATGTGATATCATACGTATCAAAACCAGTGCCATTGAGCCTGACCTCATCTATTTACTGCATTCAAGATCTCAGTTCCACCCTTCACATTAAAATTGTGCATAAAAACTTCTCAACCTATGTCATTTTATATTATTTTGATCCAGGCCCGGCAACATCTTTACTTCAAGGAATATGGCCGCCATGCAAAAAGTTTGGACGCCCCTGTTCTAAACAAAGCAATAAATGAAGTTTAGGATATAAGGAAAATTTGCTGCATTTCATTGTGGGTTCACTGTGGGGGTTCAAGTGGGAATTAGCCTGCATTGGGTGGGGATTAGCTAGCACTGAGTTGGGATTAGCTGGTCCTGAGTGGGGATTAGCCAGCACTGAGTGGGGATTAGCCAGCACTGAGTGGGGATTAACCAGCATTGAGTGGGGATTAGCTGGCACTGAGTGGGGATTAACCAGCATTGAGTGAGGATTAGCTGGCACTGAGTGGGGATTAACCAGCATTGAGTGGGGATTAGCTGGCACTGAGTTGGGATTAACCAGCACTGAGTGGGGATAAGCTGGCACTGAGTGGGGATTAGGTGGTCCTGAGTGGGCATTAGCTAGCACTGAGTGGAGATTAACCAGAACTGGGCGGGGATTAACCACTGCTGAGTGGGGATTATCTTGCACCAAATGGGGATTAGCCAGCACTGAGTGGGGATTAGCTCGCACTGAGCAGGGATTAGCAAGCGCTGAATGGGGATTAGCAAGCACTGAATGGGGATTAGCCAGCATTGGCTGGGGATGAGCCAGGGCTAAGTCATGATTAGCCAGCCAAGGAAGGAATGAAGCCACTCGAGAACCCAACACCCTCTACCTCTAATGCTAGTGTGTTAATAGATGCTCGGCTTGCCTGGCGTGTTGGGTTCTTTGACGAGGGGACACTGCGGTAGATGCTGGTCCTGTCCCCACCTCCTTGAGCATGAGGTGTCTCCTCTGTATCTGAATCTGTAACAAGAATAGACAGAAAAAAATATATATATTCAGGACATTGAAAATTAGTCACCTGCCTAGTCAAATAGACTTTTTCTAATGTCATTTTTACTCTATAGTCTAAATATTGGGACCCTTAAAACACAAGCCTAGCGCCCCCTTACTTTCTTTTCTCACAGCCAATCATCTCACATAATGAAATGAACAAATTGTCTCACCCTTTTTATCTATTAAAATATATATAGATCTATATAAATTCTAGAACTTAACCTGTGAATTTAATCACAATTTCCATATATAAACACAAAGTAAATACAAGCATTATCCATTATCAAAATAAACACTCAGTGCCCAATGTCCATACAAAGCAATACAAACAGTTGTTATTAAAATAAACACTCAATGCCCATACAAAAACTTAGTGCCCAATGTCCACACAAACACTTAGTGCCCAATGTCCACACAAAAACTTAGTGTCCAATGTCCATACAAACACTTAGTGCCCAATGTCCATACAAACACTTAATGCCCAATGTCCATAAAAACACTTAGTGCCTAATGTCCATACAAACAGTGCCCAATGTCCATACAAACACTTAATGCCCAATGTTCATACAAACACCTAGTGCCCAATGTCCATACAAACACTTAGTGCCCAATGTCCATACAAACACTTAATGTCCAATGTCCATACAAACACTCAGAGCCCAATGTCCATACAGTTGATATCAAATGATCCGGCAAACATTTAATGTCCACACAAATACTCAATGTCCATAACCTTCAAATGTTTAAAAAAAAACAAAAACTCTATATCTCATGAACAAATAAGAAATGAACTGACCATCAGGTGATTCAACAGGTGAGTAAAACTGAATGATAAATGAACTGACCAGCAGGTGAGTAAAACTGATTGATAAATGAACTGACCAGCAGGTGATTCAACAGGTGAGTAAAACTGATTGTTGTCCTCTGTGATGACCGACTGCATGTCATCCCCGACCATCGACCGGGGCCTGATGGGGACATAGATTGATCCATAGTTGGCTGGAGAAAATGGGATGTGGAGGGGGGGAGGATTAATGAAAAACTTATTAAGTGTAATAAATAAACTTTACGTGTCAAATTCTACATAAAAATAACATGCTTTAAAACAAAAACATATTGATCATCTCATGAGATTATATCAGGTGACCATTAAAACAGCCAGTGGATGAGTCTTTATAATGTTTTGTTCCCTACAGCTATTGGTGTGTTTAATATAGTGTTCTGTTCTGATTGGTGTGTTTATTTTATTACTATGCTCTGATTGGTGTGTTTATTATTTTGTTCTGCTCTGATTGGTGTGTTTATTATTTTGTTCTGCTCTGATTGGTGTGTTAATTATTTTGTTCTCATTGGTTTGTTTATTATATTGTTGATCTGATCTGATTGGTTTGTTCATTATTTTGTTCTGTTCTGAATGGTGTGTTTATTATGTTGTTCTGATTGGTGTTTTATTATGTTGTTCTGATTGGTGTGTTTATTATGTTGTTCTATTCTGATTGGTGTGTTAATTATATTGCTCAACACTTTTTTAATCTCTTAATTTGAAAATAGCACAAATGAGAAGACTGACAAACACATTTTAAACAATACACAAAGAAACCCTAACTCACGGGTGCTGAACAGGCGGAGTTTCTCAAGGGCCTTTTTCTCCTGGGGTAAAACTTTAAAGTCCAAGAACCAGGTCTCTGCCCAGGCCAGCACAAAGGAAATGATGATGAGGCAGTAACTGAGAGGGTTGTTACTGCTCGTGCTGCCTGCAAACTGGCGACACAAGCAAAGTATTGTGCATGATACATATGTATGTGAGCAATATCTGTGTATGGTACATATGTACATGAGTAATATGTGTATGTGTTAGTGGATGATTTCACAAAAAACAAAGTGCTTACCTAAATAAGAGTGTCAGTTTTTCTATTAAATTTTGACGAAAAATGAAAAATTAGGAATATTTGAATTGTTTCACATATAACAAAGGATTAACTTAAACCAGAGTTCTTTTAAAGGGTAAATAAACTTTGACACAAAGTGACAAATAAATAACAGAGAATGAAGAAATTAAATGATAGAAAAATTTAATTAACTCAAAAAAAATATGTATTGAAAACTATAGAAATAAAACTCTACAGCACGTGGGTAAATGGTCTTTGGCATAAATATTTATTTTAGACTTAATTTGTATATAACTTTTTTTCTTGTTAAACGAATCATTATGCAAATTAAGGATTATCATTTTCTGGATGTACAAACAGAATTTTTACAGACTGATTTAAAACTTAGAAAAAAATCATAAAATTAATTTAGAATAAATAACAATACTCAACATCTATTAAAGCAGGGATATATACATCAATATAAATTCAAGCAAAAATTGAACAAAAACTTAAAACTGATAAACACTAAAGCATTACTTGGTAGATGGAGTGGCTTTTGTCCTTAACCTAAGAAGTAAAGACTTGTTAACCTATTTTTGCTAACAAGAATGAGGTCACATCACACCACATAGAAGATTATATACTAAAGGGGTCTCTAACTGGGATGAAGGTATGTGTCAAGGACATGCTGTCTGAATTTCACAAATAGTACATTTTTTGTAGGTTTACAGTGCTTCTCAATTGGTGGACTGATATGACAGCAGACTTTAATAAGAATTCAATAACATTCTGTATAGAAGGAGTGTTTTTCAATGTGTAAGATGAAATCAAATATGTTAATACAATTTCAATACGAATGATCATTTATAGATATTTTATCAAAAGATTAAATGACAATTTAAAATTAATCCTCTATGTAAAAGAATACAGAAACAATAATGTTACCATTATGTGAAAATCTCAAGTGGTCAAAATGAATGTAACATTTTATTATATATTTTATGGGGTGGAGGAAATAAACTATTGAAAATTATTTAGAGATTTTATTTTTTCTCCTTTGAGTACCACGCCCCCAAGTAGAACAACTGTTTTTTTGCATATGTGAAAATGTCGTCCAAAAAAGTGTTAAATAAAACCAAACTGATTTGTTTAGTTTACATAGCACTCTAAATTATTTCCACAAGCTTTGACACAAGACAATCAAAATATTATAGGGTCGCAAGTAAGCTGAATGGTGATACCATACATAAACCATGGGTAAGCATAGGGCGCTGTAATCTTCTGTATAGAAGAAGCGTCTGTGATATATAAAACAGACATTAGCTAAGGAAAAAGCAGAATTTAACTGATAACATTAATGTCTTGTATGATCCAGGCTTTAGAGAGCACTGGGATGAAGTGTTTTTTTTTTCTGTCCTCTGAAACTGACCAGTGTTTTTAACTTACACTTTTGTCTTATGAAACTACCAAGTTTCATAAATTTTTAGTTATGTCTTCTCCAACTTTCAATTTCAAACTACATTTTTTTTTTCAAAATAAAAAGATCTTAAATTATTGCACTTCAAACTGAAAGTAAAGTTTAAAAAAGAAATGTTTTAGAGATACAAGAGTTCTGTTATCTTAGTGAGCCTGATAACAGAGATAATGTGTACATTAATTAAATACTGTGATGATGCTCAATTTATTATTACATTTACATTCAACTTAGAACTTTCCCCCCTGGATAAAATTGTCTCCAGTTATAAGTTTGGCCAGGAGCGGCGTTTGAGGGTGGCAACTGGGGCTACAGCCCCAGGCCCCGCGCTAAGGTAGGCCCCGCGTTTCGGTCCTGAACATGTCTCGTCCTGGTTAATAGCCTATACATGTAGAACCAAAGAGTGGATGGTAGAACATATGCTGGAAACGATTGTAAAGAAACGAAAGAGGCACTCTTGTAATCCTTTTTGAAGGTCGAATTCCGTAGCGTAGCTCTAGACGTCTTTGAAAGCATTACACCGTTAACGGAAAATAGGTCAGATGTACCATTCAGCCAATCCCCTTTATTTGTGTACACGCCATTCACAATATATTTACTAAAATAGTTATTTTTAGAAAACTGTGTAATCGGAATGGCAGTGTCTCGGTAGTGGTGCGATCGGAAACATTAATTAGCGTCATCAAAGTGATTTCTCTGTACGATATCAACATGAGTGGAAGAGATCGCGATATATTTCGCAAATATGGCCCCGCTGGGTCATTGCGGCACTAGGCCCCGCGCTTACCTAACGCCGCCACTGAGTTTGGCAACAAACAAGCTATAAAGAGTAAAATAGAAAATCACCAGCAACAACAATATTCTACTTCCATACAATAAAATATGTCAGAAATCAATTACAAGCTTGACATGATCTTCCTTAACAATTATCATCATAGACATATGTGTAGGAGATTAACTGGCTTACAATGTACTTAGAAAACTTGAAAACCTGAAAACATATCTCATGGAGACCAAACTGCATTGTACTTTGTTTTGGTTAAAGGTTTTTTTTAATTTTGTGTGTGTGTGTGAGTGTGTGTGAGTAGTGAGTGTGTGTGTGTGAGTGTGTGTGTGAGTGTGTGTGTGTGTGTGAGTGTGTGTGTGAGTGTGTGTGTGAGAGTGTGTGTGTGAGTGTGTGTGTGTGAGTGTGTGTGTGAGTGTGTGTGTGAGTGTGTGTGTGAGTGTGTGTGTGTGTGTGAGTAGTGTGTGTGTGTGAGTGTGTGTGCAACTAAAATGTTCAAATTCTCAAACGCCCTTGAGTTTTTTATTTCTTGCAAGGCATTGTATAATATAGGATGGCACTTTATATAGAATGGCACTGTATATAGGATGGCACTTTATATAGAATGGCACTGTATATAGAATGGCACTGTATATAGAATGGCACTGTAAATAGGATGGCACTGTAAATAGGATGGCACTGTAAATAGGATGGCACTGTAAATAGGATGGCACTGTATATAGAATGGCACTGTAAATAGGATGGCACTGTATATAGAATGGCACTGTATATAGGATGGCACTGTATGCAGGATGGCACTTTATAGAGGATGGCACTTTATATAGGATGGCACTTTATATAGGATGGCACTGTATATAGGATGGCACTTTATATAGGATGGCACTGTATATAGAATGGCACTTTATATAGGATGGCACTTTATATAGGATGGCACTTTATATAGGATGGCACTTTATATAGGATGGCACTGTATATAGGATGGCACTCTATATAGAATGGCACTTTATATAGGATGGCACTGTATAAAGAATGGCACTTTATATAGAATGGCACTGTATATAGAATGGCACTGTATATAGAATGGCACTGCATATAGGATGGCACTGCATATAGAATGGGACTGTATGCAGGATGGCACTTTATATAGAATGGCACTGTATACAGGATGGCACTGTATACAGGATGGCACTGTATATAGGATGGCACTGTATATAGGATGGCACTGTATACAGGATGGCACTGTATACAGGATGGCACTGTATACAGGATGGAACTGTATGCAGGATGGAACTGTATGCAGGATGGAACTGTATGCAGGATGGAACTGTATGCAGGATGGAACTGTATGCAGGATGGAACTGTATATAAGATGCTATTGTTTGTAGGATGGCAAGCCCATTTTCTGGAAAGCTGACGACTTACGTCAATTGACGGTTTGGTTGTGGGTTCACACACGGATACGCAGCCACCACAAGGGAACTGGTGGATGCAGAAATGGGACACGTATGCATATCTGCATATCTCAACTCAGAACCAGATAAGGTGGCTTTTAGTGGTGGGGTGATTTTAGTGGTGAGGTGGCTTAAGTGGTGGAGTGGCTTTAGTTTTGGGGTAGCATTAGTTTTGGGGTGGCTTTAGTGGTGTGGTGGCTTTAGCGGAGGGTGGCTTTAGTGGTTTGGTGGCTTTCATGGTGTGGTGGCTTTAGTGGTGTAGTGGCTTTAGTGGTGTGGTGGCTTTAGTGGTGGGGTGGATTTAGTGGTCAGGTAGCTTTAGTGGTGGGGTGGGGAAAGGAACACAGTGAGCTCACATAAAACATTGATAAACAAAGAACATTGACTACTAGTGATTATCCACATCTGGCAAAGAGTCAACAACATAAGTTTAAATCATTAAACATTGAACCACTAGAGGATAGAACAAAGAGTCAAAGTAGTAATAATATGTAAGGTATCAAATTCTAACACTAAAATATAAAGCAACGACAATCAAAACATGTTCACATTCTTCTCAGCTACAATTCAAAAATGGAATGGGTTGTCTGAACAAACCTAGAAAACCGACACACTATCAACAAACATAATCCATAGATAAAGCAAAGGACGCAATAATCTTCTCTACTTTAAGAGATAAGATGATCCACATCCCTATTTTCTTTAAGAACTGTTTTAGGTACAGCCTATACCTCTGGGTATCACATGTATTGTAGTGTCTGGTAGCCTCTACCACAAAGCTATAAAACCTTATTTATTTATAGAATGAATGAACTAAATACATGTAAACATAAAAGTGGATACAGAAATCAAACACAGCAGTTAGCAGGAGGAATAAATGGTTTCACACAGAAAGAAAAAGGCACAAACAAGGAATGATGATAATATAATAACCCCCTTTTCAGACCATGACGTAAAGTAGCGTTCACAAGTTTCATTGCGCCACGACTAACAAGCACGGGATTGTGTGGCGAGTACAATGCCTCGAGCACCTTGCCAGCACAGAGGCTCAAACCTGTGACTCTTTACCTTCGATTCGACAAACCAACACGCTGCCGATTGACTAATGCACCCCCCAAAATTGACTTTGATAACAAAAAAAAAAAGAAAACTTGGGAGTTCATGAATTTTTTACCATTTTCCAAAAACAAAAATAAATTGTGCAAATTTTTAAAAATCTCATAATTTTCCTTTTGTCTGCTATAGAACCAGGACTTAGATACTAAATCTGAGACCAGACCGTATAGGCTATAAATCTAATACCAGACCATGTTTTTACTAAATCTAAGACTAGACCGTGTAGGTACTAAATCTAAGACTAGATCGTGTTTTCACTTTAATCTAAGACTAGATTGTGTAGGTACTAAATCTAAGACTACATCGTGTAGGTACTAAATCTAAGACTACATCGTGTAGGTACTAAATCTAAGACTAGATGGTGTACATTTATTTTGTTGACTTACATCAAATATGAAGATCTTGGCAATGAGAACAGCACAGGAGCCAGCCGTGCAGAGCTGAAGATAAAAACACAAACTTGGCTTTTTTGACACAAAGGAAATGGCTTAAAGAGCAATATGCACAGAAGTAAGGCTAAAAATTACCCAACCAGTTGTTTACCTTCACCCATATTTTTAATTAATTTCTCTCAATGATTTAAAAAGAAAATTTTATTGGTTTTCTATGATGAATAAATTTATTATTTCTATTTCTAACTAACACACATATTGTCACGCAGCCCTTTATACATACAGTACGTATTATAGATGTAATTGTGGTGAATGGGTCAGAAATTATTATGATTGTTTGGCCAGATAACAGTTTGAAATCAGCAATAATGATAGTGGCTCACATTTCATTAGAAGCCTTGGTTGTTTGATTACTAAAGAACTATCCAGGGAATAGCTTTACGCCTTGACCACAACAATTTGGTTGGTGTCCAGTGTTGGCTCTATAGTTATTTTAATTTGAATTTAGGTCAATACATCTAACTTTTGTCTCACGCCTTTATATAGTGAGTAGCCAAAATGCAGGTCCAGGTTAAAAAGTAAAGGTTGACCTGTGATATAAAGGTTGACCTGTGATATAAAGGTTGACCTATCTTTTAAAGGTAGGCCTGTTATCTAAATGTTGACCTGTGATATAAAGGTTGACCTATCATGTAAAGGTTGACCTGTGATATAAAGGTTGACCTGTGATATAAAGGTTGACCTGTGATATAAAGGTTGACCTATCATGTAAAGGTTGACCTGTGATATAAAGGTTGACCAGTGATATAAAGGTTGACCTGTGATATAAAGGTTGACCTGTGATATAAAGGTTGACCTGTGATATAAAGGTTGACCTATCATGTTAAGGTTGACCTGTGATATAAAGGTTGACCTGTGATAAAAAAGGTTGACCTGTGATAAAAAAGGTTGACCCGTGATATAAAGGTTGACCTGTGATATAAAGTTTGACCTATCATGTAAAGGTTGACCTGTGATATAAAGGTTGACCTATCATGTAAAGGTTGACCTGTGATACTTACAGCAATCATCCACCAATGCTGTATTCTAAACAAAGCGTAGGCCAACAGCAGAAGTGTGAATCTGGACGCTGACAGCATCTGAGAATAGAAGCAGCTCAAAATAATAAACATTCAGACATAATCTATTACTTTTAGAGGCAAATCATTGAAATTATTTTTAGAGTAGTGAAAAGAGGGGCTAGCATGCAAAAGGGTAAAGATATTAGGGGTTTAATGATATTGGGGATTGGTGATGTGATTGGGGATTGGTTCATGTGATGTGATGGATGATTGGTTTAGGTGATGCCATTGATGATTGGTTTAGGTGATGTGATTGATGATTGGTTTAGGTGATGTGATTGATGATTGGTTTAGGTGATGTGATTGATGATTGGTTTAGGTGATGCGATTGATGATTGGTTTAGGTGATGTGATTGATGATTGCTTTATAATGATGTGATTGTGGGGAGCGCTTTTGGTGATGGGTCATCATGACAAGACGGCTGAGCCATGCTATAAAACATGTAGTAGATGTAGACCAAAGATTACAGCTTACCACTGTATCAAACAGGGACGTCTTGAAATCATAATTGATGACTTGCTTATCAAAAGCTTTGTAACCTGTGTCACCAATCAGCTGTGAGAGGAAGATAGACATCATCAATACAAGGAGTAGGTCGGCCATCCACAATAAACCAGAGTGTGTGTTTGGTTTGGGTGAGTGTGTGTTTGGTTTGGGTAAGTGTGTGTTTGGTTTGGGTAAGTGTGTGTTTGGTTTGGGTGACTGTGTGTTTAGTTTGGGTAAGTGTGTGTTGAAGTTACTGAGGGACTGGCTTTGGGGTAGGGTGTACGTGCTGAGACTCTGAGAGTTGTGCTTAAAATGAACAAGGTAAAGTTAAAGCATAACTTTTATGTCCAACACTGTAGCATTATCTTAGCATTCCAAAGGACTATCATTTTATCTAATGTTTGCATTTTAAAAAGGATCATGCTACATATATAAATGACAGATGTCACACTCAGATGTGTATTTGACCCAACTGAGTGTGTGTTTGTGACACATCAAAGTGTATATGACTATGACCCACCAAATTGTGGATACCCCACAAGAGTGTATGTGAGTGTGAGCATCTGAGTGTGTATGACCAACCTGGGTGTAGATAACCCACCTGAGTGTGTATGACCCACCTGACTGTGTGTGACCCACCTGAGCGTGTATGACCCTCCCGAGTCTGTATGACCCACTAAAAATTGTGGATGCCTCACCTGAGTGTAGATGATCCACCTGAGTCTGTATGACCCACCTGAGTCTATATGACCTACCTAAGTCTGTATCACCCACCTAAGTCTTTATGACCCACCTAAGTATTTATGACCCACCTAAGTATTTATGACCCACCTAAGTATTTATGACCCACATAAGTCTGTATGACCCAACTGAGTGTGTGTGTGACTCAACTGAGTCTGTATGGGCCACCAAACATGTTGGATGCCTCACCTGAGTGTCTATGACCCACCTGAGTATTTATGACCCACCTGAGTCTATATGACCCACCTAAGTATTTATGACCCACCTAAGTCTGTATGACCCAACTGAGTGTGTGTGTGACCCAACTGAGTCTGTATGGGCCACCAAACATTTTGGATGCCTCACCTGAGTGTCTATGACCCACCTGAGTCTGTATGACCCACCTGAGTCAGTGTGACCCACCTGAGTCTGTGTGACCCACCTGAGTCTGTATGACCCACCTGAGTGTGTGTGACCCACCTGAGTCTGTATGACCCACCTGAGTGTGTGACCCACCTGAGTGTGTGTGACCCACCTGAGTCTGTATGACCCACCTGAGTCTGTATGACCCACCTGAGTGTGTTTGACCCACCTGAGTGTGTGTGACCCACCTGAGTCTGTATGACCCACCTGAGTGTGTGTGACCCACCAAAAATTGTGGATGCCTCACCTGAGTGTAGATGACCCACCTGAGTGTGTGTGACCCACATGAGTCTGTATGACCCACATGAGTCTGTATGACCCACTTGAGTCTGTATGACCCACCTGAGTCTGTATGACCCACTTGAGTCTGTATGACCCACCTGAGTGTGTGTGTCCCACATGAGTCTGGTATGACCCATCAAAAAATTTTGGATGCCTCACCTGAGTGTAGATGACCCACCTGAGTGTGTGTGGCCCATCAGAGTGTGTGTGACCCACCTGATTGTGTGTGACCCACCTGATTGTGTGTGACCCATCTGAGTGTGTGTGACCCACCTGAGTGTATGTGGCCCACATGAGTATGTATGACCCACCAAAAATTGTGGATGCCTCACCTGAGTTTAGATGACCCACCTGAATGTAGATGATACACCTGAGTCTGTATGACCGACCTGAGTCTGTATGACCCACCTGATTCTGTATGACCCACCTGAGTGGTTGTGAACCATCTGAGTCTGTATGCCCCACCTGAGTGTGTGTGATTCCCCAAATATTGTGGATGCCTCACCTGAGTGTAGATGACCCACCTGAATGTTTGTGGCCCACCTGAGTGTGTGTGACCCACCTGATTGTGTGTGACCCACCTGATTGTGTGTGACCCACCTGAGTATGTGTGACCCACCTGAGTGTGTGTGACCCACCAAAAATTGTGAATGCCTCACCTGAGTGTAGATGACCCACCTGAGTCTGTATGACCCATCTGAGTGTGTGTGACCCACCTGAGTCTGTGTGACCCACCAAAAATTGTGGATGCCTCACCTGAGTGTAGATGACCCAGAGGATAAACATAAGTATAAGATCAAACAAAACCAGCAGACAAAACGTCCGCCTCACGGATGACATACGGCCCTGTCCCAGGGAGCTGATTTTCTCCATGCTGCTGTTAAGACCTCGATCGACATCCGGGGGCGCCATCTGGGCAGAGTTAGAGGGAGCAGAGGATTGTGGGCCAGGTATCCTGTGGTAACACACAAAATAATGCCACATAACAAAATTGCCTTGCATACAGGTGGGGTAAAAGGTTTGATGTACATCACAAAATTCTTGTTTGATATCATTACACACTACATTAATTAGCTTTAGGTAATTCCAGTGTGGCTGGCAGAAAAACTTATACCCTTTGTTACCCCATTATATCCTAGAAATTCTGGGAGAAGATACTAAGGCAACATGTTAACCCATCTCAGCCCAGTAATGCTGACAGAGGATACCAGTGCCCCATGTTAACACATCCCAGAAATGCTGACAGAGGATACCAGTGCCCCATGTTAACACATCCCAGATATGCTGACAGAATATACCAGTGCCCCATGTTAACACATCTCAGCCCAGAAATGCTGACAAGATACTAGTGCCCCATGTTAACACATCCCAGAAATGCTGACAGAGGATACCAGTGCCCCATGTTAACACATCCCAGATATGCTGACAGAAGATACCAGTGCCCCATGTTAACCCATCTCATCCCAGTAATGCTGACAGAGGATACCAGTGCCCCATGTTAACACATCTCAGAAATGCTGACAGAGGATACCAGTGCCCCATGTTAACACATCCCAGAAATGCTGACAGAGGATACCAGTGCCCCATGTTAACACATCCCAGACATGCTGACAGAATATACCAGTGTCCCATGTTAACCCACCAACATGTTAACCCACCGACTTGTTAACCCACCAACATGTTAACCCACCAACATGTTAACCCACCAACGTGTTAACCCACCAACATGTTAACCCACCAACGTGTTAACCCACCAACGTGTTAACCCACCAACATGTTAACCCACCAACGTGTTAACCCACCAACATGTTAACCCACCAACATGTTAACCCACCAACTTGTTAACCCACCAACATGTTAACCCACCAACGGTGTTCACTCACAACGAGCTGCTGCTGTCACCATGAATGCTGCTGTAGATGAGATGTCCCGCCTGCTTGGCCTGGTTGTCCCGGTCTGTCTCCAGCACGGCTACATCCTGGCAACAAATGAGAAACGGAAATGATAACCAATGATAAACTGACAATGGTGGCATGACAATGATAACCTAATATTGATGACATGACTATGATAATACGACAATGATGAAATATTACATACAGGCAAAGAAACTCAAATCAGAGTTTTTAAAAAAATAACTACAACAAAATCTTCCCAAACCAACCCTCTCCTCATCGATGCAGACGATGTTGCCCACGATTATTTTCCGTATTGAAACGAGCACGTGGGTCCAGCATAAATGTAAAGATATAACGTATAATAAATAACACCTTTGAACACAGATGAATTTGCGAGTGGAAAGAAAGGCCTTAAATTTAAAATCGCCCATACGTTCTTCCATGCGGTGTTGGTTTTTCGACTATTTTTTCTAAAACTGTTATTAAATTTTGATGTTGTTGACCACAAAATAGGAATCGACCACCAACTTCAAATAAGAATATATAGAATATAGTACATACGCTTTGCTATAGTTTGTATTGTAAGTCACCCCAGCTGCTGTCTAAAATTCCTTGATTCACGTACCGTACCGTATCTGCAGTGGCGTCACTAGGGGGTGCGATGGGGGCGGGTCGCCCCGGATGACACCATCAGGGGGGTGACACCAGACTGTAAAATTCTATATATTCCCGTGATTTGGCACTGGAAAACTCGGAGGAGTTCTATGGATTAAATCGTGAGGGGGTGACACCATGAGCTACCGCCCCGGGTGACACCAACTCTAGTGACGCCTCTGCGTATCTTTACCATAACGTATCTGCATGTACTGTACCTGTACCGTCTTAAAACCGCTAAAAACTTGAAATGAGCTCTGAAAGAATCATGAGTATTGAAAACTTGTAAAATATAGACCTCCCTCCCCACCACACATACACAACAGATCATGGAGCAAAAACCTATGACAAAAGAAATGACTGGCGACCATGAACTTTCCCATTACATTCACTCAACGTTGACCAAAAGCCCAGCGATGTGTCAGTCAAAGAGACAGACCAACTATGGCCCTTTGACCAAAAGCCCAGCGATGTGTCAGTCAAAGAGACAGACCAACTATGGCCCTTTGACCAAAAGCCCAGCGATGTGTCAGTCAAAGAGAAAGACCAACTATGGCCCTTTAACCAAAAGCCCAGCGATGTGTCAGTCAAAGAGATAGGCCAACTATGGCCCTTTGACCAAAAGCCCAGCGATGTGTCTGTCAAAGAGACAGACCAACTATGGCCCTTTGACCAAAAGCCCAGCGATGTGTCAGTCAAAGAGACAGACCAACTATGGCCATAAGTTCAATGGAGTAGTGGCGAGAACACTGACATGTGAAAATATACTCCCCATTGCTTACAATAAATAACAATTGCTTACAATAAATAATCCACCGCTAACAATATAGCCACCCACTGTTTCCATCTAACTACCATCGTAAAAATCGGGCATGATTTATTTAGGCTTCTTATAAACAAGTCAAAGATCCGCTGCACTAATAACAACCTGGAAATAAGACACATTAAAGGCAGTCTTGAAATCTGTTGTAATCCCACGCCTTTTTCCAAGGGTTCAAACACTCATTCAACTTTGTCATCCATGGTTAAAGTTACAGAGTGTTGCGTTCTGGGTTCTGGATTGCACTTAAGACAGACTCTTGTCAATAATAATATGTTCTTTATTGTGGTAGTAATATACGTATAGATAATCCTTCATTACTACACGATCTGCTTAAGTACAATGGAGTCAATACAGCCATCCAGTACCACCAATCACAGGCTTACAGGCCCCGGTTGTCACAATGTTCGAGCCACCTCGATAACACGTAGGACCAACACTCCCTAGTACCACATCGTCCTCTCGTCCGCCACACACTCGCCTCTGACCCCTACTCGACTCCCTTGGACACACCCACACTACACTATTTATAGCCCTTGGGCGAACTCTTAACAGTCATGGCGTGACATTCAAATGTCCGTTTAACTGAACACAGCTCATAACATTTTCACAACAACTCACAATAAACTCAGTGACAGTGATTCTCATACCTTGACATACCCCCCCTCTTCCTTTAGATTCTACTTACTAGTAGAATCTCACAATCAATACAAGTCAGGGTATGGAATCACTAAACATTCATAACACATCATGAAAAAAATTGGCCTTAATACGTGAAACACATAATATACATACATCATATCCATAATACCATAATCTATTTCATCATGGAAAACATACTACTGCTGCTTTAGAGAAAGGAAGCAGTCCTCTACTCGAATTACATAGTTACATAGTCTAAAAATAATTCATTTTAGCAGCAATAACAAACAAAATTTACACATGCAAGGTCTTACATTGTTAGACACAAGTGATAATCAATTTTTATACCAATATACACCTACAATATACTTATCTATATATACACACGATCTCAGGTGAAAGAAATTATATCTATACAAGATCTCAGGGAAAAAAAATAATTATATCTATACAAGATCTCAGGGAAAAAAAACCAAGAACAACATATTTTTACAAATTACAAAATTACCAATCAGGCAAAACAAAAAATGCTAGTACTTGTCCACCTCATGGGACCTTTTAAGGAGCAATCACTGCTCTAATAATAATTTCTTTACCGGGACCTGTACTATTGAGATATCCCGTCCCACTATAGCCACAGTCCTATTGGGATATAAATACAGCCCACCGCTCCTGCCACACAGGAGCTTGGTTAATCGTATAACAAAAACTGCCCATCACTCCTGTTGCACAGGACGTAGTAAATTATATCCCACCACAGCTTATCTCCCCTGTCATACAGGTCTGACTAAACCACTAGTACATGATCCTCATTATTGGCATAACCCACATTTTCATTATGTAAATAATCAAAATCATCATAACATATCTACAACATGAATATTCAAGATTATTATATTAATAGGTTACACAGGTTGCTTTAACTGACTCTACTGGTTCCTCATATAAATTCTTACGATATTTATTCCAGGATTGCCTCCAGCATGAGGTAATCTTACAGGGATAACCACTTATCCAACTGTAATATTTCAGCATGATTGTACTTAACCAATTACAATCACTTATCTCGCAACCATGTGTATTCATTAATACATACTGCCTATGGAGATAACAACTTATCTATCCATAACCACAGGTTATCTTTATCATAATAACTATCATCATATACTCATAATGATCAGCAAAAAACATCTTCATACCCAATATTTTAACTCTTCAAAGTCATGGCGTGACATTCAAATGTCCGTTTAACTGAACACAGTTCATAACATTTTCACAACAACTCACAATAAACTCAGTGACAGTGATTCTCATACCTTGACACAGAGCACTAGTGCCATGTTTTACACTTCTCACATCCATCAACATATCGCTAAGTACTACACTTAAACCACTTGTCACATCCATCACCATATATCTAAGTATTACACCCAACCCACTTGTCACATCCATCAACATATCTCTAAGTACTAAACCCAAACCACTTGTCACATCCATCACCATATCTCTAAGTACTAAACCCAAACCACTTGTCACATCCATCATCATATATATAAGTACTACACTTAAACCACTTGTCACATCCATCTCCATATCTCTAAGTACTACACCCAAACCATTTGTCACATCCATCAACATATATCTAAGTACTATACCCAAACCACTTGTCACATCCATCACCATATATCTAAGTACTACACCCAAACCACTTGTCACATCCATCAACATATCTCTAAGTACTACACCCAAACCACCTGTCACATCCATCACCATATCTCTAAGTACTAAACCCAAACCACTTGTCACATCCATCACCATATCTCTAAGTACTACACCCAAACCACTTGTCACATACATCATCATATATCTAAGTACTACACTTAAACCACCTGTCACATCCATCACTGTATACTTAAGTACTACACCCAAATCACTTGTCACATCCATCACCATATATCTAAGTACTACACCCAAACCACTTGTCACATCCATCAC
The DNA here is from genome assembly GCA_002072015.1 of Radix auricularia. Classification (NCBI taxonomy): domain Eukaryota; kingdom Metazoa; phylum Mollusca; class Gastropoda; family Lymnaeidae; genus Radix; species Radix auricularia. The sequence goes on from MUZC01000134.1 coordinate 1,474,908, forward strand.
CATATATCCAAGTACTAACCCAAACCACTTGTCACATCCATCAACATATATTTAAGTACTACATCCAAACCACTTGTCACATCCATCAACATATATCTAAGTACTATACCCAAACCACTTGTCACATCCATCACCATATATCTAAGTACTACACCCAAACCACTTGTCACATCCATCACCATATATCCAAGTACTACACCCAAACCACTTGTCACATCCATCAACATATATCTAAGTACTATACCCAAACCTCTTGTCACATCCATCACCATATATCTAAGTACTACACCCAAACCACTTGTCATATCCATCACCATATCTAAGTACTAAACCCAAACCACTTGTCACATCCATCACCATATCTCTAAGTACTAAACCCAAACCACTTGTCACATCCATCAACCTATCTCTAAGTACTACACCCAAACCACTTGTCACATCCATCACCATATTTCTAAGTGCTACACCCAAACCACTTGTCACATCCATCACCATATCTTTTAGTACTACACCCAAACCACTTGTCACATCCATCAACATATCCATTGATGTGACGTTGCCTGGTTACAACAAGATGAAGTTACCAGGCAATTTGATCAAAGGAAAATAATTTTGAGACTCCATTATATGATACACATCCTTTCGTTAAAAGGGTAGATACCAAATGTAGATAAAAAAACGTACTTCAGAATGTTCTTTGACTTTCTTTCGTAAAGCTAAATTAGTTTTAACGTGAATTACATCTCTCCAAGAAAACATTTTAGCAACGTTTACAGGTATGAAGGTTGAAGTTTGCTTACAACAAATCTATCTCAATTTCATGACTGTGAAGGAATTTAGAGAAAACAAATTTCTCTGAGTGGTTAAGTTTGGGAAAATCCAAGTGAGTTAAAAGTTAGGAAATCCCGGAGAGGACAACCACGAGAGGTCAAGTTATGACAAACCCGGAGAGGTCAACTTAGGACAATACAGAGGTCAAGTTAGGACAATACCGAGAAATCAAGTTAAGACTATCGCGGAGAGGTCAAGTTAGGACAATCCCGGAGAGGTCAAGTTAGGACAATACCGGAGATGTCAAGTTCGCTAAATGGCGAAGAACTCTGCACATCAATTCACAGTCTAGCGTCCAAGTTATAACAGTATCACTAATGTCTTTAGGGCAGTGGCTATGTCCTCAACCAACACGCACAACCCAATGTCTCCCGTATGTCAACTCAATCACAGATCAGTTTGTCCCAGTATGTGGGCTCATTTTAAAATGCCAAGGATTCCCAGACGATGAGTTCTTTTCAAACAAGAGCTGGCAATATCGGGCCGCCTGGAACGTGGAAGAATGACAAGAAATCATCAAACACTTAACATCATCAAACCCTTAACATCATCTAACAACGACACTTCACAATTCCAGAGCCGTGTGGATGAGCGAACTTACTCTCTACCAACAATCTCTTCCGGGAACTTGGCTCAAGCGTTGACACTTACTAGCGAGGACACTAAGATTTTCTAGTGAGGTCACTTATTAGCGTGCAATCAAAGGTTGTGGTTTTCTTTGGCTATTGTTTTGTCATGCGGAAGCGCTTCATTAAAGCATTCAGACCGCGAAGCATTTCACCACCAGCCAAACTAAACGGGTTCACACAATCATTCAATGACACAATCATTCAATGGCACAATCATTCAATGACACAATCATTCAATGACACAATCATTCTAACACGGTAGGGGTCTAGCCACGCGGCTCGTTGTCTAAGGTGGTGAGCCATTAGAATGAATGCTTTAAACCTCGACTAAATTTAGTTTTAATGTTCAATACGTTCAAATTTGGCACCCCCAATGTTACAGCTTGCCATACTGTTACCCTCTGACATGGATTGGGTTTTACTTCAAGACGGATTGGTTTACTCTAACAAGGACTGGTTTAATTTAATTAACCCAGATTGGCTTCGGTGTAGGGTTGCCAAATATGTAGACACCAAATGGAGGACAAAATAGAACAAAAAGGAGGACGACAAAGGAGGGCATTTTGAATATTTCAATTTCATTTGATTAAACTCACGGACAGTACAATTTTATTGCAATAGCCGCCACTTTTTGTGCAAACGTCTGTCAAAAAAAACTGTTAATTTTTGTCTTGTAAACATGATTTAAGATTGCAGTATTGGTCAAACGATCCCATCTGCAACAATACCCTTGTCTTTCAGATACAATATGCATGTCAAAGGATCATTAAGTTTACGGTCTTTGATTTTATCTAAGTACATCCAGTTAAAGCATTGACATTCATTAAATGGTTTCATCCTCTTTTCTAAGTAACTAAAGCATGCTTCATACACCAACTTAACATCTGCAATACAATAATTATACTCTGACTTTCAGTGAAGTAAATGTCCCCACCAATCTATTTTTCTAAACTTCCAAGGTTGTGTGAAGACGGCTCATTACCTCTAATACTGATGTTTCTTCTCTTTCAGCAATAGTTTTCAACCAGATCTAGATTTTTTTCGTCCTTGTCTAGGTTTCAAAGTTGTTTTTTAAAAATAATAGACATAATCTAGTGTGTTTTTAAAGCAAACGTACGGTGTAATAGTTGTAACAACGACACATAAAATTATTATATAAAACGTAAGAAAAGCCGGCTATTTTAAACGATTTTAGCTTTGACTGCCGTACGGAGGACATTGAGCTAAAAAGGAGGACATTTGTCGGACGTATGGCAACCCTACTTTGGTGCCACTATAACGACTGGCTCTAAACATGTTATCATATAGAAGGTAGCGTGTACTAACTTGATGTAAGTCTTATACTCCAGTCAAACAATATCCCACGGAATAAACATCTCGTACAGGACAACAACGCATGTGAACACAACCACGTAAGACATGTAATGCAATGTGCTATATAGTCTAACAGATGACCAATGAACTCAAAGTCAGACATGTAATGATATGTGCTATATGGTCTAACAGATGACTAATGAACTCAAAGTCAGACATGTAATGATATGTGCTATATGGTCTAACAGATGACTAATGAACTCAAAGTCAGACATGTAATGCAATGTGCTATATGGTCTAACAGATGACCAATTAACTCAAAGTCAGACATGTAATGACATGTACTGTATGTTCTAACAGATGACCAATGAACTCAAAGTCAGACATGTAATGACATGTACTGTATGTTCTAACAGATGACCAATGAACTCAAAGTCAGACATGTAATGCAATGTGCTATATGGTCTAACAGATGACCAATTAACTCAAAGTCAGACTTGTAATGATATGTACTGTATGTTCTAACAGATGACTAATGAACTCAAAGTAAGACATGTAATGATATGTACTGTATGTTCTAGCAGATGACTAATGAACTCAAAGTCAGACATGTAATAATATGTGATATATGGTCTAACAGATGACCAATTAACTCAAAGTCAGACTTAAAATGCTATGTATTGTATGCTCTAACAGAGGACCAAAAAACTCACGCTGATCTGCCGGATGAAGGTGACACTCGGGTGGTTTTTGGGCCCCATGGTGTAGATCTTACTGATGCGAGCCATTTGGGCGGTTTCAACTGATGACCTGTCGCCAGGTAATGATGAGAACATAACTGGATCTATCTGTGACGTGGCGTTAAGATCTCCGGGTGGCCGTAACACGGCAGTTCAACTGGAACTTAGGGCGCTGTTTGGTGGTCACCCAGGACCCGATGTGTTGGTGGGGGTGTTAAAACTGAAGTAAACAAGCATGGCGTTCTTCGCCCAATGTTCATGAGTGGTGGGGCTGTGGTCCACCAATGTTCATGTGTTGTCCGCAAATGTTCATGTGTGGTGCGCCAATGTATATGTGTGGTCGTGCTGTGACCCGCCGTTTGTTGTTATGACAGTAAGCGCATGTAAAAATTACCACCTTTAAAACATGCATCCACAATAAAATGTTGGTATAGAAAGATTAGTTTTTGCCATAATATTTAAATCTTTATTCACAACGAAAACCTTGTGTACCACGGTTTTATGCTGCAACATTAAAACCTGTATACCAAAATGAATAGCGTGTAAACCACGGTTTGATGCTGTCGAACCACCAAAACATGTGTTCACATTGAAAAACTTGTAAATCACAGTTTGTTTTTACCAAACCTTTTAAACCTATATTCACAAAGAAAAACTTGTAAACCATGGCTTCAGATTAGACATTTGCAGAAGACGGGCAATAATGATAAAATGTTGTTCTGCTACATCCGAGAAAGCAATTAAAAAAAAAAAACCCGTAAAAACAAAGTTTTTGACTATAAATCCCTTATATATGAGACTAAACTAAAAGTACTGATTATGATCCATGTAATACGCATCGCGCGACAGACCCCTGTGACAACAAGGGCTGGAGTGAACATCCAGTAACTCGTGGAGGCCAACTACAGCAGACGGCTACACATGCTACATAGAAATACATTGATATAACCTACAAATTCATTAACTTAATTACGGTACATTCGATCGATTCGAGATTTTGAGAAATGGTGCATTGTTGGGTGACAAAAGTCGATGCGCAAAATTTCAGCTCGATAGGATAACGGTAAATGGGTCATTTTTTACTTTTGTCTTTCCGCGGGCGGTACCAAGAGATCACGACGGACAAGACGGTGAAGTTTGAATATAAGGGATTTAAAAACAGCTTGGCTTTCATGACGTCGTCAGAGTGGCACCTCGTCACAACGAACAATCATTTAAAAATCACTTATAAGAAATATGTCCATCGGTCTACAACAATCGGTTCAGTTCATTTCCAATGATTTAAGGAAAGCCTCAAGTCTAAAGTCGCTTTCCTTGTCATGTTCCACAAACTTCCAATGGCTAAGTAAACAAGTAGCAATATACCATAGAAATACGTCTCTCAACATCCATTGAAACTCATTATTTTATCATTAACCATGCACAAATGAACAAAAAGTAACATTTTACGCAAGGACACGGTGGTCATTCCTTGAGTATGTTACACTTCGGTTTCTTCGCGGAAGGAGCGCACTTAATATCTCTCAGAAGACAAGAGCGGCCATTGATACGAGTCCACACAATACGTTGACAATGAATCAAAACAATCTATCACTACTTAATGAGATAACGATTACAACAGACTGCTGCTGGGAAACACACGTCGAGATTGAGAAAAGAAACAAAATCTCATCGTCGGCTGTTGGTGTAGTACACGTGTGTGCCACACTAAACAAGATCTTTGGCTTCAAGACAGTAGCCTTCGTGTACAGCACGAGATCTTTGTAGTGACACTCATGATCTTAGTTGCTACCATTGTGTGCTACACTAAACAAGATCTTTGGCTTCGAGACAGTAGCCTTCGTGTACAACACGAGATCTTTGTAGTGGCACTCAATATCTTAGTTGCTAACAATGTGTGCTTCACAAAGATGCCGAGTACATTGTGGAATCTATGTCTCCTACGCATGATGTTTTTGACTGCACATGATATTTTTTGGCCACACGTGGCCTACGTCTGCTATCGGTGTGGTAGATTCAGGCATCTTCTCTTCCACCATCCTGTGCCATTGTAACCACGTAACAGCAGGACAACAGCCACAGGATGACTTCACACTAGCAGTAGACTTTTTGATGGCCATTTATTTATATGTTGGAATTTCTACAAAGATATTTACAGATGACAGATACCTGTTTTCTGGCAAAACAGATCTACATGAAATTCATTACAATGTCTCAAATTGAATATTTTCCCGTAAAATTATGAAAATTGAAGGTATTTATTAACAATCCGCACCCCACCCCCACTCCTTGAAAAAAAAAGGGGGGGGGGCGCAACAAAGCAACCATAAAAGTGTGTTCAGAAATCCAACTTATATTAAAATTCCAGACATCAACTTAAAATGAAATATACAAAAAGTATTTTAGTTGATATTGCGTGTTCATCAAATCACAAATTGACAGAAACATTCCATTTGATATTGATTTCTATGAACATCACCAACGTCTAGCAACCAACCCTCAAGTCATCCACCAAACAACCAAATCACCCCGCTGGTCAGCCGTTTTAACGAGGTGCCCATGTCCACTATGGGGCGCGGCCCACTTACTAAACCCATATCGACACACACACACACACACGTGTTATCTGACCGTTAAGATCTCCAGTCATCGAACCACTCAAGCACCGTGATCACTTGTCACAACTTTCTGGGCCGCCCCTTGCGCACAACTCGCTCAGCCTTGCACTCTGATGTACGCGCCGTTAGCTCTGTTTGGACACGAACGCTCTGTAACCATTTCCGCCGATGTGGGCCAGCGTACCCGTGACGTCACCACAAAGGCTGTCACTGACTCAATGTGCTATAATAAAGTCACCGGCTGGAACGGACGTCAAGGGTCGCGGGGTTAAAGGTCATATTTACCCTTTTTTTAAAGAGTATGGGGGTGGTTGATGAAGTATTAACGGAAGTAGAAATTGTTTTCAGTTGAACTTCTTGTGAGCTCTATGGACAGCGGGACCGGTCGAAGGATTTAGGGCTCTCTTAGACAGACTTGTTCTCAGAGGCGTCACTAAGGGGGTGGGGGTGGTGCGGACCGCATCCCAAGGGGTAATACCAAAATGTAAAATTATGTATGTTCCCGCTATTTGGCACAGGCAGACTCGTAGGGGGTCTACGGGGTTAAGTTGTGAGATGTGACACCATGGGTACTGATACTGCCCCGGGTGACACCAACCCTAGTGACGCCTCTGGTAGTTCCCACCAAAGTTTCCGCTGAGGTAGGCCATGTCAGAGTTGTTAAGTGGTCCATGGTATTTTCCCATCAAAGTCTTAAAGTGAATGTAATGAGACATGAACATGTTGTTAAGCTTAAGGAAACCCATGTAAACACTTCGGCTAGTCATAGTATCTTACACATTACAAACACTTCTTCTATACCGTGATTATTGCGTCCGACGCTGATCCATGGCTAATGTCTAGTCATGCATTTTTACTAGAGTTTGAATGTTTATACTGTGCTGATTTGTTATGGCAACCCATCCGCACCAGAATGCCGTTTAAACCACGTATACTTGTTACCACACGTTATCAAAAGTGTTCATAGTGTAAGAGCGAGTTCCTATTCTAAGAAATGCTGTGTTTTTTTTCCGGGGAAGTCGGTCGGTATGTAAAAAAATGGTGGATTTTCTACATTAAGAGTGCGAAAGAAGTGTCGCAATACGATGTAGGATTCGGCTAAGTTTTAAATAACTCATGTCCATGACTAACATGGGTGACCAATTTGTCCCACAATTTTGATAGACACAATTTGTCCAATAGTTATTTTGGACCAATTTGTCCCTGTTATGTTAGATCAATTTGTCGTTGTTATGGTCTACCAAATTGTACCTGTTATGGTCTACCAAATTGTACCTGTTATGGTAGACCCATTTGTTCCAGTTATGGTAGACCCATTTGTTCCAGTTATGGTTCACCAATTTGTCCCATTAAGAAAGATTCAATTTGAACCGTTTATTCACCACTTTTCAGAAATATTACGGTATTTTTATTTTGTTTGTCACATCGATGCGTTCGGATTACAAGCACAAGATAGCGATTTAAAACGTTCGAACTATGATTGATTTACCATAAATGTTTAAACAAATATTTATTTTTTAAAATAGAGAAATCAAAATTTATTTCCAGAGGACAAACTTGGATGTGAAAATATGAACAACTTAATAACGCTGACTTGGCATACATTGCCGTACATTACCGTAAATTACATGCCGATGTGAAGACTGAGACTATTTTGTTTGTTTTGTTTTTGTTTTTTGTTTTTACTAATAAACACAAGATTTCACATGTGTACCGCTTGCAAACGTGTAATTAAATACTTGATAAGGCAGCGTGGACTTGAAAAGAGAAAACTGGAATTTATTCAAGGTTACCGACACAATGTGGCTCCGTTAGATGTTCTTTTTTTAACTCACAAATATTCAGTCACCGCCACCTTTGTCTTAGTTAAAGTTAGGAGTTAGAGAATAATTGATAAACACACCGCCACCTTTGTCTTAGTTAAAGTTAGGAGTTAGAGAATAAGTGATAAACACACCGCCACCTTTGTCTTAGTTAAAGTTAGGAGTTAGAGAATAAGTGATAAACACACCGCCACCTTTGTCTCATATAAATTTAGGAGTTAGAGAATAA
>MUZC01000134.1:1491902-1503771 GCA_002072015.1 Radix auricularia
CCCCCCCCCCCACACACTCACACACAAATGAGATGTGTCTGACCCAAATAAAGCTTTAGATGAAAAGATGTTAAGACACCGTTCAGCCAAGAAGTCGTTCCGCAGCACAACTACAACTGGTGATAAATGGTGCGTTCGTGACTAGCCACAGCTGAGCGACTATGTACGGCGACCATGACGATTATCTATCTATCTGGAGTTTGAGAGATAACATCGGAAATAACCTTCAAGTGATAAATAACATCGTTGTGTTGAAAAAAGGAAAAAAAAACCCGCTCTGAATCAGATGAGAGTGCAACTGAATAGTTTTATATTTATAATCACAGACACTCGGTCACGGGACAAAGAGATTTGCTGGTGGGTACTGATGACACCGAGGAGGGGGGGGTATGTTGTTGAAGGTACGGTAGGTTAGAAAAAAATTAGGGTGGCAAGAGTAGAGATGGACAGCGTTAGAAAGGACGAAGGGGGAGTTGGATATGTAGGGAGAGTGAGAAGATTGGGGAGGAGGTGGAGGATATTGAGAGGGGGCGATGGGGGCGTGAAAGAACATGGGAGAGTAATAGGCAGAAAGGGGGAAAAGTGAGAGAGGGTGGTGAGAGAGAAGACAGTCGGGGGAAACATAAGAGCAAGTGGGGTGGAGGTAGGATGGAGGGGCGGGGAGAAAGGAGAGAGTTGGAGAGGAAGGGGAGAGCGAGAGAAGAGAGAAAATGTATCAGAGAGATCAAATCTAACTCCGCTAAGTGATGGACACCAACTCCAGATTCTGAAACTCGGAATAATGGAAACACGAATGTCAGGTCGTTTACGTGATGACATTTAATGACATGAGTTAAGATCGATGGCCAAGAAACGTTAAGATCGATGGCCAAGAGACGTTAAGATCGCTGGCCAAGAGACGTTAAGATCGCTGGCCAAGAGACGTTAAGATCGCTGGCCAAGAGACGTTAAGATCGCTAGCCAAGAGACGTTAAGATGGCTGGCCAAGAGACGTTAAGATCGCTGGTCCAGGTATTAAAGATCGCTGGCCAAGAGACGTTAAGATCGCTGGCCAAGAGACATTATTAAGATTCCTGGCCAAGAGACTTTATTAAGATCGCTGGCCAAGAGAAGTTAAGATCGCTGGCCAAGAGACGTTAAGATCGCTGACTACAATACACAAACTATTCCACATCTTGACTACTACATTCACGTGCTAACAACCAGCGGCGTAGCGTGGGTATGTGCCGCCCGGGGCAGAACCTAAATTTGCCGCCCCCCTCCCAGACGAAAAATATTTTAACGCTGTGAAGTAAAGATAGTTTTTACTAGAAAGTAATAATATCACTGTGATAGAGAAAAAATAAAAACTTTATTTCTTAAGTTTCTTCAATAAAATTTAAAATTTCTATTTTTCTTGATTGCACCCTCTTTCGTGTATCAATGTTTTCAGCCTTGCCATCCCCAATAGCCAAAATTGAAATAGCAATAGATTTTTAAAAATTGGTATAACCGGTATTGCTTTCATTAACTTAATTTTAGAGAAGCTATTTTAAGACATTGCATTACTTAAGACTGTTGTAAGCAATGTTCAAATTAATTATATTATTTTAGGCAAGATAACTTGGAGCCTTAATATCTTAATAAACTTTTATAAATCAAGTGGTCTTTAATTCATTAATTCTTTTTTTTACCCGTGGGGTAAAATCGTATTTGCTTGACAATGTCATTTGAATACTTTAATTTAAAGCCAACATTTCAAAGTCCATCAGACCGACTGGCGTACGAAAATTGTACAAGTTTTCTAAATTCTACATACCTGCCAAAATCTCACATTAATTTCTACAGTAATCTCATCTTATGAATAATAGAACTATCTTCTCCCCTTTTTTCAAATAACATGGATACATATTTTGGATCACCAAACATTTGCTGTCTGGTACTTTGACTTGAAGATTCGATTCAAAGAATGTCAAAGCATCCTTAAAGTATCCCATTAATTTCTCTGTGAGCATCTTCTGCTTATCATTTTTTCTAGCACTATGCATTTATCAATTATATCGTGCATCTTTGACATAGATTCGAAAATAAAAAGATTTTATTGTGACTAGCAAAGTTACTGCGTCTGTTGGTCTGGTGAACTTTTTTTTTCTGCCTCTGTCAGTTTTTCTATAGCTTTCAAAATAATCTCAAAATGGCTCTAAGTTGTATTTTGAAGCCTTGCTTCTAAAGTAAGTAGATATTCCAAACCATTATGGGCATGAATAAGAATGCGTAACAACGATCTAGTATACTAAAATAGATAATTCGTTTCAGTTGGATTATCACGTGAACTAAGCACTATTTGAGCAAGATTTGACAGTGAGAGTTTATGTTACTGTGTCTTTCTCAATCGCCTGTATACTTTCCAGCCATAAAGAAGAAGTATTAACACATGAAGATCCCCTGCAATCCAATTATTTTAAGATCTTCATTTATTAAAAATCATTTCAGAAATGAAAGCAGATTTACTTTTACTTCAATGAAATATTTTTAAAAAATTCTACAATGTCTACTTCTTTATTTTCAATCGATCATTACAGATCCCATAACTATACTTGTTTGGTGATTATGTGAAATATATGAAGAGTTATCGAATACAAAAGAACAATATGGGGTATCTTGTTCCTGAAAAAAAGGATGATTTCTTGCGATCTATATCTCTTAAAATTGCTGAGCTCAGTTTGAATTTAGACGACACTTTTTATAACCATTTTTTTTCATACAATATTCTAAGAGTGCTCGATCGTACTTGGCAAGCAAATGCATTGGTTCCGGAATATTGCCTTTTTTTTAGCATTAGTATTGTCCTCTCTGTTACCGAAAAAAAGATACATTAATAATGTCAAAATTTTTAACAAAAATGTCATTCCACTTCGTTTTTTTTTTTTAATTTCACAACTTATTGTTGTTCTTTGTCTAGTCTTTTTTATCCGATTTCTGATGCTTTCCAATTTTTAAAAACTTCGGAAATGTTGAGCACTTGTTCATGACTGACTGTGTTTGAATATATGTGGGCAAAGTTTTAATTTCATTAAATAAACAATTTTGTTCATTATGTTTAATGTTTGTTGATGCTTGAAATCAAAAGACATTAAAATAAAAATAATGTTTTGGTAGAATAAATCATGTAAGTACGCCAACAGTTTTTCCAATAGTTTATTTTAGTTAAGATCAAACTTGAATCAATTATATATACCAGAACCGTAATGTCTCATTCGTACACTAATTCAACCCCTTTGTTTTACCCTTCAATGGCATTAGTATCAGAAGACTTAAGATTCATAAGGGAGTTTGAAGTTCTGGCATTTGAGATCTTCACGTATATAATATAGTTCCTTTATTTCTTAGCGCTTATATTTTATTTTAATAAACTTTATTTTAACGCTTTTCATTTTTGAAGCTAATTAACGATTGCCGCCCCCCCCCTTTTACACACAATTTGCCGCCCCGAGATTGGCTCATGTTTCATGTACAATAAGTTTTGATTTTACAACAGGAGCGACTGTCAAATTTTAAAATTCATTTCAGCTGCCACTACTTCAGTGTTACATTATCGTACTACTTAAGTACTTTTCAGGACAGTGGCATTAGTATCATAAGAAAATATATACAACAAGGAGTTCGAAGTTTTGACGTTTGAAAAGTTCACATGCCTTAGGATAGATCTTTTATTTCTGTTATTAATTTCTTATTTATTTTCTTTTATTTCGATAAAAAGCTCGACTTTCTTATAATTTTTTCTTAGACACTAATTAACGACCAGGAATTTGCCGCCCCTGGCAAAATGCCGCCCGGGGCATTTGCCCCCCTTGCCCCCCTTCGCTACGCCACTGCTAACAACTTTCTTAAACACAAATAGTTTCATGGGTGTTAGTCACTAACGACCATGGTGGAGATCGCCTCTGTCGATGATGAAAACCATTGTGCCCGTTGAGGGTCGGGTCATCCGAGGCGGCCGTTTCATCCCCCTTTCTAGGTAGAATCGGTGAACGGCACTGTTTAGGGCCAGGAGGGCCAGTAAAATACTAGAAAAAGTGTCGTGAAGAACTTTTGGTCGGACTTCAGCTCTGAGGAAACCTTCCCGATAAGGGGTGCCCTTACCCAACACTATGTGGTTGGTTCTGCGGTTGCCCGCACCCCGGGGAGGTTACAATGATGATTCCCCCTATCTTGCGACAGTCCTAGGTAGATAGATCCGTTTCATGCGCTGTGGTGGCACCGCAGTTACGGTGGGTCGAATTAGGCAAATCCACATCCTCCTTAGGGAGGAAACCCCCTTGAGAGGCAGGACGTTGAGCTTCGAGCGAACTTAACCCTGCCAAGACGGCCCCCTCCTAGAGGGGACCGTGTTGGGGGTGCCTTTGTCAACTACGCCTCTTGGTGGAGAGGTTGGAGTTTGCCAAGAGATTCCACAGCGGGACCTATAAGAGTTTTAGTAACTCAGGGCCTTTGATTCCATCTCAAATGACACATATTTAGTCACTAACGACAGTCTCTCCCTTGGTCAACAGAGCGAAACTCGTGGTTTTTAAAACTAAATAATACAACTAAGAAAGATCAGATTAGCCAAAGATCCAAACAACTAAGAAAGATCAGATTAGCCAAAGATCCAAACAACTAAGATAGATCACATTAGCCAAAGATCCAACAAATAAGATAGATCACATTAGCCAAAGATCCAAACAACTAAGATAGATCACATTAGCCAAAGATCCAAACAACTAAGATAGATCTGCTTAGCCAAAGATCCAAGCAACTAAGAAAGATCAGATTAGTCAAAGATCCAAACAACTAAGAAAGATCAGATTAGCCAAAGATCCAAACAAATAAGATAGAAATGAAAAGACCATCTACACTCGTTGGCGTAATTGTTTATGTTATCAGGCCATTGAAATAATGGATATTTTTTATATTTAAATTTCTTTCTAGAATCATGTAGTAACTTATGTAGTGTATGTGGTTGGTTTGTTGATGTTGGTTAGTTTGTTTTTTATTTATGGGGGTGGGGGGGTCGGCGTTGTGTGTGTGGGGGTGGGTAATAAAATCAAATTAAATGGCTTCTATGAACCAGGATACACCAGATAATTGTGTCGTGTTTTGAAGGAAGTTGGAGAAGGGAAGTAATAAAGGCAGCACAATAGAATCAGCTGTCACCGATACAATTTCCCCCTCCCCCACCCAAACGCTTACATTCAAAGGAGAAACAAGGGAGTGAGACTAAGACCAAGCACATTAAAAGCTAAGGGAGGGCATGGGAACACTTGAGGGTTAAACCCACTATCAAAGGAGGTGCAGGAAGACAAGGGTTAAAACAACTAACAAATATGGTGCGGGATTTGAAGGGTTAATAAACCTAATAACAAATGAGGTTTGGAAAGACAAGAGTTAAACCAACTAACAGATGAGATGCTGGAATACAAGGGTTAAGCCAACTAAAATAAGGTGTGGGAAGACAAGGGTAAAAGCAACAAAAAAGCTAGGTGCCAAAAGGCAAGGGTTAAGCCAACTAAAATAAGGTGTGGGAAGACAAGGGTAAAAGCAACAAAAAAGCAAGGTGCCAGAAGACAAGACAAGGGTTAAGAGTTCAGACGACAACAACAAGGAACTATCTAGCAAAACTGAGATGTTTAAACTGTGTTAAGATTGGTGGGACTTGTTCTCATAGACCTTTTAGTATGGATTAATTTGTTCTTTTATCCCCCCTCCTTGTAAATGGGAGGTGGAGAAAAAGTAAAGGGGGGGGGTTATATCAACAATATCTAACCATAAATGCATGTGATAGCAGAAGGCCACATACCTGTGTGTCTTGAGGTTACCAGGTTTCCTGGTTTCTGCCAACCAGGATATGGCCTTAAGCTTTCAGATTCTAAACAAGACCCACTAAAGTTGCTCATTATTACAAGAAGAAGAAATAACTAACAGATCAGAGGAACAGAGCCCTAAAGAGCTGGGTGGGAAGAATAGGTTATTCTCAATGTCTTTGTTTGCAGGACAGTAAACCTGTCAAATAAATTTGACTGGCAAAAATCAATACCAGATGCAGGGGAATGGCATCAGGCAGTTAAAGTCAACACAACCTGGGCAATAGCCTATAGACCTTGAACCCATACCAACCACCCCCCTGACCAAGTACACATTGTATCAGGTCATGTTAGCCTGTTAATTTATGTTAAGTACCCAGGAGATAAGTAATTCATGACTGATTGCCAGTTAAGAACAATTCACTTACCGTATTAATGGACATACTAGTTGAAGAAATAAACTGGAGGAAATCATCTGGTGGTCTGGAGGCTGGCGTGTTTCAAGTTCACCCAACTGCTTATTTAATAAACTGCAGCCAATAACCCAAAAGTCCTGTCATCCAAATTTCCAGTAATCCAAAAGACATTCATTGACCAAACATCTGAGGTGATAAAAAAAAATAATCACAAATAAATGATGTGTAAATATGAAATGAAAATTTTTATTTTGTAGATAGGCACAAACAAAGATATAACAAATTGTTCTGCCGGGGTAAGGGTGATCCATGATGCACATGTTTTCAACCCATGCAATCAGTATCACGGTAATACATCATTGATAGGTAATCAATCTGTTGATTAAACATTACGGCGGTCCTAACCATAGAGACTCGTAAGCTTTGCCAGGGTGGCGCTGAAGTGTTAGTGAGTCAAAGTAGGGAAAATTCCACCCCTCCTTCAAGAGGTCAACTTAGTGGGAGGCGTTTTCAACATAGTGTCCTGGACGCCCAGGTGGCCGCTTCTAAAAGCGACCGCTCCAGGGGGGCTTCTCGGCTTTTACGTCCCCTAGGGGGCCAGAGAGCTGAGGGGGTTTTCCGGGAAGCCCCATGAAGAGTGCAGGCTCGGGACTTCTGATTTTCTTCCACATGAAGGATCATTAAACTTTAATATTGATCCCCAAGTACAAAATAACTCTTCAAAAATTGAATCTTAATGATGAAAGTTGAAACAATAAGTAATTTATTAATGGATGATAAAATTTTGTTCTAGATAATTGCAATAAAGAACGATTGAAGTGGTAGGAGGCTGTGCAAATTCTACATGGGTTAGTAATGTCTTTGATGCTGAGAAAGTAAAATGCTAATTCATCATCAAGAAGATAGTGTTAAAAGTCATGTCAGTACTATGGGAATAGAAGGATATTGAATGTAATTTTTTATATGTTCGAATTTAAACTCAAATTTCGATCCATGAAATAAACAGTGTATACTATATACTTTAAAACCGTATCCAGAACTTACCATTACTTTATTTAATCAAACACTGTTGATAGAAAAGGTAAACTTTTAAATCCAGACACAAGCAGAGAGTAACCATAAATGGATATGATGTTGCAGGGTGTCAAGGTTCAAAGGCATATTTTAAAGTCTGATTTTCAAAATGTAACAAAGTGAATGTGGCTGAAATCCTTTGAACACGGTTTAATTTTTAAAAATTAATTTTAAATTACAGTCCATAATAACAATGACATCACACTAATTTGACACCACAATCTTCAGAACATTTTTATCTCTCTTATCTTATCTATACAGACGCTTCTTCTATGCAGAAGATAATTGGGTCCACAGATCAAGACGATGATCTGTTGGCAAGTGATGCAGCATTCACAACCCACGGCTATGAGGGTTCCAGGCATTACCCAGTCGCCTAACGAGTGTTAGGTACTCATTCAGAACTGGGTGACTCAGGTGCCCCGGGAACAAATCCTTGCCTTCACATAAATTTGAACCCTGACCATTGGTACGCCAGTCGAGCGCGCTGCCACTCACAGTTTTTATTGTAAAAAAAATTTTACACTAAAAAAACACATCACAAATGATTTAACTCTAATCCTTCTATTGTGTAATACCATTTGCAGATTTCCTTTTGTAGTAACTCCTCATGCGTTGTGTAAAGCTTGTCTTAACAAGATAAATTTGAGGGATTACATTTTCACTAAATATGCATATTTAAAATTTAAATTAAAAGATTTAAGGGCATGTCCCAAGGAATAAGGTTCATTAAAAAAGTGTAAGTATAGACCTATTAGTAGGCTAAGCCCTATATTAATTAGTATTGGTGTAAAATATTTTTAAAATTTATTAAAGCATTTATATTACATCTAGGGCTTAATTTATTATCCAATGACTAGTCTATTTTATTATTTTACATATTTTATTACAACAGTGTGGATGTAACTTGCAATAAATACTACAATTCTAAAATAAAATGATAATTTGATTCAGTTATCTTGGTAAAAAGTTTGTTCAAATATGCTTAGGTCTTCTACATTTTACTAAATTAGTTCAGCACTTTGTATATAGCAAAGTAAGGAGTGGGGCGAATATTCGAGTGGGTTACAGAGTACAGGTGATCCAAAATAGAGCAAAGGAAGCCAAAATGGGGTATGAGGATTATTTTTTAAAGGAAAATTCTTAATTTGGAATGAATTTTAAAAAAGGGAAAAGGGGGAGGTGGGTTATTATCTTCTGGTTCCTAAATCCCCCCCCCCCCCCCGAAAGTATCTTTAGTCTTTAGGTATAACTCAGTAAGTATTTACTTTTTATTTGACTTTAAGTCCTCCTATGATTTAAAGCTAAATTAAGGGCCTCCAATCTTATTATATTGTATAATAAAGTGGCTGGACCTGATCACAGGTGGAATTGCTGCCCCGAAACCCTGCAATCTTAAACCACCCTGATCTAATCAAATCAAAGTACCAAGCCAATATATATTTAAATTTAAGTAAGTTAATAGTCACAGTCCTAACTATGCAGTTAATGCTTTTTTAATATTAAAATAATGTGGCTTAATTTAAGCACAAAAGTATTGGTACTATTAGTAAGAGTGATGTTTGCACTGGATAAATGATAAAGTTAAAGCTTTTACTTTAAATTAAAATTTTAAGTAAAAACTAAAATACAATAGGTATTTTAAAAAAACCTATACTATAACTATAGCAGTGAAAAGCAAGTACAGGTGCACGTCAATTTGTTAATGCTATAGGCTAACTATACTGTAGGCCTAACTCCACCCGCAAAAGAGAATATGGAGAAGAAATATTTTTCATTTTTAATAATAAAATAATTAAAATGGTAATTGAATTAATTGGTAGGACTAGTGCTTGGAGGTATTTATTATTAATATTAATTATTATTATATAACTATTACTTCCATTATTGATCAGTGACATGGTGCCAGCAGCCCTTGGTTTCTCGCGGCTCGCGCACAATTAATTCTGGATTCTCTTCCTTTGTTATTTATGAATTAAGTTTAGTTTTAGAATTTTTATTTGTTAATTTATGGTTGAGGTTAGGTTTAGTTATAGGATGTGGCTAGCGCTACGACAATTTTGTCGTAGCAGCAGACGACCCGGTCGGATGTTGCTAGCGTTACGACATGTCGTAGCGCTAGTCAGGAAACTAGTGCTACGACATACGCAACTTCTGCTACGACTAGTTTTAGTCACTCTTTGCAGTAAACACCTGGAAAGAATTAAATCTTAACAAACTCTTCTTCATATTGTATACGCATATTTATTATAATACGTCATTATTTGTGTGTATATTAATTCTAAAATCTAAATTTATTTCAATAAATTATTTAAATAGATTTAATATTGGTCTACCAATTATAAATATATCAGCCGATTTTGCGATACTATAGTCTATAGTATACTTGTGTAAGTGATGCCGATGCATTAAAATTTAGTATACCGTAAAGCCAAAGCCTAAAGCCGTAAATGAAAATCCTCAAGCAACTGATTCGCGCACAATCGCAAGAATGTAGGGCTAAAATAATTCGTTTCGTGTGGAATAATAAAATGTGCCGTGTGCAGACTTGTCACAGGAAACCATTCCATTCATCCTTCTACCTCATTTTCACTCTATTACTAATACTATTACTATTGAGGGGGGGGGCAGGTAATAACAACCGCACAGGACTCCTCGTTTACTCGCCTTTTTTTCCCCNCCCCCCCCGCCTCTCTTTGCACTATTTATGACGAGCAAGTCTGCGAGCATGATGCACTATGCCTCCTTCGTCTGACAATGGCATCCCCTGCTTGCGTTCAGCACTTTGTCGCGATGCCTTCAATTCAGAGAATTTCTTCAAAAATATCTTCCAATTAATTAAATAACAGTGATGGTTTATAGTCCTTTTTTAAACTCACGCCTCACCTTTTTCGTTGGTGATGCCGACTGAGTGACAACTCGCGAATCAAAAGAAAAAAAAAATTAATAGTATTAGCATAATTAAATACAGCTTTAGTCGTAACTGTAAGTAAGCACATATCACATTTTTACGACTGTCGTAGCAGCAGACGACCCATTCGGATGTCGTAACGCTAGCCAAGCATATGTGGATTGGCTAGTGTTACGACTAGTCTAAAATCTAAATATTTTTATTTTAACAGATTTATTCAACGTATCTGCTTTTCAGAATAATAACAAAAATTATCAGCATACTCATTATGATTATGATATTTTTTTTTAAAAAATGAAATTTAAAAAATAAAAAAAACATGATGGCAGCAGGATTCGATCCCGCTATCTATAGTGTCAAATCATTTTTGAAGTAACGGGACTATCACTTGATCTAGCGAAGCTGTTGAGAAAGTGTAATTTTTTAAATTTATAACTGTTTTTCATTTAATGGCTCAATCTAGATTTTTTGTTAAACCTTTAAAATTCATTAATAAGCTTATCTAGTGATCATGATATTTCATTATGAGAACTATAGTTTAGTATTTAAGTATTAGTAATAGCATAATTGAAATACAGAAAATTGTTTACGACATGTCGTAACTTGTCGTAACGGCAGACAACCCGCGCGGATGTTGCTGGCGTTACGACATGTCGTAGCACCAGCCACATCCGCGCGGGTTGTCTGCCGTTACTTTGTCGTAGCAGTAGACACTCTGTTAGTTATAATTGTGAATTTAGGGCTAGGGTTTGGAAGTTTGGTTTGGTTTTTGGAATTTTACTAGTTGAATTTTCCGATTTCTGGTACGCGGCATAGCAACAAAAAGATGGCAGCCATGTAACGTGGGAAAATCAATGCTGATTTTACCCTATCACTTAGGGCTTAGATTTTGATTTAGATTAGTGATTAGACTTAGCCGCCTTAGGCTTAGATCTTTTTACTACTTAGTTAGGTTACTCAGGCTTCTCCTTATACTTATCCCCTCTTAACTCTTATTTAAGGTTGTTAACGGTTAACCGGTTATTCGGTTAGCCGGTCCTCAGATTAGGATCGGTCCTCTTTATTGAGGACCGCAGGACCGTTTAACCAAAAACAACAACAACAAACAAACAAAAAAAACAACAAAAAAAAACCACTAGCGGTAACGTAGTGCAAAAAACAAAACAAGCCGTAACGCGCCTCTACCTCTCGCTTTGTCACGGTGAAAGCGATACCACGATCAAGCTGACAAGTAGCCTAGGTTGGCATTCAAACTAATCAAACCTTCAGCTTCCAAGCTGTAAGCGTGCGTACATGACGCGTTATAGCCTTGCTTCACTGAAGTTCACAACTAATAGTAATAGTTACTAACAGTGCGTGTTTGATGTCAACAACGGTCAAGGCCGAGGCTGTTTCTATTTATATTTATTATAGTCTGTTTCTTATAAAGACAAAGAAAGCTATAAAAGCATATGACCCCGTGACCTATCCGCATTTTCTGATCACCGGTTTATAGTCCATTTCAGGCATTCAAAAAACGTATTGGCGCACGCCGCTTAGTGAAGTACATGTACCTATATTACGAGAGGTATTTGAAAGACGTAGCAAAGATACCGGGTGATTAATCGGCCCACAAATTCGAGTTCGGTCTTTTAGTGACAGTTTTC
>MUZC01000134.1:1510756-1526330 GCA_002072015.1 Radix auricularia
AAAAAAGTCAGGTATATTCATTACACAAGAAAATTCATAAAAATATGTCTAAAATCTAAACACAATTACTGATAACTACATAATTCTGATATCTAACATAAGTACTGATACATAATACGAAAATGCGCTAACACGTCCTGAATTCCAATAGGTACCAGGCTTAACAGGATTTTTTTAATTGGAAAGGAACACAAAACGGATAAATAAAGAACGGCAATAACTTTTAAAAAAAAAAAAAAAGAAAAGAAAGTGGCAGAACGTTTTTGTTAAACTTTTTGACATTATTAAATCCTGGCTAAATTAAATGTCAGCGTTTTTTCTGTCACAGATAGGACAATGCTGTTGCAAATAAAGGCAATTTTCCGAACCAATACATTTGCTTGCCAAGTACGATGGAGCACTCCCAGAACATCTTCCGACCAACAGACGCAGGAACTTTGCTAGTCACAATGAAATCTTTTTATTTTCGAAACTATGTCAACGATACCCGAAATTATTTACAAATGTACAGTGCAAGAAATAATGCTAAGCAGAAGATGCTCACATAGAAATCAACGAATACTTAAAGGATGCTTTGACATTTGATACAATTTTATGCGGAGACTTATCCTTTAATCGAATTTTCAACTCAAATTACGCGTACTATGAGAGAGTAAATTTTCGTAATCCAAAATATGTATCAATGTTATTTAGAAAAAACAATTGAGAAGAAAATTTTATTATTCAGAAGATGAGATTACTGTAAAATTCATGTGAGATTTTGGCAGGTATGTAGAATTTAGAAAACAATACAATTTTCGTACACCAGGCAATCAGCTGGACTTTGAAATGTTGCCTTTAAATTCAAATGACATTGCCAAACAAAGACGATTTTACCCAACGGCCCAACGGGTACAAAAAAGTAATGAATTCAAGACCAGTTGATTTATTAAAGTCTGATATGATATTAATGCTCGAAGTTACCTTGCCTAAAATAATATAATTAATTTGAACATTGCTTACAATTGTCTCAAGTAATATAAGGTTTTAAAAAAGCTTTTCTAAAATTACGCTAATAAAAAATTAATTATGATAAATAACGATTACGCGAAAATTGTCTAACCTATTGCTATTTCAATTTTGGCTGTTCAGCATGGCAAGAATGAAAGCATTGATACACGAAAGATTGTACCATCGAGATAAACAGAATTTTTCAATTTTATTAAAGAAATTATAACTTTCTAATAACAACTATCTTCACTTAACAGCGTTAACATATTTTTCGGGGTAGGGGGCGGCAAATTGCGGGTTTGCCCCGGCGGCACATACCCACGCTACGCCACTGGGTAAATTTTACCACATAGTAATGTGGAGACTTATTACATAGAGACTGAGAAATGCGTGAAGTGATCGTTTGGACTTTTGAGAATTTAACGAAAATTCATTTTTATTTTATTTTAAATTTTAATTTCGTAAATTTTTGACATGTTGGTCTCATCTCCCATTTTTTTTCTATTTTATTTTGAGAAGACTAACCTGATGTTCACATAATTCTGTTTTCGTTTTCGTTGTCTTTTTTTTTTAAGGGAAGAAAGCCTATTTTCCCACAAAAGTTGTAATTTATGTGCATGGCTTATTATTCTGTTTCCCCGCACAAACTGTAATATTGGTTGCTAGTTTGTCCAGCTAATTTAACCACAAGTAGAACTATTACTTCTACCCACATATTCTTTCATTTTAGTTGTATTTTTGTACAGCACACATATAGAACTCTTACAGTTTCCTCCACAAAAGCTGTGAATCTATAAGTAAAATTCTGCAACCACTTTGGATTTGTGTAACAATTTTACTACTTATCCACACAATTTGTCTTTTTTTAAAAAAATATTTTTAATTTTAATTTTTTTATTTTTTTATTTTTAAAATTTCAAGTATATTTTATATACTTCGAAATATTTTTAAAGTTTATCTTGGTTATTTTATGATTTTTACTTTTTATAGGACCATAATAACGTTATAACTTTTATTCATCGCAATAATACAAGCAATAAACAACGAAACAGATGACAGAGACTTTGAGTTTATGGGGAGTGTTCTCAAACAGATTTATTTTCTCAAATTGTTTCGCGGTCCTTAAACAAAAAATTATCTAACTGCTGGGGGCTGGGGCCATGTTAAACCGGAAACAGTCATTGGCGTGAAGGGACATCACACAAGGTTATCACTCCTCATCTCATGAAGGCTGTCTCTGAAAGTAGCATAATAATAAATATGTTTTAAAAATAATAAATTTAAAATAATTAATTTTCAAAGGAGAGGAAAGTGGTAAATCAAGGGAAATTAACCATAACTTTTCTTCTTCTTTTTTTTTCTGCATAATACTCATTGTTAATAATAAAACATTATTTTTCAATTACTTATAATAATTAATTATTAATTACGAGCAAATACTATTAACTATAATGAGTAACTCGTAAAATCAAAGTTTTTGACTATAAATCCCAACGCGAACCACTCAAAACTCTTTAAAAAAAGAAAACACTGCACAAAAACTAACTCGCTTTGAACGTCCGCGAAAACTATTTCAATATGAGATTATTTTTCTTTTGATTGGCTGTGGGAGTCTGTAGGAGTTTGAGCGACCAATCGCTATCGATGACCTCACAGAAAATTGTCTTTTATTATATAGGATAACTATCAAACATTAAACTTAAATTTGTGATTATCTACGGTCTGTAACGCTATAATTTGGGGCATTAGTTTGCCTTGCGGACCTTAGAGCAAAATATCAGTCTGTCGGGACAATAACTTCAGTCTGGGAAACAAAACAATTCCTGTGTTGGAGATGTTTCTCCGGACTGACCCAGTCAACTTCCAGCGAGGCTATCAACATCCAACGGAAAAATCATTTGTAAGTCATTACGCCCAGGGATTCTAACGTTGCGTAAGACAGACAACCCTTTGGTACCTGGTATTAGTGATTCTCACACGCATTGGGATCACCAAAAGCGTCAAGGAAATAAGTCTATTGATAACTCGAGCCGGTCATTAACGTTAAAGACTTTGGTAATCAGTCTGGGGACAGTTGTAAAATTGAGTGGACCTCGGGGTTTATGAGAATAAGAACAGCGCGACCGCGACGCTATGAGATTAAGGGACACTGCGTTTACGACGATAGTGTGATGAAGTCTTCACTTTGTGAGAAGGGAAAAGTCTGTAGGTGATACGGGAGAGACTGTAACATCCCCTCTCCTTCCTGTTGCGCCTCATGTTGGTTAGAAACCTTACATTTTGTGAATCCCTGATGTCCTTTAAAACCTTACATTTTGAGAATGCCTGATGTCCTTTTAAACCATACATTTTGAGAATCCCGGATGTACTTTCAAACCTTACATTTTTAGAGTGGCTGATGTCCTTTTAAACCTTACATTTTGAGAGTGGCTGATGTCCTTTTAAACCTTACATTTTGAGAGTGGCTGATGTCCTTTTAAACCTTACTTTGAGAGTGGCTGATGTCCATTTAAACCATACATTTTGAGAATCCCGGATGTACTTTCAAACCTTACATTTTCTAGAGTGGCTGATGTCCTTTTAAACCTTACATTTTGAGAGTGGCTGATGTCCTTTTAAACCTTACATTTTGAGAGTGGCTGATGCCCTTTTAAACCTTACATTTTGAGAGTGGCTGATGTCCTTTTAAACCTTACTTTGAGAGTGGCTGCCGCACATAAGTTTAAGACATTTCTTGTTTATATTCTAGGATTACCCCCCACCCCCCCCCACCCGACACACACGTGTACTTTTTTCTAACGCAGATTGTAGCCCAGGTGGCCTTTAAACCACTTCATTATGTCTCATCTGATTAAACTGTCTCTGATCTTCCCGTGACGTCGGCGTGATACCAGATTAGATTCAAAGCACAGATAATCAGCAGACGACAAAGGCTAATGAGTTGTTATTTATTGAGCCTGCCAGCCCACGGAAAGCGATCCAGAAGGCGCTGTCTCAGGCAGGAGATCTTGGTTAATGACCCAAAGAGCCACGACCTTCAACTGTATCCATAAATAAAGCTCTTGTTTTCAGCTAGGGACTAGACCAGCGATGACGACACTAAGGCACGCGTGCCACAGTCGGCACGCCGAGCCTCGTCAGCCGGCACGCGACTAAAATAGTACTTCCTTAATCAAAATAGCTAAGCCAAACTCCCATTTCGGGTTTCATTGGAATGTTGGCACTTTGGTATAAATAAGTGGGGTTTGGTTGAATATTAGGCACGCGGCCCATAGGAGCTATTCATTAAGTGTCACGCTATTTTGACCATTTGAACTCCCCCTGTCACAAACTGTCACAGATTTCGCCCCCCCCCCTAAAGTACGTCACACTTTTGTACAAAAACATTTTTTTTTAAATTAAAAAAAATAATTAAAATTTAACATTAAAACCCCGTGACGTCACACATGGCCGGACACCCACTCCCCCTGTCACAAAATGTCACTTTCTTAAACCCCCTCCAACCCCCCTCCCCGCCTCTCTGGAGCGTGACGTACTCTATGGACGGCCAAATACTGGAATAGACACAGGTTCCAGTTGCTATTAAGACGTAAGTTTTGAAAAACGCAAAGTATGAGAACCTCTGGTCTTTAGGGCTGCTACTTCGCTTGACATTCGTATTGTAAAAAATAAATGGAATATGACAGACCAACACGCCTAACAACTCACAAAACCCGACTGTAAGATCGCTGCTTAAGGTTAAGTTTATACATCTAACCACGCGGATTTGTCTTTGGTCTAGACCAGTGGCCTCCCAACTTTTCCGCTGGAGGCCCGCATTAACTGTCAGACAGCAGTGTGGGGGGCCCATTCTGCTAACCCCCAACTACTAAGTTTTGTGGTAAGCTAAACTTGGTATCTTTTTTGGAGAGTAAAAAGTCTCCAGGGACCGGATGTTAATACAGTATGTGTGCTGGTGATGTGTCTATATGTTAATACAGCATGTATGCTTGTGATGTGTCTATATGTTGATACAGCATGTATGCTGGTGATGTGTCTATATGTTGATACAGTATGTGGGCTGGTGATGTGTCTATATGTTGATACAGCATGTATGCTGGTGATGTGTCTATATGTTGATACAGTATGTGTGCTGGTGATGTGTCTATATGTTAATACAGTATGTATGCAGGTGATGTGTCTATATGTTGATATTGTATGTGTGCTGGTGATGTATCTATATGTTAATACACTACGTGTGCTGTAGATGTGTCTATATGTTAATACACTACGCGTGCTGGTGATGTGTCTATATGAAGATCATTGATACAGTATGTGTGCTCGTGATGTGTTTATATGTTGATACAGTATGGGTGCTCGTGATGTGTTTATATGGTGATACAGTAGCTGTGCTGTAGATGTGTCTATATGTTGATACCGTATGTGTGCTGGTGATGTGTTTATATTTTGATACAGTATATGTGCTCGTGATGTGTTTATATTTTGATACAGTATGTGTGCTGGTAATGTGTCTATATGTTAATACAGTACGTGTGCTGTAGATGTGTTTATATTTTGATACAGTATGTGTTCTGGTGATGTGTCTATGTGTTGATACAGTATGTGTGCTGGTGATGTGTCTATATGTTGATACAGTATGTGTGCTGGTGATGTGTCTATATGTTGATACAGTATGTGTGCTGGTGATGTGTCTATATGTTGATGCAGTATGTGTGCTGGTGATGTGTCTATATGTTGATACAGTATGTGTGCTGGTGATGTGTCTATGTGTTGATACAGTATGTGTGCTGGTGATGTGTCTATATGTTGATACAGTATGTGTACAGGTGATGTGTCTATATGTTGATACAGTATGTGTGTTGGTGATGTGTCTATATGTTGATACAGTATGTTTGCTGGTGATGTGTCTATATGTTGATACAGTATGTGTGCTGGTGATGTGTCTATATGTTGATACAGTATGTGTGCTGGTGATGTGGCTATATGTTGATACAGTATGTTTGCTGGTGATGTGTCTATATGTTGATACAGTATGTTTGCTGGTGATGTGTCTATATGTTGATACAGTATGTGTGCTGGTGATGTGTCTATATGTTGATACAGTATGTGTACAGGTGATGTTTCTATATGTTGATACAGTATGTGTGCTGGTAATGTGTCTATATGTTGATACAGTATGTTTGCTGGTGATGTGTCTATATGTTGATACAGTATGTGTGCTGGTGATGTGGCTATATGTTAATACAGTGTGTGTGCTGGTGATGTGTCTATATGTTGATACAGTATGTGGGCTGGTAATGTGTCTATATGTTAATACAGTATATGGGCTGGTAATGTGTCTATATGTTAATACAGTATGTGTGCTCGTTATGTGTTTATATTTTGATACAGTATATGTGCTCGTGATGTGTTTATATTTTGATACAGTATGTGTGCTGGTGATGTGTTTATATGTTGATACAGTATGTGTGTTGGTGATGTGTTTATATTTTGATACAGTATGTTTGCTGGTGTTGTGTCTATATGTTGATAAAGTATGTGTGTTTGTGATGTGTCTATATGTTGATATAGTATGTGTGCTCGTGATGTGTTTATATTTTGTTACAGTATATGTGCTCGCGATGTGTTTATATTTTGATATAGTATGTGGGCTGGTAATGTGTCTATATGTTGATACAGTATGTGTGCTGGCGATGTGTCTATATGTTAACACACTATGTGTGCTGGTGATGTGTCTATATGTTAACACACTATGTGTGCTGGTGATGTGTCTATATGTTAACATACTATGTGTGCTTGTGATGTGTCTATATGTTGATACAGTATGTGTGCAGGTGATGTGTCTATCTGTTGATACAGTATGTGTGCTGGTGATGTGTCTATATGTTAACATACTATGTGTGCTGGTGATGTGTCTATATGTTAACACACTATGTGTGCTGGTGATGTGTCTATATCATAACATACTATGTGTGCTGGTGATGTGTCTATATGTTGATACAGTATGTGTGCTGGTAATGTGACTATATGTTGATACAGTATGGGTGCTCGTGATGTGTTTATATGTAGATACAGTATGTGTGCTGGTGTTGTGTCTATATGTTGATACAGTTTGTGTACTGGTGAGGTGTCTATATGTTGATACAGTATGAGCGTTGGTGATGTGTTTATATGTTGATACAGTTTGTGTACTGGTGAGGTGTCTATATGTTGATTCAGTATGTGTACTGGTGTTGTGTTTATATGTTGATACAGTATGTGTGTTGGTGATGTGTCTATATGTTGATACAGTATGTTTGCTGGTGATGTGTCTATATGTTAATACAGTATGTATGCTGGTGCTGTGTCTATATGTTGATTCAGTATGTGTGCTGGTGATGTGTCTATATGTTAATACAGTATGTGGGCTGGTAATGTGTCTATATGTTGATACAGTATGTGTGCTGGTGATGTGTCTATATGTTGATACAGTGTGTGTGCTGGTGATGTTTCTATATGTTGATACAGTATGTGTGCTGGTGATGTTTCTATATGTTGATACAGTATGTGTGCTGGTGATGTGTCTATATGTTGATACAGTATGTGTGCTGGTGATGTGGCTATATGTTGGTACAGTATGTATGCTGGTGATGTTTCTATATGTTGATACAGTATGTGTACAGGTGATGTGTCTATATGTTGATACAGTATGTGTGCTGGTGATGTGTCTATATGTTGATACAGTATGTATGCAGGTGATGTGTCTATATGTTGATACAGTATGTATGCTGGTGATGTGTCTATATTTTGATACAGTATGTATGCTGGTGATGTGTCTATATGTTGATACAGTATGTGTGCTGGTGATGTGTCTATATGTTGATACAGTATGTATGCAGGTGATGTGTCTATATGTTGATACAGTATGTATGCTGGTAATGTGTCTATATGTTGATACAGTATGTGTGCAGGTGATGTGGCTATATGTTAATACAGTATGTGGGCTGGTAATGTGTCTATATGTTAATACAGTATGTGGGCTGGTAATGTGTCTATATGTTAATACAGTATGTGGGCTGGTAATGTGTCTATGTTGATACAATATGTGGGCTGGTAATGTGTCTATATGTTGATACAGTATGTGTGCTGGTAATGTGTCTATATGTTAATACAGTATGGCTGGTAATGTGTCTATATGTTGATACAGTATGTGGGCTGGTGATGTGACTACATGTTGATACAATATTTGGGCTGGTGATGTGTCTATATGTTGATACAATATGTGCTGTAGATCTGTCTATATGTTGATACAGTATGTGGGCTGGTAATGTGTCTATATGTTGATACAGTATGTGTGCTGGTAATGTGTCTATATGCTAATACAGTATGTCTGGTAATGTGTCTATATGTTAATACAGTATGTGGGCTGGTAATGTGTCTATATGTTGATACAGTATGTGTGCTGGTAATGTGTCAATTCGTTAATACAGTATGGCTTGTAATGTGTCTATATGTTGATACAGTATTTGGGCTGGTGATGTGTCTATATGTTGACACACTATGTGTGCTTATGATGTGTCTATATGTTATACACTTCCAATAAAAGCTTAACCCATTTTACACAGTGTTGCCAGGAAATAAACAATAATAATATAACAATAATCCATTCTTCTCTTGTTATCTAGATCTAATGTCTATGAAAAATCTTCGCTAAATGAGAGGCCGAACAAATAAATAGAACGAGTTCCTATTCTTAATGTTTCTTTTGATCTAAGGACATTGATACCTCGATGTAACGTATCTTCAGTGTTAGAATGAAAAGGACATTACAATATCAAGTTATACAATGTGAGAATGTCTTACACAACACACAAACTCGAGTAAAAACTGTATTTATCTGAGGCAAATTGGCATATTCATCCCCCCAAATATTAGTTAATGTATCATTTAGTTAGATTTAATGATATAGGTGGTACCCTACAGTTAGATCTAGTGTTAGTTATAGATTTTTAACTACAATTACATCTAGTGTTAATTATAGATTGTTACCTACAGTAAGATCTAGCGTTAGTTTAAAGTTAGTTATACATTGTTACCTACAATAACATCTAGTGTTTATAGATTGTTACCTACAATAACATCTAGTGTTTATAGATTATTACCTACATTTAGATCAAAAGTTAGTTATAGATTGCTACCTACAATTAGATATAGTATTAGCAGGGGAGGATTAAGACTGCACGGGGTCCCGGGCTGCAATCAAACGGGGGCCCTATCCAGCCAGCGTCCCTTAAAATAAAATGATTGCTAACAGCTAATATAAGACTGTAACTAAATATTTATGGGAATCGAACCCGACACCGCTTGCATCACGAGCCTATACTCTTTCCACACAGCCAGCGGAGCATGCTTAAATTGAGAAATTTTAAGAATATTAACTATATTTTATACTATGTTCTCTAAGTGAGCCAATTAAATCAAGTTTTTCGATTATTAAGACTATCAGGTCTGAATCGCGATCAGTTGCATAGATAATATTTATAAATTTCTTTAATATATTATATTTTCAAGGGTTCGTGCAAACATATGTACACTTTTATTATAAAATATAAAAAGTTTGGGGGCCCCCAAAGCGTCGGGGGCCCCTGGCTTTAGCCCGTTCAGCCCCCCCCTTTAATCCGCCATAGAGTGTTAAAGTAGTTATAGATTGTTACCTTCACCCTCTTGTACCGTGAAATCCTAAATGTGGCTGTCGCTTCCACTTTTCAGCGTCTGTAGAAAGACATAAAATAACATGTTGACGGATAAAATAAAACACAAATGTACTTGTAATTCTCTATTTAAAACAAAAGTTCCTAGACATGAGGTATCCAAAGTTCGACCCGCGGGCCACAAAAGGCCCAGGCTTAATTTTAACGGGCGAGCATCGGCACCAGAAATCAGGGAGTCCAAACTTTTTGTAAAGAGGGCCATATTACGCTAAAAAATGAGCTGGCCGATTAAGATTAAAAACAAAAAATGACTTACTTTCAACTTGAGTAAAATGCTTTTTAAAATATGACTTTTTAAAAATGATTTGTATGAGTGGTATTATTATTTTATAAAATATATATTTATGTGTGTGTTAAAAAAAATCCAATACTATGACGATCTTTAATACTTAATGACTATATTCTTCCATCAGAAATTATAAAAGCAAATACATAATGGCAACGTTATTTTTTATAAATAATTTACATTAAATACAATATTTAGAAATAGAACTGAAACTGAATTGTTGTGTAAAAATTGTCGATTTGTGAAGATTGAAACGTCATTGATACTGGCCATAATTTGTCATTGATACTGGCCATAATTTGTCATTGATACTGGCCATAATTTGTCATTGATACTGGCCATAATATGTCATTGATACTGGCCATAATTTGTCATTGATACTGGCCATAATTTGTCATTGATACTGGCCATAATTTGTCATTGATACTGGCCATAATATGTCATCGATAAAGAAAAAAAAACACGAGTCAATTAGTTAAGATGAATTCCCGGGCCAGTTAAAATGTTTACGCGTGCCGTAAATGACCCGCAGGTCGGACTTTGGAATCCCTGTTTTAATTATTATCTGTCTTGAGGATGTTTTTTGTAACGACATTATATTTTTTAAGAATTGCTGAAAGTATAAAAAGTTTTGAGTACAAAGTGTGATGACGTCAAATGGTGTCAAAAGTTTATTATATTTTATTGTTCACCAATGGGAGAATTCGTTACAATAAAGTCGATCAAGTTAAGTGGTGTTCGGGGTGAGAAATTCTATTTCACCCGAGGGCAATATTTATTAGATAGTGTTGTTTATTTTTGCCAACTTGGAATAGAAACTTTATTTGACGTCGGCGAACTCAATTCCGGTGCGTTCCGCTCGAAAAAAAAATCACCTTGTCTTAGTAAAGTTTTAGTGAAGAGTAAAACTTAAAATGAGATTTAATTTTTTTTTTTACATTGTCATTTCTGATAAAGGACCAACATTACCAAGAGAAGAGATTTATCCAATTTATGCTTGTCATTTTGTTCGGACATAAACAAACTGAAATCTGATCACAGAAATGAGAAAAAAAGTATTTCTTTTAAAGTTAACAAAAAATCCTAACGGAATTTTTTTTTACATTGAAATGGAATAATAAGTTTATGTAATAACCAAATCATTTAACAAGTTTTAAAATGTAACACGGAACGAGAGCCTATTTGAAAATATTATCGATAATTGATAATAACTTTAACAAAATAACAATACGCGATTTAATTTCAAATCCGTTAATTTCAAATCATTTAGTTAGATGTTGCATTCGCCTGGTCTCTTTCATGTGTGGCAATTTGTTTTTGTAACGCGTAACAATTTCAAACAGTTAACCTATTTCCCACACAATTATCTCACTGTCAGGTTGTTGACAGCTGATCAGAGAGGCTCTGTTTAACTATGACGTCAGCTCCCCACACTGGCGCCACCTTGTGGGACTATTTAGCAAATCTCGGCCATTTTTAATGGTCAACAACTCATGGTTTGTTTGTAGAGTAAAATGATTTACATCCAGAACTTACTTTAAAGGAGTTTACTTTTACAAGATTTGCTCCCTCATTTCAAATTTAAATTAGTTTCTGGGTTAATATTACATCTCATTTAAAATACCTACATTAGCAGACAAATAAGTAGTTTGATTTATGGGGGGCGGGGGATGTTGGGTGATGGGGTGGAAGGAGAGGACTGAGAATGGTCAGTTAAACAATTAATTAACCCGTAAGTCCGAGTGGTCATTTAAAACAATTAAACTGTAAGTCCGGTTCTGAACCTAGTGTCTTAAGGAGGCTGCTGACAAAAAAAGTGTCTCGATTGAACTAATTAATCCACCTGTCTTGTATATAACCAGGTATTTCTCATAGAAGCCGTATTTCCTATTTAAAAATGAGTATGTTTTAAATCACTTTATTGTCATTAAGTATGTATCCACTTTAGTGTAATTCTGCACTCTAATACCGTAAGGCTGTGGTTACACTGGAGCCGGAATTTGACACTGCAGTAAACGGCCGTGTGAGTTCCGAAAAAAATAAATAATTGAGGGTGGCTTTACTGCACAAACTATTTTTATTCTGAAGGGCGTGCACCGCCGAGCACCACCGTGCACCGCCGAGCACCACCGTGCACCGCCGAGCACCACCGTGCACCGTCGAGCACCTCCGCGCACCGTCATTTTTCACTGATCAAGTGTAGCCATGCGTACTATGTTATGGCGTTTATTTCTGTCAAAAGATACGACCGTATAATGCAGCGTCGAATTCCGGCTCCAGTGTAACCACAACCTAACACGCGTGGAGCCATGTAAAACGTTATTTAATAAATTGTAAGCAATCATATATTAATAAATGGAACTTTTATTTAAGTTTCGCGCTTTGATGTGACGTCACAGTTCTTAAATCCCTCCCCCTTTTTCGCGCCTTACATCGTCACAAATGTGTGACCCCACTTAGGCATGTAACGTCATCTTTTTTGAACGGCTTCTATGAGTCAAAATGGCTCATCGCGCATTCCTTTTGCCTAGCATATAGTAATCACAGCCCACAGCGTGACACTCAGGTGTATTAGTAGCCGTTGCTACCATACGGTAAACGATTCGCGCAATTGATTTTAAATTGCCGCATGATTGTGTGTTTATCTCTTAATTTTGTTTAAGTTTAAGTAAATTCACTGATCATGAGTTCTAATCTAAAAAAAAGTTAATGAAATGATCACAGTGGAGTTGAAAAAATAGATTGTTATGAAAGGTGAAATTGGCGTACGTATCGCGGGACTTAATTGAAGCATACCAAAAAATGATGAGTTTTGTGTTTGTGAAAAACAAAGACTATTATAAATGGGCAAAGGGGTTGAAATTTAGAACATGTTGAAAAATTGCTTTTGACGAGGATAAAAGGAAAAAAATTGTGTTTCTTTTTTACTTTATACATTCAGTCCAAGCGTATTACCCGTCAAAAATGACGAAAGTTTTAAAAAATAAATATATTTCAACTGAAATCTATCAACTTTGAAAAAAAAAATACATATCAGAATAAAAATAATGTAACATTCATTTATTTTTATTTTATTCATTTATTTCAGTATTAAACAATTTTATGCGGGCGTTCGAAAAGGGTTATTTTTTGGTGCAGTAATTTGGTGCGCTGCTTTCTGAAATAAGTAGCGTTACGAACGGGAACACCATACATAGCAAATTATATATATTGACTAGATTGTGCCAGGCGCCGTGGCGCCTGCGGCGCCCCCGTTTTTTGGGCGCCTACGGCGCCAACCTTTTTTTTAAAGACCAACTAACTTGTCCTTTTTTGATAAATACGAATTATTAAACTTTATGAAATGTACGCAAAGTATTTATTTAATAATAATAATAGGTGTTGTATTTTGCGCACCGATGCACACCAAACAATGACGTCATCATATTAAATATTTTTACAGCGCTCATCAAAACACGATTTTTCAACTAAACTAACTGCTGTAGACTGTCGTACATCGCTTCTGTAGCGTTACGTTACAAACCCACACCACTGGGCTATTATATATATTGATGATGATTTTAGTATTAAGCATTGTTTAAATTATTATGTAAAAGCGCGTCAATAAATGTCTAGTCTAAATAACAATATGATTTATTTTCCATGGGAACGGATTATACATTTGCCCGACTATTTCATATAGTGAAAATACGCTTGGAACGGGACTTGTCTTATCTAAATAGATAACGTTCTGGTGAAAACTCGTTGTCAAGGGATCTGCGCTCACAGTCCTCAGCTATGAGGGGAATATGCTATTTCCACCCACCTTAGACACACTTTGCCCAGGGAACTTAGACAACACTTTGTCCTGGGAACAAATCCTTGCGCATGCCACTCGACAACTGTGGCCTTGGCTTGCAACTTAATCACTAACCGTTTGATTGTATTTTTAAACGACGATCAACCCATGTGGGCAAAATATATTTTGAAAAGAAAATTCTCAGCTTCTCTCTTTCTACTTCATCTCAATGTGCCTAGGCCTAAGCTACATCTCACCTGGACTTCAACTGCTAAGTCATTCAAAACTGCACTTAAGACACATTTTAAAAAAATTTATTTTCAAAATTAATAAAACAAGATTTCTTTAAATGATTAACGTAGCTGATGTATTGAGTATAGCGTATTGTTAACATGATATGAATGTTTCTTTTTATTGATATATGTATTGTTATTTCCATGTAAAGCGCTGTGAGCCTGGCTCCTTGCTGGGATACAGCGCTATATAAATTTTCATTTTATTATTATTATTATTATTACTTATTAAGTATTCCAAAGCCCCTAACCCAGAAGAGTTCTGTTGTCCTATTAATTTGAATTCTCTTTTGTACTATCTTGACATTAGTATCAAGGCCTTGGAATCAAGTGATGTTAATAAAATTAGTTGAAAGTGTTTGAAAGTTTTAGGGCGGGTATGGGCTCACATTTTCTTCTTAACTTTATTTCAATTTTTTTTTTTTTAAAGTTTAGATTTAGGGAAACTGATGGAGGAAAAATTGGCACAAATACAATCAATACATTTGAGTTTTTCTGTTGAACAACCAAGTATTTCTGCACTACGTGTATGGACCAGAGGCGTCACCAGGGATAGCGTCACCCATTGCGGGAGCTCATTGTGTCACGACTTACCCCACAGACCTTCTCCGAGTCTGACGGTGCCAAATAACGGAAACATGCTTAGATTTGACATTCTTGTGTCACCGCCTTGTGACGTTGTCACCCAGAGTGGTTCGCAACCCCCCTACCCCCAAGTGACACATCTATTAAGGACCGATATTACCACCAGCTATTTGGAGCCACGCCGTTGGCTCGTTATTGATGACATTCTGAGTCCATGTACTCGTTCCCGCTTAACCTCGCCTTCCGCGTCCCCTAGATTCCGCCATTGTACTAGAAAGTTCCTTGTTGAGCCCGATAGGTCAACCAGAAGTGAACGGGGAAACGGGGGGCTGTGGGGTGGGACGATCAGTTCAGTCTGGTTAAAGTGTGTCATAATAACTCTTAGCGTCCTTCGTTTCCATGGTAACGTTAGTCTTGACAACTCCAGCTATTGAGCTAATAAAAAGCTTTCGGTATTCGTTGCTTCTTTCCGTTTTTGACTTCTGCAGTTAATCCGCATGCAATTATAAATAGACAACGTGGAGAGAGCGGCGCGTGCTGAGTTCAAGGACACCGCGAGCTCTCACCTTTAATGTTGGGTAATTCTTCAAGCCACGAGGCGCCTCGAGGTGTTAACTATTATAACGGGTAATTTTTTAAAAATCAAGGTGCCCTAAAGTGTTAACTATTATAACGGGTAATTTTTAAAAAATCAAGGTACCCTAAAGTGTTAACTATTATATCCGTAATTTTTATAGAAGCAATGCGCCCATAAGTGTCCCCTATTATACCCATAATTTTTATTGAAGCAAGGCGCTCATAAGTGTCCCCTATTATACCCGTAATTTTTATTGAAGCAAGGCGCCCATAAGTGTCATCTTTTATTTCGACAATTTTATAGAAGCAAGCCCCC
>MUZC01000134.1:1534239-1547971 GCA_002072015.1 Radix auricularia
ATAAAGATGTTTTTTCTTTTAAATTTGGCGTCAGACAAATTATTTTTTCAACTTTTCAAAATGTTTTTTAACAAACGATTTTTTAAAAAAATAAATATTTTTGTAAAGAATTAAGTTTTTATAATTTTGATCGATGAGAATATGATTGTCTTCTGAAATTGCGGTGCAATTATGATTAAAAATAAAAATAAACGTTATTGAGAAAAAAAACGGGGAAAAGTTTTTAAAAATATAAAATATATAGTATATGTAGAGGGGGGGGGGCTTAAAAAATTCACCCGAGTAAATGATAACTCGACTTCTGTTCAACATGAAATTTGTGTTTTTAAAAAGCTTAGAGCTAGCCCTTTAAAATGATATATCATTTAGAGTTTTATGATAATTTTTATTATTTTTTTTGTCAAAGTACCTACAATGTTATGTGGGAGCGTGCCCCACATATTAGTTATTCGTAATGTTAAGGTATTAAGAAATGTACGAAGTATTATGTTGTGTTATCATCACGTACTTTTGAGCAGTCTTGGTAAACAGGGTATTGTCATTACGGTTTTAGAAACTTAATACATACTTCAATAACGCTTGGGGTGAGTGGTCAGTAACAGGTGTAATACGAGACGCCATTAACCAGATTCATATTGTTGGCATCATTCCGTCTCACCTTTGGTCTGAGGTGCATTTCCTGGAGTGTCTGTGCAGTCCTAGCATTGAGTGACAAAAAATTATGTGATTCCCAATGTTTTGGCCTTTCTCCTAATCTGTTAGTAGCCTCCTCCATCCTTCGCTCCTCGGCTACTATGACGCCTTCCTTTACAAATGTGCGCCATGTAGATCAGTCTTCTGCTTTACACCCCCAGTCGCGTGTGCGTATTCTGGCTGCTTTCATGTCCCTTTGGCATAGTGGCATCAGCTGCTCTCGGCATTTTTCCTGGCGCTGTCGTATGGAGCATACCATGTCTATAGTTGACCGACCGGCGCTGAAACCGCACTGAGATTCTGGATAAACTTGGGAGGCTAACCTCTTTAACCGCGTTAGTATGACACGGGCAAAGGCCCATCTGTTACAATATGAAGGAGTGAGATGCAGTCACTTCTATCGCCCTTGTTCTTAGAAAATGTCACTATATTTGCAAGCGTTAGGTCCTGGGGAATGTAGCCCTGTTCCCAGCAGAGGTTCATATGCTCGTGGAAAGTTTGTAGTAAAGCTGTCTTGCCACTCTTAACAGCATCTGGTGGTAGGCCTACATTCCCATAGGTTTTTCCACAAGCTAGGCAGTCAATAGCTTTGCTAAGCTCTACCTGTGTGGACACGACATCAAGTTCTTCCAAGGGCAGCATAGCGAGGATGTCATCTAGAGTGGTGCTGGAGACTGTGGTAACTGTTGCATACAGTTCCAGATAATGCCCAACCAACCTTTTTAGGTGCGCTGTTATGTCTTGGACACTTTCTTGGACTTTAGGGGGCAACTTTGGAAGCCAATGGACCGGTTGCTTTTTTGATATTTTCGTACATGGCTTTAGCATTCCCTATGTCTGCAGCTGACTGTATGTTGTAGCAGAGGTTAAACCAGTAGGTTTTGTCACATTGACGTGCGACCTTTTAGGCATGTGACTTGGCTGCTTTTAAGGCATGCGGCCTCTTTGGTGTAGGCTTTTTCTTTTAAGTCTTAAGAGCCTTCCTTTTGGCTTTAGTGACAGGTTATATCTCGTCCCAATGTGTATCAAACAAGTCCGTGTTTTTGTCGGATTTTTTTACCATGGGGGGGGGGCACACGTACCCACTATTCAGGGGCCCCAAAATTTCTAGCGGCGGCCCTGTGGGACGACTTAACCACTACTAGGTCAATGACAAAGCCGATACATGGCCAGAACATAATCTTGCGTGACAATTCAAAGCATCATGACCGCTTGACCAACTGCGGACTTGGTAATTGATATCAACGAACTTAGTGCACGCGAGCCATCAACTGACCAGACAGACATGAACTAATTTAAATAAGATTTTTTAAGATTTTTTTTTTTATAATTACAATACCACACATAAAGATCCCCCTTCCGATCCCTCCCCCCGTCCCCCGATAATCTCCTCCGCCTTCATCCCACGTCGACTTTTCCCACTAGAGGCCAACGCGTGTAAATTAAACGACAGAACAGCGGCTCCATATTGAATTTTAATCCAGACTTCTCTTGATCTTCTCTTGAAATGGAAACCCATTATAAGTAAGACAATACAAGAATTGGCTAATTCAGTATTTTATTATGAAAACAACTTTTTAAAATTAAGTTAGTTTAAATTCTTTTCATAAATGGGAAATAATCCAACTGGTGAAGACGTGTAACGTGAGTCCTGCCGCCTGAATTATTCACAGGCTTGTAAACAAATATAAAAACAGTTGACATGGCAGAGGATCAAGTGATTCATTGAAGGACCAGGTGGGCTTTGGAATCTTATCCTTCATAAGTCTAGTGTTCAGATTTATTTGTGTCCCGTTTATCTGGACCACAGATACGACGTCATCATAGATCATAGATTTATAAGTATCGCGTTTATTTTAATGTATGCGTGCAGTTTGTGTAGGGCATGGTAAGTCTATACACGTCATCTGAACTTTAGATTAAATCTAAATGTAGCGTTCAGCGGCGTCACTAGGCGGGTGCGGACCGCAAAGGAGCGACAGCATCACAAGGGGTGACACCAGAGCGTCAAATTCTTTCTTTTGCCGTTATTTGGCACCGGCGGACTCAGAGGAGGCCAACGGTGTAAGTCGTTAGGGGGCGCATCTGGGCAGAATAGCGACTGTCGCTATCTTGAAGTCGCTATTATGACGGTCGCTGTTTTTTGACAGTCGCTATTTTGAACCCGTGCCGTGAGGGGGTGACACCATGAGCTACCGCACTGGGTGACACCGACCGACCCTAGTGTCGTGACGCCTCTGTTGGAGATAAGGGGCCGTCTATAAAGTACGTCATGCTATTTTTGACCTTTTTGAACTCCCCCTCCCCCTGTCACAAACTCTCACAAATCTCGGAACCCNCCCCCCCCAAAGTACGTCACATTTTCGTACAAAAAAATATTTTTATTTACAAAATAATTAAAGTTTCACATAAAACACCGTGGCGTCACACATGACCGGACACCCCCCTCCCCCCTGTCACAAACTGTTACACTTTCTTACACCCCCTCCCCCTCTGGAGCGTGACGTACTTTATGGACGGTCCCTAATGCTGAATTGATAGGGGACATGAAATAATTGCTTCTGATTGAGCTGCACCAAGTGTGTTCAGGACTCGGTATCACTATGGGTGTTAAAATGATATACAATCTATTCTAATGTTAAACGGCTACACAATCTATATGAGAGTTCACCGGGTATACAGTATTTATGGGAGTTAAATGGGTATACAGCAGTGGCGTAGCTAGAGGGGGGCGGTGGGGCGGTCCGCCCCGGGCGGCAGACATTTTGAGGGCGGCATTTGTGGGAAGTTAAAAAGTACAGCCATTTCCCACAACTGGTATTTAATTTTTTGAAGCGGTAAAATAATAGTGAAACAAAAATATTCATAATTTTGAGTATTAATAGACGGGTCGCACAACATTTGTTTACTACATGTTGGTAGTAATAACTTAGGGGAGACCGGGGTGAAAAGTCCCAGGGGTGAAAATTCCCAATAGGGTTTTGGCCTTTAGATATAATTTTTGGCCTTTGTCTTTTTAAAATCTGGTATATTTTGGATGTAGGCCAAGTTGGCAATCTTTAACATCCCATTTCCGCTTCCTTTTTGAAAGATAGACACCAACACATTTTGATCTGAGGCAAAAATTGAAAATCACAACTCATCAGAATTGGTGAGTATTCTTTTATTATTACTTCAATTAATATATACATTTGTCATGTATCTCTATGGCCATTTTTACATAACTCTGACAAGTTTTACACTAATGCTGGAATTCATATTGGCACAGTTAGCTCCGAATCAGGCCAACCCTATACTGAGGTGAAAAGTCCCAATGATGGCCGGGCAGCTACAAAACCTCCTTAAACATATGAATGGTTATAATTGTGAAGTTTTATGGCATCCATTCTTATATTTTTAAGATAATATGACATTACTTTACTGTTAGTGTGGAAAAAAAATGTTTATTTTCAGTGTCAATATCAAGTTTCAAGGGTGGTTTAGTGTTTGATGATGGCATTAATGTCCAGTAAATTTTTTTCTTATGGGAAAGAGGGTTTTCTATGGAATT
This sequence comes from Radix auricularia, assembly GCA_002072015.1. Lineage (NCBI taxonomy): Eukaryota > Metazoa > Mollusca > Gastropoda > Lymnaeidae > Radix > Radix auricularia. Next base: position 1,538,483 of record MUZC01000134.1, read on the forward strand.
TGGGAGGGGTGGTGATGATCTTATTTGTCAGGGTGAAGCTCACAAATTTTGTTTGTTTATTTTCCCAGAACCATGCCAAGGAATTACGTCAGAACAACCACAAGGGGCTCCTTCACGAAGGACACGATGGCATCAGCTGTGGCGGCAGTGCTCGGGGGGGGGGGTTGTCGTCCCGAAAAGCGGCAGAGCAGTTTGATGTCAACTATAAGACACTACAACGCTACGTCAAACTACAAAAGGATAAAGGCAGCATTGACAGTGGTAGCTTTGACAGTGGTAGCTTTGACAGTGGTAGCTTTGACAGTGGTAGCTTTGACAGTGGCAGCATTGACAGTGGTAGCATTGACAGTGGTAGCATTGACAGTGGTAGCTTTGACAGTGGTAGCATTGACAGTGGCAGCATTGACAGTGGTAGCATTGACAGTTGCAGCATTGACAATGGTAGCATTGACAGTGGTAGCATTGACAGTGGTAGCATTGACAGTGGTAGCATTGACAGTGGTAGCTTTGGCTATGGTTCAGACAAGAAGCGCATCTTCACTGACGAACAAGAGAAGATGATTCTGCAGTACGTTCTGGAAGCCTCCTCCGTCTACTATGGACTCACGCTGGAAGATCTTCGGGGATTAGCCTATGAGGTGCCTGTTAGTAATCATATTGCGATCCCAGAATCTTGGACTGCTAATAGGGCTGCAGGAGTGGACTGGCTCTTTGGATTCAGATCACGCAACAAAGACAGTCTCAGTTTGTGAAACCCTGAAGCTACCTCTCTCAACAGAATGCAAGCATTTAACAAAACTAATGTTAATGCGTTCTTTGACAATTTAGAGCATGTCATGACAACATATAAGTTTTCACCAGGCTGTATTTGGAACGTAGATGAGACAGGATGCTCCACCGTTCAAAAGCCCAAGCGACAGCTCGCAAAGAAAGGGGAAAAACGTGTCGGATCTATTGTTTCTCAGGAAAAGGGCTGCACAGTCACACTCTGTGGAGCAGTGAATGCCCTTGGAAACAGCATGCCCCCATATCTTATCTTCCCAAGAGTAAATGTTCAAGAACACTGGACAATAACTGCTCCACCAGGATCCCTGAACACTGTACAATAACTGCTCCACCAGGATCCCTGAACACTGGACAATAACTGCTCCACCAGGATCCCTGAATACTGGACAATAACTGCTTCACCAGGATCCCTGAACACTGGACAATAACTGCTCCACCAGGATCCCTGAACACTGTACAATAACTGCTCCAACAGGATCCCTCAACACTGTACAATAACTGCTCCACCAGGATCCCTGAACACTGGACAATAACTGCTCCACCAGGATCCCTGAACACTGGACAATAACTGCTCCACCAGGATCCCTGAACACTGTACAATAACTGCTCCACCAGGATCCCTGAACACTGGACAATAACTGCTCCACCAGGATCCCTCTGTGATGCTCACCCCAGAGCCTCAGGGTGGATGACATCATCCGAAAACTTTTTGCGTTTCCTGGAGCATTTCCAGAAATATTGACCATAGAACAAGATACTACAAATAATTTGAAATTTGTATATCATAATCCACGATTTTTTATATTTTTTTTTGCTATGAAAGTTAGTAAAGTAAATGTATAAATATGTTTACATATTAATGTACACAAATATCTGGGTAAAAAAATCAATTATCTATTAATACAAACTAAAAGCATATTAATTGGTAATATTTTTTGGAATATGTGTTGCCTCATGGGCTGGGGGGGGGGGCGGCGGCATTGACCTGCGACCTCAGTAACTCTCTTGTGGCCTTTAAAAAAAGTATCTTGTATTTTTATAAGTGTACATTTATAGGTATACAATTTTATACGCCTCTTTTATTACTGCTTGCATAAGTATGGCATGCAATGGTAAAAATGTTTCCCACTTTTACGTCGCATCAATTAAAATTATTTATTCATATTTATTAATTTATGAAAATCCATCACGTGATTGATATAAGGGGTCAGCCATAAATACCTCCTACCCCTCTTTACACGTCGTCATAAAAACTTAGACCCGTTTTTCCATATGACGTCACAAAGTTAGTCCACCACCACCACCACCCCCCCTAAACCACATTTTTTTATTTGAAAATGTGCATGTTTCAAATCAATTTTTTTTTGTCATTTGAATATGTCTTTGGTGTAAGGCTGCACTATGATATCGTCACACGCGTAAAACGACATTAAAGAAATATAAAGTCTCAATAAACAAATCTTTAAGTGGAATTTCTATTGAAAGTTGCGCGCTTTCGACGTGACATCAAATTTATTAAACATTCTCCTCGTCACACGTATGGTAATCCCCCACCCTGGCGTGTGACGTCATCTATGGATGGCCTCTAAAAGGGCGGCGAATTGAAGACCGCCCCGAGCGGCAAAAGGTCTAGCTACGCCACTGGTATACAGTATCTATGGGAGTTAAGCGGGTAAAATGTATTTATGGGAGTTAAATGGGTATACAGTATTTATGGGAGTTAAATGGGTATACAGTATTTATGGGAGTTAAACGGGTATACAGTATTTATGGGAACTAAAAGGGTATACAATCTATATGAGAGTTAAGTGGGTATACAATCTATATGGAAGTTAAACGGGTATAGACTCTACATGGAAGTTAAGCGGGTATTCAATCTAAATGGGCGTTAAGTGGTTATACAATCTATATGAGATTTAAGGGGTATACAATCTATATGAGAGTTAAATGGGTATACAATCTATATGAGAGTTAAATGGGTATACAATCTATATGAGAGTTAAATGGGTATACAATCTATATGAGAGTTAAGGGGTATACAATCTATATGAGAGTTAAACGGGTATACAATCTATATGGGAGTTAAAAGGGTATACAATCTATATGGGAGTTAAGTCTATATACAATCTATTTGAGAGTTAAATGGGTATACAATCTATATGAGAGTTAAACGGGTATACAATATATATGGGAGTTAAGCGGATAAACAATCTATATGAGAGTTAAATGGGTGTACAATATATATGGGAGTTAAACGGGTATACAGTCTATATGGGAGTTAAACGGGTTTACAATCGAAGTAGAATTTAAGTGTACATGCTGTTTTTGTATAAAGTTAAGTAAGTAAAGTAAAGTAAAGTAAAGTAAAGGCTTTCTATGGAATCGTTGATGACGTATGTTGAAAAAATTTACTTTATTTTTTAACATCATTATTATAATTAATGATTTTTAAATTTTTTAAATTTTTTTTGTCAAAATGCCATCTGAAATTTGATTTTCAAACCAATTTTTAGCACTAATAAATGGACAGATATGTCAGACATTTAGTCTCTAGCAAGATAAATTAGCGACAACTGATTTCTTAGTCTTTCTGAATGGTACCATAAATCCCCCCTCCCACATCTCCTCTGTATTCTGTACCTCCTCCTTACCCCACCTCCTTACCATTTTTCCCTTTTAAGCTGCGTGGTTGCGCGGCCGCGCTGACATATAACTGACTCCTCGCAGCAGTTTAGAATTATCGCGCAGCAATTTTTATAACATTTTGCGCATAAAAATGGATGCTGCACAATTTAACACACGAGATTTTTCTCTTTGCACGCGAACCAACGATCCTTAGATGAAACATTTCTCCCCACCCCCACCTTCTTTTCATATCTTCCTCTCTACCTCCCCCAATCTCCTTGATACCTCCTACCTATCCCCATCACAGCATACAACAAACAAACAAACACCATTAGGACACAGACCTCTTACATCGTCATTCCACGTGTCGCCGAGTTTCGGGGGAAACTCTGGAGGATGTGCGCACCTGACACCATGACCGTTTAACATTTGACTTTCCCAGAATACGGAGCAATAAGAGAACGGATTGGATTTCCCCATCATTCCTCGCACAACAATAACGTCTTTTATTTCCCATAATCCTTCACTTTGTTTAATTAAACAGTGCTCCCAGTGTCAAATCGTCAACAAAATAAATATCAAAGGTATTGATCCTAAATGTGAAAGAAAATCAGCAGTCCCAAGCTTGCGCTCTTCATGGGGCTTCCCGGAAAAAAACCCTCAGCTCTCCCCCTTGGGGACGTAAAAGCCGAGAAGCCCCCCCCCCACCGGAGCTGTCGCTTCTAGAAGCGGTCACCTGGGCGCCCAGGACACTAGGTCGAAAACGCCTACCACTAAGTTGATCTTCCGATGGAGGGGTGGAATTTTCCCATACTTCGACACCTTATCACTACGGCGTCACCCCGGCAAAGCTTACGAGTCTCTATGGTTAGGATCGCCGCAATGCGGGGGATCATCAATGACCTAACTAGGGTGTAACCCCCCCCCCCCCCCCCCCCACACTGGAAGGTTTCCTCAGAGCTGGCATCCGCTGCGTTCTTAGCGGTACCTTTTGCTAATCCGTACTGGTGTTTCTGGCCCTAAACCGGCATCACTCTGTAGCGTTGCTAGTGAATTGAGGGGGACAAAACGCTCGCTTCGGAGTAACCCGGAGTATATTCTACTTTAATATAGTGAAAAATACTTGCATCTGCATTTATTCATCACTCAAGTCACCCCCCCTCTCATTAATGGAAATATCAGAATTCATGACATCATTCTTATTTGTTCTTTTTTTCTATCAAAGACGCTCCTACTTCTTTACGAAAGATTATCTATGTCTAGTCTTGCATTTTAATTAGGTGTATAACAGATTTTAACTCCGACTACGGCAAATTCTGGATTCCGGCCATTTTTTAAAATCCGGCTCCAGCAGGATTTTGAAAAATTGAATCCGGTACAGCACTAATTGTCATAGAGCTTTAAATGTTGATAGCGTGTTGATTTTCGTGGTTTGATCAATTCCAAGTCCGAATTTCAGACGGGAACAACCAAAATTTGTACGCGTTAGTTCTTGCATACTGAATAGGAAAATAGTTTTTATTCCTTTATCTTTTAGAGCAGTGCGTCTCATACTTTTTAGTATGGAAGATCGGCTGGAATTTTTCCACTGCACCCGGGACCGGTGTACTTATTTCCCTGTATTGACGTACATTGTAGAGAAATGTAATTTATTGCATTTTTCTATTGTATTGTATATGGTTATCCACACCCCCCCCCCACATCCCCAATTTTTTTTTTTTTAATTAAATTTAAAAAAAAATTAATTAAACAAAAAGTTAAAATTTAAAAAAGATTGTCCTTTCTTGATAATATCAGCGGTCCGGCTGCATATGGCCCACTGACCGGCACTGGTCCTCGGACCACCGAATTGAGAACCACGGTCTTAGAGGGTTGTATATTAGATTATCTTTTATTTTCAAGTTGGAATTAATTGCCTAATATATAATTACTACACCTCCCTTTGTTCTTCTGTCTAGTGTTTCTAAGTGCATTGATTTAACTATTACTATTATTCTTGTCAAATCTAAATATCCTCCAGTAATAAATCTGGCAGCTCTTTTCTAAATTCTAGTTTATCTATATATCTAATTAATTATGATTGAGGTTGCCATGACATGCGAGTCTGCTCATATTTTTTTGACGTCGCTTTGTCCAGAATCATGTCCGTGGTTGTCAAAGCTTTTTAATAAGAGTTAATTCCTCCTGGCTTTACCGTATATACTCAATTTAAATGCATATTTTCTCAATGAAGTCAATGCAAGCCTTCTTTTTCCTCTGTATATTTTACACACACACACACACACACACACACACACACACACAATCTGGAATTTTCGATAGAAAGCGTCTCGTCACTTTTAAATCCATTAGGATAAACTGGAGACAGGGATATCATATTGTAGCAGGATGGAGCAGTCAAAAATGTTTGTCCACCTAGATCTACATATAATTTTAGTTTTTGATAATCTAATCTATTTGGGTTATTGCATTGCAAACATTTCATTCATTACTTTCATACTTTCACATGGTATATTAACTTTGAAAACCTATGTTATGGGAATTTTTAAAATTAAAAAAATATGCACTAAGGGGTCATCCATAATTGACGTCAGGTGACGGGGGGGGGGGGGGGGGANGGGGGATCAAGTATTTATGACGATATGTGACGATGGGGTCGGGGACGCGTGGTTTAAGAAATGTGACATCACATCAACACTAACAAAAAAGCGCATCTTTAAATTTCCACCTAATTCGTGGCTTGCAATTTATTTAATGACGTTTTCAATGGCTTCACGCGTGTTTGTCACGGATGACCGATTTGCCTTTGTAACTTGTTGTTGTGAGTTGCGCACGGTGGTGTGTTTGATGTTTGCTTTTGTGGTATTTAAAGTTATTGGTTAGTGGTGCAAAAGCGTGCAAAGTGATTGTGTTGTTGACGTCATTTATATATGTGTAGAAGTTTAGAGAGTTTTTGGTGTGTGGGTTGTTGTGGCAAGGAGAAACGCCATTAAAGTTGTTGTTTATTTCAAGCAGTGTCTTTATTTCTTGTGTAACGGTAATTGTATGAATCTTGGAGCAAGCAGTCAATATTAAGTATTAGGACGCTTGTGACAGTGTTATCTCTCAAAGTTCTGACAAACGACAAGGCATTTTGATACAACTTTTCCCTCTGAACATGGAATACAAATAATAAAACACAAAAAAAAGATGTTGGTTCTTCAAATCTATCAATGACAGGAAGTTAACGACTCTTTGAAATACGCCGACATTATTTACCGTATATACTCTTTCTAAAACCGACCTTTTTGGACAAACCTAGGTGAAAGATGGGGGGGGGGTCGGCTTACGAGCTGGTCATAGTTGATTTCATTTCTGCAGGTACATTGAATATCGGTGTTGTTATTGTATATCATCTAGGTTGTTTTCTACATTCTACAAGATTTGACTGCTCTACCAGAGGCTATAAAATAGTATTAGACATTTACACTTACTTTAGTTGATTATTTTATATATTTTTGTGAATGTTTTAATGAATAAACTGTTTTACAAATGTTGTTTTCAGCAACGATTTTTATTGGAAGCGTGACGTTATTTATGGACGGCCCTTAAAAAGGCGAAAAACCTAGATCTGTGTTTTACAAGTATAAATATTCGAATGACTTTTTAAACGCAATTTGATACCAAAAAATCCTATTTTTTTCATTCAATTGAAATGATTCTAGATTACATGAAAAGTAATTTCAAATCAGTAATTCTGAAACTTAACACAATATGACGTCATATCCCCTAACACACCAAGTATGTGTCAATATAATGCGCACCACGCAACAATCTAACATAAGCATTCACAAAGCGGGAAAATCCCAATAACTATCATTCTAGATTACACAAAGTCATTTTAAATCAATTTTTTTGAAACTAAACAAAACAATTGCTTTAAAAAATTGCTTCTAAAATTAGTAAATTACGGGAGTCGAACGAAAAGAGATTTTTAAATTTTTCCTTCTCCAACATTGTTCTAAATATTATTAGCTATCGTTTGGCGTTTGTTTCAAACCGATAGATGTTATGGTTGGCGAGAAATTGACAAAATACTTATCTTATTAGTAATTATTAGTTGTTTTTTTTTTTTTAATTTTCCCGGAAATCCAGTAAAACTTTCGGTTTTTTTTTTTTGACCCGTGCACATCCTTGGGACCTTCCTGGCATACTTGCAAAAGATTCGAATCCTCTATCTGGTATGGTTCAGGGAGGAGTTGCTGTTCAAAGCTTCAACAGACTGGCCAGACATTTCAAATATACAAACGCAATTTTTTCCAAATGAAGAGTTTCAATGAAAAACCTAACACTGACTCATGCAAAAATATGTATTCTAATAAATACTCTTTTTTTTTTTGGTCAAGAATGTGTCAATATAATTCGCACCACGCATTTTATTGACACATTCGAGCCAAGCAGACGTCATAATAACTACCGCAGGATTTTAAATTAAAACTATCAATAACCGTATCGTGGCTCTACGACAAATAATCGCATTGGTTTGACGGAGCAAAGGAATAATATTAAATTTAAATTTAAAATGCATCAGGTTTTTTTTTTCTAAATAACTAACTTTCATAAATAATTAAAAATTAATGTTGTAAATTCATAGTTAAGTATGCAAAACAATGGACTCTCTGATGTTCCCTTCAAATGTCAAATATTTTTTGTTTAAATCTCTGTAAAGATATTTATTGTTAAAAAGGTATTAAGTGTCTGAGTTGTGCAGACAATGCCAGGGAGTTGATGTTATTGTGTATCGTTTTAATGGATGAATCTTAAATGTCAACGATTATTTGAACTCTGCGCCCTGCTATTGCTCCAGGAATCGGGTTGACACGAGCTATAAATAGTGCCACCGCGGTTAGCGGCACGTGACACATCGTCAAGACTTTACGCAACATCTATTGACCTAACGGCCATCACCCCCACCCCACCCCACCCCCCCACCCCCGAAAAAAAAACACCACCCATATTTTTACCCAAAAAGAACGGGAAGACAATATAAACGACTATTTTTTTCCCCACCAGCGCATAAATGTGTCTTCAGTTTTATTTAAATTTAATATCATGGGACATAACTCAGTTTAAACATTTAAAAACTCAGATACTTTGAACAAACTAGAGTGCAGGTTTCCTGCTGTCTCGGTTTTTAAATTGTTTTTCGTACGAGGACCACTAACATCACATGATCCGTGTGCTTTGGGTGCTTTAATCGTGCTTAAATCGCTTATTAGACCCAGGGCCGCTCTTAGGCCACAGCAACCAATGCGGCCGCAGTAGGCCCAGGAATGGCTAAGACCGGCCCTGATTAGACCTTTCCTTGCCAAATAGGTGCGTCTACAGTTTTTTTTTTTTTTTGTTTTTTTTTTAAAAATTTGAACTTGATCTACCGCGAGCAAAGTATTGTACACATTTCTCGGTGACAGTTTTAACACATAAACTCCATCTACAGACATATAATTTCCCGGTGACAGTTTTAACACATAAACTCCATCTACAGACATATAATTTCCCGGTGACAGTTTTAACACATAAACTCCATCTACCGACATCATATAATTTCCCGGTGACAGTTTTAACACATAAACTCCATCTACCGACATCATATAATTTCCAGGCCGCGCCTAAACATCTTTTTTTTATTTTTTACTCAACAACATCCACCAAGACAATTTATTGTAAGAGCGTGGCCCGGGGGGGGGGTTGTTTGAATACCACGTGGGGTAACCAGGGAGCGCTTGTTTGCAGCCGCCATGAGCTGCCCTTGTCGTCTGCCCCGCGGGTCCACAAACAGGGACCTGTGATACAAAGACAAAAGGGGGCGGGCCGGTGCCAGCAATCGAAGCGCGGTAATGCACCAGCTGTGTTCTCCCAGCCACAGACTTTAGGCCTCGCTAGTCATAACTTCGATATGATTAGTTGTAGTGATCGAACATCGACCTTCTCGCGGGCGATTGTTCGAGATGTCGTGGGTTTGAACGAAGAAATCAACACCGATGTCGGCGATGGTTTGGAAAGTGACCGTCGGTCTGTTTATATTTATTTGGGGGGGTG
>MUZC01000134.1:1548025-1564230 GCA_002072015.1 Radix auricularia
TTTAAGCTTCGAAAAAAAAAAATTCTCATGATAATTTTTTCTACCCCAACTAAAAAGCGGGAAAAATATTTTTTTATAAGTAGTGATTTTTTTTAAAAATATAAAAATAAAATTAAAATTAGCTCGGGGAAAAAACAACGAAATAAAATTATTTGTTAAACACACATGAATAAATAATTATTTCAAAAAGGAAATAATACATTTAAAAATGATATCTTCACATAACTCAAAGTATCTGATTGTCATGTGCGTGACATTAAAAACAGACAACAAAAAACGATATTTAAACTTTAAAAAAAAAAAAAAAGAACTTAAAGCCAATTTTAAACGAGTTGTCTACAGTGTCAAATTGAATAAAATTCCCTTAGGGACTGAATTTCAGCTATACATAAGAAGTCATCTATTTTACTGGGTTTTTTTTTATTTCTTATAATACCATTTATCACGCGCTTCCGTCATTTTCTTTGTGTGGAGTTAAATAAATTGTCACGACATTCCATACAACGCTAATGGTTTGATTTGTTTTCTTTTCTTCGCTTACGGAACATCGCGTTCATGGTGGTATTTTCAAACCTATAGCCCAGGAAGGAAGGCATGGGGCATTCTTCGAATGTCAGAGTGGTGGATGACGTAATAAATCAAAGAAAAAGATACTCTCAAATCAATCATTCGAATTTAAATAAATAAATAAATTATCAATGTCTAGTTAGACGAACGTCGAAGAAATTCTCATTCTCTCCATACCATTATCTCACTGGTTGGTGTGTCGCTGGATGCAATAGAAATCCTTCTTGTACCGGTAGAATACGAACACCAACGATTTGTGTGCGTATGATACATGTTAAGCTTTATAATACACGTGTACACGTTTAACTTAACTTTAAAATTAAGAAATATTTCCTCTACTATGTAAACACATATACCACAGCGATGTAAAGCTATGAATTCGGTTCAAACAATTTGAACTTATAAAGAACTTATCTTTTTTAAAAATACAAAAATACAGAAATGATTGGAGTTATTAAAACAAGGAATCTAAAACTTTACAAATGTTCAAATACAGCTGTAGTCCTTTAGGTATTAAGATTGTATTTTAAAACTTTATCGCAGTCAAACTCGGCACAAATACTTGTACCCAAAATACCACAAAGTTTTCCCACTTCGTAAGTCTTTTTGATGTGAGGTCATCTCGCGAGATTGCTTTAATGTGAGGTCATCTCGCGAGATTGCTTTAATGTGAGGTCATCTCGCGAGATTGCTTTAATGTGAGGTCATCTCGCGAGATTGCTTTGATGTGAGGTCATCTCGCGAGATTGCTTTAATGTAAGTCATCTCGCGAGATTGATTTAATGTGAGGTCATCTCGCGAGATTGCTTTAATGTGAGGTCATCTCGCGAGATTGCTTTAATGTGAGGTCATCTAGCGAGATTGCTTTCATGTGAGGTCATCTAGCGAGATTGCTTCGCTTAGATCTCGCATGATAATTTGTGAAGCCCATGTATCGGACGAACTTTTGGTACCTTCATAGACAACGTATCAATTGGGCAATAGTCACACTCTTCCTCTCACCCCTCCCCTTTCACCAGTCCCGTATCTAGCACAACTCAATCCATTTCTAGGTCTATTCTCCAATCCCCAACCCCACCCCCCTAGTGTCATAAACATATCCAATCATCTTTAAGTTTAATTACGCCGCCCCTCCACACCATCAAACGGTCACCCGAAGATGATGAGGCCTGAAAACTCCCAGCCTGCTCCTCAGAAGCCTATAGTTAGTAGCCGAGTAATCAACTATGACCAAGTGTTATTGGATTTTATTAATTATTTACATACTATTTATAGAAATATTCATCTGGGGAAAAACCCTATACTTAGAATCCATCTAAAGGAAAAACCCTATACTTAGAATCCATCTAAAGGGAAAACCCTATACTCAGCATTCGTCTATGGCACTCTATGGGGAAAGCCATACTCTCGCCGCTATATAACTTGTTGATCATCTTTCAAACAACTCCCGGGTAACATCAAATATACATCCGGCCATCAGTGTAATTTCCCGGATGGTGAACTCGCTAGTTTTGTTAACTGTCCACACGTGACTATCACATGTCCGTTCGTGGGTACGGAGAGGGAGTGAACGAAAGCCAGACGCTTTCAAATCATCATAAAACTAAAACATACACTGGTGCATGTTACTGCTGTGTTGACGAGGTACCAAATATTACTTTTCCCATTTCAGTTGGTCCGAAGTGGGACATGCGACATTAGTGACCAGCGAAGACTTAGATAGGCGGGCCTGGAAATGTAGGGAGTTCATAAGGTTCAACAGTGTCCGGCATTGCTGGACATTGGATCTTTGACTTCCTCCCTTTCTTATACTTTTACCCTGTGTCTTTTGTGTGTAAGTGTGTGTGTTTGTAAGTTTGTGTGAATGTGTGTTTTTTTCTTGTTTGTATTTTTAATTTATTAATTTTCCAATAAGATAGAAAGCCTTATATTATATAATGTAAAGATATTTCAATATTTAAGTATTTATTTGTACTGACGAAGGCATAATAATCCGAAAAGTCTACTTATTATTATTATTTCGTCTTTGAAACGTTCCGGGGCCTCAAAGCAACACGGGTCATATACGGACATAAACCGAGAGGCAGACGTTCCGCATGGCCTACTAAGACTAAGATGGATGGACGAGACGGACAAGAACTTGCCCCCGTTTGGAGGTTGGTGTACGTGTGTGTGGGGGGGGGGGTCGAGTACGGGGCAGAAGGCCCTTGATATCGGTCTGGATGTTAGAACAGGGTCCAGTAGGACGGGGTCCTACATGAGGCTTTGGCCTTGTTGGTGGTGATGGCACTGGCGAGAGTTAATTAAACCGATGCTTAAGGGGACTTCCTGTCTCTCCTAAGTAGAATTTTTAACACCTTTTGTTAACACCTTTTGTTAACACCTTTTGTTAACACCTTTTGCAAATAATCTCAAAAATCGCGTTGTGGGGGTGAAAATTTCAATGGTAGCCATCTGTTTGAGGGCCTATTTTCTTCCACAATTAAAATTATTTTGATCCATGAAAATTTGATTAAAATTTAAGAAAATATTTCAAATATTTATTAATTATTTTACATAGCCGATTTCGCAAAATCATGTATTTTGTCTTAACTGGATCTACAAATGCGTTATATTTACATATAATATAATTAATCGATTGATCGATTCATTTTACAGATTAATCGAGAAAAAATTAATCAGTACCAGTCCTAATCCTATATAATAAAAGGCAATTTTCTGTCCGGTCATCGATAGCGATTGGTCCCTCAAACTCCTACAGACTCCCACAGCCAATCAGAAAATTTTTAACTCATTTACTATTTGAACAAGTTTACGCGGACGTTCAAAGCGAGTTATTTGATGTGCAGTATTTTTTCCAAGACTTTATTTTTAGCGGTACGCGTTGGTATTTATAGTCAAAAACTTTGTTTTTACGGGTTATTTATTATGACTATAATGAATCGTATTTTGGACGTGATGCACATTTATGGCCGGTCGAGACGGCTGTTGGAGGGGAGGTACAACATGCCACGGTGACGATGGCGGAAAGTCCATGGATGGGCTTTATTGCTCGTATATATATATATATAAACAATATAAAAGCCCAATTCACTCACTCACTGGATGGACGTATCCTTTACGCTATGACGTCAGTGTTTGAGCGTATATTTTAATACAAGGTGTGCATCAGGAGGTGTGCAAAATAATAATAAATTAAAGACTATTTTTAGCGCATTTTCGAGAAGTCGAATGCGCTATTGCACCCGTTTTGTCCGTCCGTCCGTCCGTCTGTCATCACCCTAGATCTCAGCATCCATAAGTCCTAGACCCATGATGTATATATGTTTTTTGTATGTCCTGACCTGCCATTTGTGCATCAACACTCAGTTACTCGATCCGTTAAAAAAAACCGTTAAAACTACCCAAAAACATTGCGAATCGAGAGATACCACTGGCGCAGGCAACGGCCGCCATTGCCGGAAGTCTTAGTATTATCAAAAGTATTAGTTGTTTTTTTTTTGTTGACGTCATTAGAATATGTGTAAAAGTTTAGAGAGTTTTACGTCATCATTTGTGGTGACTTCAATCAAGATCTTAGCGGCCCAGGGGCAGAAATTGAAAACTTTTTCGAAACAAGCTTCAACATTCAGCTACTTTCACTAAGATTGGCAACCACGATCTATCAAACAACAATTGATGGAGTATTTGGGCGATTAGCTGATTACAATTTAGAATGTTTCATTTATGAGTCCTATTTCAGTGACCACAAACCACTTGTAGTTAGATGAAAGAGAAAATTAAAAAATTTAAAATGTAAAGAAATGACTTTTAAATATAAAAAAATTCAGGTATATTCATTACACAAGAAAATTCATAAAAATATGTCTAAAATCTAAACACAATTACTGATAACTACATAATGCTGATATCTAACATAAGTACTGATACATAATACGAAAATGCGCTAACACGTCCTGAGTTCCAAAAGGGACCAGGCTTAACACGATTTTTTATAAATAGTTTAAAATAGTACAACAGTCCGTATCAGTTAAAAAAAGCATGTGGTTTTCCTCGCGGTAAAAAAATATTATATGACTTAATTGTGTTAGCTTATTTTTAATTTTGGAAAAGGGGACGATGCAAAAAAGAGGATTTGAGAATTTATAAATATAACATATTTTGTGTACATTTCAGGAAGTTTAATATTTCGGACTTATCAAACAAGGATAACTTACTTGGACTTTTGAAAAAAAAGTGGGTGCCGTAGGCGCCTTACAACACCTGGTACATATGTATATATAGATGAGCTTGTCGGGTATCCCAATGTTGAAGCTTGTCAGACAGTGTTGGTCGGTGCACTTTTTTTTTATTTTTTTTTTAAGGTTTTAGGGGGTTCTAATGTTTTCATTATAACATTCTCATCTTGGTACATTGGTAGACACTGGCGGCGCCCATCCCTCTCCAGGTCAGCGGATGACTTTCTTAACGTTAGTCAATTCTGAACATTTTTATAGTGGCTTTTACGTGGGCTCGATCCCACGCCCCTCAGCTTGTGAGGCGAGCGCACTATTGACTTCGCGAGCTTCACACTTTCGGGCTTAGAATATGTATACGAAAATACATACAACTGCTCATATATACATGTATTTATTTATTCGACGTGCGATCCAAGCAGACGTGGACTTAGTTCCAGTCTGAGAGCTATTCTCACATTGTTTCTCTAACTATTGTTACACATTTTAATTCTTATGCGTTCGAGGGATAGATAAAAGAGAATTCTAATTTAAAAAAAGAAGACAATTTTGAGGTTCTAATTAATAGCTAAACATTATCAATAATAAATGGTTTTTAAATTTTCAAATAAATCCATTTGCCTATTTCCTTTTATTGCTCATTTTCCCCTCCCTTTAATGTTTTCTTTTTAAAAAATTTTTAAAACTTGCATTATTCATCACATAAAAAATGTCCGTTATGAAACATGTCCAGCTCGGTTAAAACAAAATTAACTCTTCAATTTAAAGCACCACTTTGAATGCAATAAAATATTAAACGATGTATTTTTTTTCTTAACAAATCAAGCTTAACGGGTGTGTATCTAGGCGTGGCAGGGCAGCTATCTAAGACGACGAACATCGCACCCTTTGATCCGCACCGATACTCACCGCCTACAAGGACTCGACCCGTGGGAAACATTCGACTCCCGAAATTCCCGTTTGGTATCGATTCACACGGCTATGACTTTTCGATTACTCGTCCCTCCCTCCTCTTTCAGGTCACGTGTTTATTCATTGATATTATAGAAATCCCATTCTATCGCGATATCGTTCCGCTTAGAAGAAGAATCAATGATGTGGTTGGTGTTTGTTGGGAAGACAAAGCTGTTTACCTTACATACACCAAACATTGACTGTGAATCGCCCGAAGGGGTCATACGGAAAACGAGGCGATGGTCGATGTACAGAGGGGTCACCTGAGGATTTTTTTTTTACTGATACGTAATCATGAGGTGGTGGTAAAAATAAATAAAATTACAAATTGCACATTTTTTTTTTAATTGATACGGTAAATATTTTCATCTATTTTTTAAAAATTACAATTCTCGCACTAAATGGTTTAACTCAAAACGTTGCCGGCTGATGTCCCTTTGGTCCAACATAATGACAATGGATGCTAAATGGATGCTAGTCGAGGCATGGTACCCCTTCTAAAAGAAACCCTTTTGCGGGATTCGCCCCTGAGCCGTACTGTGGGGTCATTCAGTTGTGACCCGTGGGGGGGGGGGGAAGCGGATGTCAACAACAGAGTTCACCTTTTGTCTTGGAAGAACGGGTCACAAAAGCTGATATAATTGTTTTAAGCACAAGTTTCAACCTGGTGATACCAGACCTTCTCCCTCCCCCCCCCCAACGGGATTGGGAATCTATTTTTATCAACGGGAAGGGGTGTGACGTCATTCAGTTACTACTGTACGATATTTTGTGAGTAGAGAGCTTGGGAAAGGGATTTCATGGATGTATTCGATATTAAATGGTTTCTAGTGTCATTAAGGAACGAAATCGAATCTCGGGGAGAAAAACAACCCTCTGTGCAATCGAGTCCAACAAATTAAATTTGTTGTACTCTGCCCCCTCTCTCTACCTGTCTTCACACTCTCTCCCACCCTCTCAGTGTTGATGGGTACATATGTCCCCGGGCACCTAGGCACAGGGGCGCTAATGTATAGGGGCGCCAAAATGAGGCTGCGAAATCACACTGTCATAGGCGAACGAGCTAATAAAAAGATGGGCGCCAGTTTTATACTTTGTCGCTGTGCAGAGAATATCCTGGCTACACCTCTGATCTTTGGCGTAGTTCATCTATTTCTAAGGGTCCAACATCAATTTCGGCCCCTTTGAATGGTGTGGATTGGCAATACATCCATATAGATGAAACTTTTCAGAGCCGCTCATCGGGGTTATGAGTGACTGGAGATTGGGGAACGGGAGGTGATAGACAGAAACGTTTCCTTGGTTGCCACCTCTACCTTTTTTTTTTAAAAAAAAAAATATATAATATTTTTTGTCGTTGTTGTTGGAAACTCTTTGCAGTCACGATACACGCAGGTCCTTTATTGTGTTCTCTTGGGAACGTGATTTTGAAAAGATTACTCATACTTTTTCCAGGCTATTTGAAAAGATTTTTGAAGAGATTTCAAGGGTGTGTACTTGAAAAAGACACAATCAAGAACTGCTTCTTTGAAAGGCCCAAAGAAATATGAAATTTCGAAATATAAGTTTAATTTTTTTTAAACAACTAATAATAGTATAATAATACAGAGCCATGGAACAGAGTGAAACACACCTCGGAACAACTGACGCCAGCAAGACACACCACGTGACAAATGACGACAGTGACATACACCACGTGACAACTGACACCAGCGAGACACACCACATGACAACTGACAGTACTGACACCAGACAGACACACCACATGACAACTGACACCAGCGAGACCCACCACATGACAACTGACACCAGTGACACACACCACATGACAACTAACGCAAGCGAGACACACCACATGACAACTGACACCAGTGAGACACACCACATGACAACTGACACCAGTGAGACACGCCTCGGAACAACTGACACCAGTGAGACACACCACATGACAACTGACGTCAGCGAGACACACCACATGACAACTGACACCAGCGAGACACATCACATGACAACTGACACCAGTGACACACACCACATGACAACTAACGCAAGCGAGACACACCACATGACAACTGACACCTGTGACACACACCACATGACAACTAACGCAAGCGAGACACGTCGTATGACAACTGACACCAGCAAGACAAACCACATGACAACTGACGTCAGCGAGACACACCACATGACAACTGACCCCAGTGAGACACGCCACATGACAACTGACACCAGTGAGACACACCACATGACAACTGACACCAGCGAGACACACCACATGACAACTGACACCAGTGAGACACGCCACATGACAACTGACACCAGTGAGACACACCACATGACAACTGACACCAGTGAGACACACCACATGACAACTGACACCAGTGAGACACGCCTTGGAACAACTGACACCAGTGAGACACACCACATGACAACTGACGTCAGCGAGACACACCACATGACAACTGACACCAGTGAGACACGCCTCATGACCACTGACGCCACCGAGACACACCTCATGACAACTGACGCCACCGAGACACACCACATGACAAGTGACGCCAGTGAGACACACCACATGACAACTGACACCAGCGAGACACGCCAGACGTGAAATAAAGACACACCAACGGGGCAAAAATGCAAGGGCGATGATTGGCTAGAAGGAATCGTCCCAGAAGGTAAGGAATAAGTTTATTCCTACTGGATGAAATCACTCAGATGTTGATGACATTAGGCAAACAAAGTTGGGGCAGTTAATAGGCGGAGGTGGGGGAGGTGGAGGTGGCAACTGGACATTTTAAACGTGTCCCAATTCCATATTTTAGAAAGGGTAGCGGATGGGGGATGGAACTGGTGGGTGTTGGTTTGATTGATTTCGGGGGGGGGGGCAGTGGTTCTTGGAGTATACGTTGTGAATGGGGAGGGAGGGGATGATGATGCGACCTAAAACAATGAGTCATCCCGCTCCACAGACCCACATCAGCATCAAGTCCAAGTCAGGGGGCTGCCAATAGACGCTCCCCGCGGACGAGTCCAAGATTCTCCGGGAATCTCCGATGTTCCGCTTAATGTGATCTACGACGTTAGCTAATAAGATTACGGGAGGAGCCCAACTGTCCCGAGGGGGTGTCAGGATACGGGGTTTGGGGATCGCTCGATGTTATCGAATTATTTCACGGCTCCGTAAATCGTTTGATTGTATTCTAACTTATTTGGAGCAGCTAGGAAAGAAAAGAACAACAACTCGATGTTGTCTAAGATTTGGTCTGTGATTATTTGTCAAATTCCATTCATCATTTGGTTTAATGTATATAAGAAAACGCTCTAATGAAAACCTATTGCATTAAATCTCTAAAAGAAAGAATGGCGATTTTTAAAAATCCCTTATTTGCAGTTAAACGAGGTCAAATTTTGGAATAATTCATCTATTTAAAACAACTACAAGAAAAAAAATAATAAAAAAATAACACATAGGGCAAAATAAATTGATGAATTTTTAAAAATCCATAAAATGCATGGCTAAATAGATGTCTTGGAATTATTTTCGAATTTCAAGATGTTATGTTTCACTAAAGCCTAGTTAAAGCAAAATTATTATTTTATTATTTTTTTAATTAATTTTTTTTTAATTAAAAAAAGAGAATCATATAAAGGAACTAGAACAATTGATGTGGTGAATTGTCGACATGTTCATAGAAATATTTCGTATTAATTCAACAATTTTTGTTAAGATTCGAAAATATTTTTTTTTCCTCTATTTCTAGGGGTATTTTTGAAGAGACAATTCACACGGTGTAGTCTAGTACAAATTTTGGTGAAATGAGATTAGCCAAAGACATGTTTTTTGTGGGTTTTTTTTGGGGTGGGGGTGGGGGGAGGGGGATCATTTACTCGTCAAGGGTCACCACGAACTGGACAAAATAAGTCATAGCAAATTAGACAGGTAACCGAAAATGTTAGAATATGAGATAGCGGACCTTGGGAAAAGCCTGTATGCACCAAGCAAGTTATAATAATAATTTGATAACTTATATATGGTAGTGCTCCAGCGAGCAGCTAGGCTGATGGCGACATAGCACATGCAAATAATAACGGAAAGACATATATAAATCTATTCAATTTAAAACATTCTTATACTAAAGTTAATTTTTTAAAATAATAAAATTACACGATGGTTTATCTTTAATAGAAATGTTTGATTGTTAATTTGGAAAGTAAAGTTTGAAAATATTGTGTTTTTGGTGCAGTCTTGAAGGCCTAGGTCATAGAAATACTACCAATGTGTAACGTTAGAGAAACCCATTGTTTAGCGGTTAGAGAACCTCTCGCTTACATCGTTCTTATTTAAGACGGCTATTTGAAAGGATTTTTTTTCTTCTTTTACTTGAGAGGATGGCTAATACAAACGTTTAATTAGCCGCATTACGCAATCCAAGAACGATTTGAGCTGGTCTTTTAGCACGTGACTCTTAATTCATTGATTTATCTGGCATAGTCCCGGGTGGTTTTTTTCCCCTCCTCTGTTGAGCAATTAGCTGATTCATCAAATGTCATCGTTGATTTTGTTTAAAATTATGCAAATGTCTTTCAACACTTCTAAAATACACATTTTATTTGCTTTGGTAGGATCGTGTACATTTCTCTACTGTGATAGACTGTCTTAATTATTCTTTTACAGACTCATCTATGTTTAAATATGTCCTGCAGTTTCTTGAGTTTTAAAAATGTTGATAAAGTTTTGGTCTTTCGTGGTTTTCTAGCAACCAATTGCACGTTCGAATTCCAGACGGGAAGATCAAGAATCTGTATGTGGTTTATTTTCTTGCATACATAATAAATAAATAGTGTTCATCTATGCCACGAATATACATGCGCGTAGAAACTCTCGAACAAGATGACAAAACTCCACTTAAAACTGAAGATTTACCCCACCATCCTTTGCATGACCAGCTAGCGTGTCATTCAAATGTGTTGCGAAACGCAAATGACCAGGACAATGGACACTTCCGGTTTTATTGTTATGACATGGTACATTCCATTTTTTAAAAATAAATAATTGACTTTATTTTTATTTTATAATCGCAAAAACCAACGTTTTTTTCCCCACCTTAACCCTCTCTATATAAGTATAAGAAAAACATGTTTAATAAAGTACGCACCGCGTGACAGACTAGCATACACATTTACATGCAGCATGGAGAAACATACAGATAATCTAAATATTATTTTATTTAATTAAAGTCCAATCGATCGATTCAAATTTTGATAGATCTTTTCTTTCGTCGACATAAGTCCATCTGCAAAATTTCAGTGAAATATGTGTTTGACCACCGACGCTGCCGTTAATTCAGTCTGACGTCACGTCACACGGCCACCAGGGTAAACACTTTAATGTAACAAGCCTGAAACCCAAACTCCTCAGATCTGATCTAAATTTACGCAATTGTATCGACTTAACGCCGTCTCAGGGGACGTGCAAGTAATATATATATATATAAAGAACCCGTATGTTTACATCATCCAAAGGACTCTTTAATCTCCAATCCTACTACCCTACCCCTCCTTACCCCTCCCCCACCCGTTAAACCCACAAGTGTGCGAGATATGTAAACCACTTGAAATAACTATCGCCTCTTCTCCCGGGTGATCTCTTCAACTCTCGAGGTAAATTTGGTGGGGAAAGGAAGAAGGAAGCGGATACGGCTTAATGGGTCACATGACATGCGCACTCATGATCCAATAGAGTTAGTGTGGTGTTGGGCCGTAAGTTGTTTATTTCACGTCTCATCTCGTTTCCTCGTCACTCTTCCAACCCTATCCCGCCCCAAACCACCAAAAACACGCCCCCTCACCATCAGAGCCACCCTTCACAGTCTAGCCCCCCCCCCCGACAATATCAACATTTAACACAATTTCTGTCATTCCCTTTCTTTTATTACGGGAGACGAAAGCTAAACCATCTTAAAAGTACATAATTATTATGATGTCACATTTTCAACCCTATGTTAAAATATTTCAAGGGTAAATATATATCTATATTTTTTAAAACCCAGCTTGTGAATGTGATGGCATAGTGTATGATATTCTTTATATTGATCTTCTAAGATATGAACTGATTTGTTTTCTGTTGTAGGTAGTTGTAAAAGTAAATGTTTCATTGATGTGACGAGAGTTTGGTGAGGGCTGCAAACATTTTGGCTAACACACGACTAATTCCCAGGATTTTTACACAGGATTAATAATATCCGGGATTAATACCCGGGATTAATGCCCAGAAATAATACCTGGGATTAATACCCAGGATTAATATCAAGAATAAATACCCGGGATTAATACCCAGAATTAATACCAGGGATTAATACCCAGAATTAATAACAAGGATTAATACCCAGGATTAATATCCAGGATTAATACCCAGAATGGATGCCCAGGATTATTAACAAAGATTAATACCCCCGGATTATTAGCCAGGATTAATACCTCTCTATGTCAATTTTTTTTTACTATGAAAAACCTTCGAGAGTGTGGACAGGCATTTTGGAGTGTCACAGAAGATTAATTATTAATATATTCAGAAACATGTACGGAGGAATAAACTGCCAAGTAGTCCATGGTCAGTAGGTGACAGATGCTTTCCAGGTGAAGACTGGTGTGAGACAAGGTTGTTTGCTGTCACCATTCCTGTTCCTGTTAGCAATTGACTGGATGATGAAAACATCCACACAGCAGAAAAGGAATGGCATCTAATGGACCTTGTGGGATCAACTTGAGGATCTTGACTTAGCTGATGATCTTTCCCTTCTTGCACATACCCAACAACAGATGCAGGAGAAAACAAATATTGTCGTAGCCACTTCTGCTAGCATGGGTCTCAACATACACAAAGGGAAGAGTAAAATCCTCAAGATGCGAAATACTTATGAGTCATAATAAATGAGAAACTATCTTGGAACCCCCATGTCAATGAAGTTATTAAAAAAATCAAACAGAACCTTAGGCTTTATAAAAAGAAACTTTTGCAAATGTAACAAAGATATAAAACTAAAATGCTACCTCACCCTGGTGAGA
Source organism: Radix auricularia (assembly GCA_002072015.1). Classification (NCBI taxonomy): domain Eukaryota; kingdom Metazoa; phylum Mollusca; class Gastropoda; family Lymnaeidae; genus Radix; species Radix auricularia. The sequence goes on from MUZC01000134.1 coordinate 1,560,850, forward strand.
CCTATACTAGAATATGCATCTTCTGTATGGGACCCATCCACCAAAGAAAATATTGATAAGTTAGAACAAATCCAAAAAAGAGCTGCCAGATTCATTACTGGAGAATATTCAAAACTGACAAGAGTAACACCATTAGTTAAATCATAAAACCTTGAAACACTGGAGGATAGAAGAAACAAAAGTAAATTAGTCATTATACATAAGGCAATTAATTCTAATTTAGAAATACAACACAAAGATAACTTAATACAACCCTCAAATAGACATAAAGATAAAAACACCTTTCTTATTCCATATGCAAGAACAAACACATACAAGTTTTTTTCTTTCCGTCCGGTATTCGGGCGTGGAATGGGTTGCCTGAAGAAACCAGGAAAGCCAACACTTTATCATCATTTAAAACTCTAGTAAGAATACAGGACTAAACACAAACCATAGAAATACGTAGGACGCAATAATCTTCTGTACAGAAGGAGCGTCTGTAACATATAAGATAAGATAAGATAAGGTTAATGCCACCAGTACATCAGCTTTCGTGATTGAAGGAGAAGCCCTTGAAGAGGTGGACAGTTTCGTTTTGTTTACCTTGGCAGCGTGGTAGATACACAAGGTGGTACAGATGCTGATGTCAAAATAAGGATTGGAAAAGCAAGAGCAGCCTTCCAGCAACTCAAGAATGTTTGGGTCTCCAAAAATTTAGGCAGCAAGATAAAAGTAAGGATTTTTAATGCTATGGTGAAACCTGTGCTCCTATATGGAGCCGAGACGTTGAGAACAACGGTCATAAACCTGACCAGAATTCAGTTATTTATCAACAATTGTCTAAGAAGAATTCTCAGAATTCACTGGCCGGACAAAATCGGCAACCGGGAATTATGGAAGCGGACTAAACAGAAGCCCATTGAGAAAGAGATTCTTCAAGAAGCTGTGGAGGTGGATTAGCCTTACACTAAGAAAACCTGCTTCCAATACAACAAGGCAAGCTCTTAAATGGTACAGAAGAAGGGGCAGCCCAGGAAACACTTAATGCCGAGAACTGGAGGCAGACATCAAGAGAATAGGCCATGAATGGAAGATCCTGGAGAAGCTGGCCCAGGATAGAGATTCCTGGAGGTCTCAATCCCCTTGGAGGAATCGCAGACGCCGACGATGATCGGTGGATGCCCCTCATGGATCAGAAGGCTCAACAATACTCAGGATTAATACCCAAGATTCATACCCAAGATTAATACACATGATTAATGCCCGGGATTAATACCCAGGATTAATACCAAGGATTATTACCCAAGATCAATACCCTGGATTAATACCAAGGATTAATACTCGGAATTAATACTCCGGATTGATACCCAAAAGGGCTTATAGAGCAATTAACTGCATGTTCTCTTCCTTTGCTATTTACGTTTAGTTTTAGAATTTTTATTTGTTAATTTGGGGTTGGATTAAGTTATAATTGTGAATTTAGGGTCAGGGTTAGGTTTAGTTTTAGAATTTTAATAGTTGAATTTTCCAATTTCTTTGTAACGCGGCATAGCAACAAAGATGGCTGCAATGTAACCTGGTAACGTCGACTCTGATTTTACCAAAATCTATTTAGTCCCACGTTTCTGGGCATGTTCCCTGACATGTTCCCTGTTCTGTTCTTGGTCAAGTCATTTTTTCCCCGCGCCCACAAATATAACCCATGCTGCAGGAAATCCAAACACGATCAAAACTATTTCCCTTCAAAGTGAGAAAAATACTTTTTTTGTATGAAATGCAATCCGTCAGAGCAGGGAAACAAACCCAGTTACTTCCCCCTTCGGGAGTATCGTGTTGTTTTGATGACGGCCATCTTATGGGTCTCGCGAGATAAGGCGATAGAACCGCCCCATCAATGAATGACTCAATGGCTCAAAAATGTACGACTACAGTTGTTTCAAATGAACACTCCCATCAACGGACATATTGAGGTCAAATATTTCCATGACACACAATCTCTTTGACGCAAATCATTGTAAATAAATGAAATAATAAGTCGTTGAAAAGCGATTTTAATTATTTCTGCATGAAGGCTCTATTACATTATGAATTGTGCTAATTTTTGTTCCTGAAAAGATATTTTATATGAGCTAAAACGCATGTTGTTTACTTTCAGTCAATTTGATTCTCAGTGAACACATTCAGATGAATAAAATCTTTCGACAGCAAATAATTGTACACATTTAGTTGTTTACTTGGCACACTAAGAAGTAAATCAACATTCTCTCTCTCTCTCTCTCTCTCTCTCTCTCTCTCTCTCTCTCTCTCTCTCCCTCTCTCTCTCTCTCGCTCTATCTCTCTCTCTCTCTCTCACTTGTCTTAGGGGGTGGGGTTGTTGGGGGTTTACAGAATTTTTTTGATTTTTAACCCGAGTAAGGAAGCTTTAACAATAAGGATAAAAAAGTTGCATTACAATAGCAATGATTTTTTCCCCGCGTAAGTTACCGGAACTGGGTTCCGGCACCTTTTTTCCCGCATACTTATTGTTATTACTGACTGGTATGCTTTTTTCAGGTTTCGTTTCGGTACCTTTTTAAAGAAAAAGCACTTAAAAGGAATATGTGTAAATTTACACCTGAAAAAAAAACAACGAATGTGTCGGCAATACGACTTCGTCAGTAAACAAACAAAAAATAAAAGCATTACGAGAATAATATTTAAACTTATCTGCCGTGTTAAGTCAAGGAATCCATCAACCAGAAAGAGTAGGAAAAGTGTTGTACAGAGGTATAAAAAGTGTTGTACAGAGGTAAGAAAAATGTTGTACATAGGTAGGAAAAGTGTTGTACAGAGGTAGGAAAAGTGTTGTACATAGGTAGGAAACGTGTTGTACAGAGGTAGGAAAAGTGTTGTACATAGGTATAAAAAGTGTTGTACATAGGTATAAAAAGTGTTGTACAGAGGTATAAAAAGTGTTGTACATAGGTAGGAAAAGTGTTGTACATAGGTATAAAAAGTGTTGTACAGAGGTATAAAAAGTGTTGTGCAGAGGTATAAAAAGTGTTGTACAGAGGTGTAAAAAGTGTTGTACAGAGGTATAAAAAGTGTTGTACAGAGGTATAAAAAGTGTTGTATAGAAATTCCTACAGACTAAGGGAAGACTGGACTGCCCGGTGTATTAAAATGTCATTGAGAACAACACAAGGTTGTCATGTTGAGTACGTGCTCCATATTCTTGAATAACTTCACTCTCAACATTGACTCTGCCTGAAGTGAAGTCCAGGAGAGGAAAGCGAATAGCAGTGATATCCATATGGCGATATCCATATAATTGCGTGTAGGCATGTTGCGTTAACGATTATCTGTTCTCAGTCAGTCGATCCGTTAGTAACCTATACGATCCACCTATGTAGTTAGCGG
>MUZC01000134.1:1564449-1581139 GCA_002072015.1 Radix auricularia
GAATATTAAGAAATCAACTCTAATGCAGACCAAATTAGAAGGAGGAACAAATCTGCAGGATATAGAAACCAAAATTAAAGCCATGAGGATCAGGCACACTGGACAAGCAATCAAGGACCACAAGGAACATTCACTAACACACTATTACATAGGGGCGAGACTGACACGTCTGACACCTATGGATAACAAAACACCGCACTACATGGGGACGAGAGTCCCCTCCTTTTATCAAACAAGCTTACGCGCCATAAAAAATAACGAAAGTCTAATCCACAAAACAAACAAGGAAATCTACGACCACTTGAGAGATCGACAGAAAACCCCTCATCTTGAGAGAATCAAGTGGTTGAGACTTTTCAACAAAACAGATATAGACGACACCTTTAAAAACCTACACATTAAAGAAATAGAACCTAAAGCAAGGGAAATAACCTACCGGCTAATTTATAACATGACACCAACGTCAGAAAGGCCGGAACAACATACATTCCTAAGACCGAGATGTCCACTCTGTAGATATTTATTAATAGAGACAGAGAGACACCTCTTTTTAGAATGTAATGTAATACAAAAAACCAAATTCACTTTAACACAACTGTTAGAAGCTGGAACAAACTACCCAATTAACATAGATAGGGCTATAACCCTAAACACTATCCCTAAATCAAATAATACAACGCAACATGTCATCAGCCTACGACTGCTGGCGGAATATAGAAAGCACATTTGGCAGTGCAGAACTAACGTAGCCTTCAATAAACACAACTACACGGAACCTCTAAAAGAGAAAATATTTAGAGCAAAAATTCAAAATCTAATAGAGCAAATATAATAACAAATAATAACATAATAATATAATAACAAAATAACTAAAACCAAATACACAGCATAATCTAAAATTACACTTAAAATTTAATAGTATACTATATTCTTCTGATGTAAATAGATGTAAATAAAGTATCTACAATGCATAACTATAATGTAAGGGCCATAACCCCGGACAGTGTCTGCGCTCAGAAATCTGCTCTTTTCCTTTCAGAGAGGAATCGGTAAAATCAAAAGGAACAGGCACGGACAAGTCCACTGGAGGAAAAGCCATCACCCATCACCCCTTCTCTTATATTATTTGTGTTCACACCATGCCACTTTTCGTCCCTCTCATTCTAACATTTCACTTCACGGGGCATATCACTCACACCACCATGTTTGTATGTTTGTATAGTCTGTATAAGTATGGGTCGAGAGGTTTTCTGGGTGTGTTGGTTGTTTAGTCCTTATGAGGCACGCTCGCCTCAGACAGGCTGGTCTGGATGTAGTATCGTCAATGTATCTGTCCATCATCCAATTTTGAAAAANTTTCTTTCCATCATCCAATTTTAAAAAAAAAAAAAAAAAAAAAAACTTTCCATTGTAAGGCCTTCAGCCAAATATTTCCTAAAAACCATGTACATTTAAAATAAATAAAGTAAACGCTATGTCCAAAAAGGGACTGCAGCGGAGATCGATGAGATCGATCCCTATTATAAGGGATACTATGACAATAAAATTTTCACTGAGCATTGTTATCTATCTGCAAGGCAGTGTTGCGAAGTCTAAGTGCCAGAATATCCCAGGCAGGAGTAAAAAAATTCCCACATGCATTAAAAACTTGGGAAAAAATCTGAAAAGTGGCAACTTCAATTAACTACATAGGTGCAACTTTGAGTACACTGTCGTATGCATGTGCCCCCCCCCCCCTAACTACATAGGTGCTTTCGCATTCATTTTAATGACTTTGGACTTCCAAATTAAAAAATAAAAAATATTTCTGCATTTTTAAGGCAATTCTTAATAGAGTACTTTAATTTTTATTTAATCTATACGTTTTTATTTAACAACTTGGTTACAAAGCCAAAATATAGATTATCCTTTTAAATTTTAACATTATGAAGTTTTAAAAAAGTTATTTGGATACTCGTGTAATTTAAATTTGTCCGTGATTGATAAAAATATTTTTTTTATGAATGCTTTGAAATTTATTAATAATAAATCCATCATACATGGTTACATAGTTTGTTATATATTTACATAGTATTAATGATTTGGTCCTATATATGTAACAAACATTGATGATTCGGGCTCAGACTAATTAATTATATTATTTAAAAGTAATACATATACACATTCTAACCTTAAACTGTCAGTGACTATGTTGGGAAAAACCTTGCCAAAACGTCAGGGTAAAAAACCTAGATCCGAAATAAAAAAAAACCTACACACGCTAAAAATAAACACACATTACGTCAAAGAGCCTCCCACCAGAGGCGTCACTAGGGTTGGTGTCACCCGGGGCGGTAGCTCATGGTGTCACCCGGGGCGGTAGCTCATGGTGTCACCCCCTCATGATTTAACCCATAGAAATCCTCTGAGTTTTCCAGTGCCAAATAACGGGAATATATAGAATTTTACGGTCTGGTGTCACCCCCCTGATGGTGTCACCCGGGGCGGCCCGCCCCCTCCGCACCCCCCTAGCGACGCCACTGCCTACCACCACATCAAAACACAATTATTTCTTATTTGAAAATGAGCATGTTTCAAATTATTTTATTTTATTTTCATTCAAGAATGTATTTAATTTTTAAAATTGGTCAATCTAAAAAATTCCCATTTTTGGACAAAATCCTTTAAAATTCCCTAATTCCCATAAATAATATAATAGTCCAAGTCACTGGATATGTAACGCTGAGGAGCGATGTACGACAGTCTACAGCAGTTAGTTTAGTTGAAAAATCGTGTGTTGATGAGCGCTGTAAAAATATTTAATATGATGACGTCATTGTTTGGTGTGCATCGGTGCGCAAAATACAACCCCTATTATTAAATACTTTGCGTACATTTCAGAAAGTTTAATTAATATTTCTTATTTATCAAAAAAGGACAAGTTAGTTAGGCTTTTGAAAAAGGTTGGCGCCGTAGGCGCCCTAAAAAGTGGGCGCCGCAGGCGCCACGGCGCCCCGGCACAATCTAGTTTCTCAATATTTGGCTCAAAAATTCCCACAATTAGGGAAATTTCCCCCGACTTCGCAACACTGCTTCAAGGCGGGAATCCTCCCCAGGCCCACAAGGCCCAGGACCTGCTAGCCCAAGCTAGCCTATAGCCCGGTGGAGCAACATTTGTATAAGCTCAAAAACGTATACGTGATCATAGAGATAAAAACTTGTTTTTATAAATTTTAGAAAGATGACATTGTCTTAAACAAATTCAAAATTAGTCGGTATTTGTGACAATAATAACTAGGCAGGAAGATGGTGTCACAACTAAACAACAAATTAAAACATCAATAGACATTATTTCAAATAAAACTTACACAATGCTCTATTCTTTAATGACCCTCACTTTTATATTCGTATTATAAATACCGATCTTAACGATGTCTGACATCAATTAAAATATCTAAGCGAGTTCCAGAAACGAAACCTAATAAAGAAAACAGGAATTTAAACAAAACAAAACAAAGTGGCTGTTTGGAAATTTTAAAAAATCCCTTCTTTGACACCAACTTTTCTTTGAAATACGCCCATTGATACTACCTAAAGTTGTTTAACTAGCCCCCTTTCCTCCCTTCACTCATAAAACCGTCACCCCTTGCATTCCTATGGGGGATTAAGGGGGAGGCTGAGCGGGCTAAGGCCAGGGGCCCCCCACGGTTTGGGGGCCCCCAAAATTTTTATATTTTATAATAAAAGTGTACAAATGTTTGCACGAACCCTGGCAATAAAATAAAATTTAAAAAAAAAAAAGAAAATATTATCTATACGACTGTTTGCAATTCAGTCTTAATAATCGATAAAACTAGATTTTTGAACGACGGCCGTGAGAGTACTGTGTGAAATGAGGTGAATGGGAGGTAGCTAGGTAGCATTGTATAGCGGTTATGACGGGGAAAATAATGCGATGTTTCGAACGGGTAACCCGGGTACCTGTTTGAAATTTTGACGGGTACCCGGGCAGCATTTTTCAACAAATTGACAGCCCTACTAACAGTGCACTTATTAGTCACACACAGTGTACAATAGTGTACGCATTTGGGTCACAGACATTGTACACATGTCGGTCAGACACACAGTACACATGTCGGTCCGACACACAGTGCACACGTCGGTCCGACACACAGTGCACACGTCGGTCCGACACACAGTACACATGTCGGTCCGACACACAGTGCACATGTCGGTCCGACACACAGTACACATGTCGGTCCGAAACACAGTACACATGTAGGACAAATACCCAATCAAAAGACATCATCTGAATTGAATGTTTTAATCCTTAACCCCATAAAAATATCACATTACTTGGAGAGCTTCTGCGCATGCGTTGTGAGAGTCTCTCCTGACGTCATTACTTATTCATATTTTGACAGTCAGCAAATCAGCGCTGTTTTTTTTTTTGTTTTTGTTTTTTTTTCCCTTGAGAGCAGATTATCCAGAAATGTTAGTCTAATTAGAACACGTATTGCATCTGAGATCGTCACATGTTAGTCTTAAGGTCAACCTGGCATCATCACATGTCAGACTTAACTACAACAGTGCTTCTCAAAGTGGAGGTCTGCTGACCTGTTGCGGTCCGTAGGCCTTCCGCTGCCAGTCAGCAGAATTTATCAAGAGAGGACATCAATAGCAATTGATCCTTCAAACTCCTAAAGACTCCCACAGCCAATCAGTAAAATAAAATTAATCTCATATTGAGCAAGTTTACGTGGACGTTCAAAACGAGTTAGTTTTTGTGCATTTTTTTTTCCAAGACTTTATTTTGAGCGGTGCGCTTTTTTAAATATTTTATTGTGAAACTACGGTGTGCACATTTTTGTGTACGCATATTAAATTGAGTTGTGGCTTTTTAAAAAGGGTATTTTCTTTATTTCATAGATACGTAAAAAAAAAAATGTTTCATTACAACTGTCACACGATGCAAGGGGTTTGTTTTTTAACCTGGAAATGAAGTTGTGAATTTCGTTAAATTCTGTTGTGATATATATTTTGTTATTAATTAAAATTTCTAATTATAATTCTGTAATTAATGTGTGAAATTTACGTGGAAATCCATGGCCCAAGTCATTATTTCTTTTTTTTAGTGATATAATTATAAACAGAAACATAATTAAAAGCTAATAAACTAGGGGACAGCCGGATATGCCGGTCCGCCATACTTGAAATCCTCCATGTGGTAGTAGAAAGTCAGCAGTCCCGAGCCTATGCTCACGATTCGTTTCTAGAAACAGCCACCTGGGCGTCCAGGACACTAGGTCGAAAACGCCTCCCACTAAGTTGACCTCCCGAGGGAGAGGGTGGAATTTTCTCTAATTCGACTCGCTATCACTTCGGTGTCACCCCGGCAAAGGTTATGAGTCTCAATGGTTAGGACCGCCGCACTGACTTACCTAGGGTTTAACCCCCACTGGAAGGTTTCCTCAGAGCTGGGATCCAATGCGTTCTTAGCGGCACCTTTTGCTAATCCGTACTGGCGCTCCTGTCCCTAAGCCAGTACCGCTTAGTTGCGTTTCTAGTTAAATGAGGGAGGACAAACCGGTCACTTCGGAGTAATCCGACCCTCAACGGGTCCGCCATTACTAAAAAGCTTGAGTAGCACTGAACTACAATGTTTTCCCAGGTCTATATACAACTAAACTAAACTAAACACATATTCTTTGGGCCTGAGAATTACTCTCTTAAGGCCTTGGCTATTACTTGGGCAATCTGCTCCATCTGTTGGGCAGTGCCATATAACATTGTCTGAACGTAGGACTCCCCTGCCCCCCTAACCTCCCCGGCAATGTCAAGCACGGGACATGACTCCATTATGTTTTAAATCTCGTGCGTAAAAACTGTGGCAAAGTCTGTCACTCAAGGATAGGGCTGCACAGCCACTCGAGAAAATGCAACCCAACCCAACGGTGATGCACCATCGTCTCGCGAGACGGAAGGATGCCGGATAGTATGTTTTAAATAAAATTTGAACCAAACCAAGAGTTAATCCACTCGTTTGCAAACAATCTCAAAATATTTTTTTTTAAAAATAAAATGCTTACGATATCATTAATGACTTCAGGTATTATAGATGGATCAGCACCGCAGTATTTGAAAGAATTAACTTCACAGCATGTTTCTCTAACGGGGCTGATGACAAATACGCAGCCCATTCTTTGAGTGGATGGACAGCAAGATGTTCATTGGCTAACGCTACTATGAATCGGCGGCACCAAAATTGTGCAGCAGTCCCCCGAGATATTTGAAAGAGTTTGACAACAAAAGGCAAACTTTTTGAAAATTGTGACTACTTTTTTGTTTAATTATAAGTTTTTGAACATCAGATTGCGGAAATTTAGTTTGACTAGCGCGGACATTTAGCTGGACAGGCGCGGACGTTTAGTTTGACTAGCGCGGACATTTAGCTGGACATTTAGCTGGACAGGCGCGGACGTTTAGTTTGACTAGCGCGGACATTTAGCTGGACAGGCGCGGACGTTTAGTTTGACTAGCGCGGACGTTTAGTTCGACTAGCGCGGACATTTAGCTTGATCGGCGCCGACATTTAGTTTGACTGGCGCGGGTATTAAGTTTGTCTAGCGTGGACATTTAGTTTGACTGGCACGGACATTTAGTTTGTCTAGCGCGGACATTTAGTTTGACTGGCGCGGACATTTAGTTTGTCTAGCGTGGACATTTAGTTTGACTGGCGTGGACATTTAGTTTGTCTAGCGTGGACATTTAGTTTGACTGGCGCGGGTATTAAGTTTGTCTAGCGTGGACATTTAGTTTGACTGGCGCGGACATTTAGTTTGTCTAGCGCGGACATTTAGTTTGACTACTTATACAGTTAGCTCCTCTCGATGCTTCTCAGGTTAGTTGCATTCAATGTTTCAGTCCCAAGCAGCGATTTTAAATGAAAACTTTTGAAAATTTGGACACTCGATATAAAGTCTTGAGCTTTCAGGATATTCCCAACACTTTGAAAATAACTTTTAAAAATAATAGCACAGTGTTTTGACATTATCTGAATACTTTAATGGAGCTTCTAGCAATTGATGGAGCCTTCAATTATTCACAGTGTTTAGAAAGCTGAGCAGCGCACAGATGGGCGCATCAGTTAGCAGCTAAACTCCGGGAGAAAAGCTTCGACTTATCTCGATAAATCCTTTCGTATCACCAGCCGTTAATTGATTTGTGAGCTGTAAGCCCGTTTGCTCGTTACACGGCGATTTACGGCGTTATAAAGCTTTGCATGAAGTGATTCAGTGTTATACAGCGTTTCGTGTCTTTACACCGTGTTTTACAACTTTACACAACATAATACATCTTTACATCTCCTACAACTTAACACAACATAGTACATCTTTACATCTTGTACAACTTTACCCAACATAATACATCTTTACATCTCCTACAACTTAACACAACATAATACATCTTTACATCTCCTACAACTTAACACAACATAATACATCTTCTACGACTTTACCCAACACAATACATCTTTACATCTTTTACGACTTTACCCAACATTATACATCTTTACATCTTCTACGACTTTACCAAACATTATACATCTCTACACTTCATACAGCAATATATATAACACTACACGTTATACAACTTTATACAACATTATACATCTTTACATCTTCTACAACTTTACTCATCGTTTGACAGGTCTACACATCAACATCAGCCTCTAAACTGGAATTCGGGATGAAACAGCAGACATATTATCTCCCATTATCTGCTTGCATATTTCATGGGAGGTAAGAAACGGATTAAACAGTAAAGTTGACTTTGATAAAAGCATGAGCATAATTCCCCCTTTTAAAAGTTTTTCAGTGGTAGGTAGGGTGGGGAGGGGGTGGTCTACATTCCATTTGTGTCTGTGTGTAAATTGCATGTGATCAATTATGTTTTTAGAATAATCCTTGTTAATCTGATTGGTGAAACAATTAGCCAATCAACGTTGACAAAATTTATATAAAATTTTATTTCACGAGTTGACGTCATCAAGTGATCTTCATGCAACCAAAGTCGTAAATAGAAGACTGGACGCCCTGCGAGACATTGGGTGCGAATAATTTATTTTCTCTTTTTTTAGTGCAGTGGAATAAAAGCGTGTTATTTTTTTAAAACAAATTTACTTACCCCTTTTTATTGTAATAAGAAAGAACAATATATAATAACGTAACGTCTCTAGTATTACATTAGCAGGTCTTGGTCAGCTCTTTGTTGATGGACTGACCAATGACTGTTCTAATCAGTAACGGCTATCAAGGTCGCCGCGGAATGATATTATCCCCCCTCCCACATGTGAATAGCTTCTTTAGCACCCTCCCCCCACCCCCTCCCGTAATTAGGCGTACATGAGACACGATTTTAAAACCAAATTCCAACACATTTACCGTCAGCGGCGCACACTCGCACGCACCAATTCCCCTCGTGTTACACACACATGCGCATAAACAATCCGCCATCGTTTTCTTCCAAATAACCGGAAGTTCTCCAATTCAGCCCCTCGCTTTGATCTGCCTGAGAATGAAATCCAATTTCCGGGAATTAGTGTATCATCAGAACATTTTTATAGTCTCTACGCCTCGCCGGCCAACACCTGAATGGAGCGAAGAAATCGTCATTATAAAAATAAAAAAAAGCGAACTACAATCGTTGCGAAGGTTTGCTCTGGTGGCATTACTCGGTGGTCATGGGACACTTTGTGAGAGCTACTGATGAGCTAATTATAATTATTACATTTTATTAAAGGAAATCCTTTCTAAACCTCCAAATACCACCTCCTCCCCACCCCAAAAAAATAGAACAGAAGGATATTTTTAAGAGCGTATATGTACTATGTACTCACGCTAAGGGCTGAGTTATCGCACACTTTCACTCTAAGTGAATTTACTTTATCAGTGATATATGATTGGATGAGCTAAAAAAAAAGAATTGAAACAATAAAGAACCCATGACCATTGTTATTCTGGAAACATGTGCTCTGCGATTAGCTACTTGTCACACACCCCCTCACCCTGTAACACTCTAGTTTGCCAAACATAAACTAATAGCCTCCCGCGTCGTAGCATACTACGCTAATGATTTAGTGTTGGGTGACATTTTATGGCAGTAATTGTTGAGGAGAGTGTGTGACTACTTTTCTGTCACTGAGCACGACGTAAAGCACGAAGTTATTATACCAAAGTCGAGAAAATGAACGGACACAAACACAAACATTTTTTAAAAATTATAAAAGTAATGTCTAAGCTGGGGCTTGAACCGACGACCTTCCGCGTGTTAGGCAAATGTTATGACCACTACACTGCGAAATACGTGCTATTCTGTTGTTCTGAAAGAACAAAGTAATTGACGTCAATTGAACGTATTGTTGGCTTTGTCTCGATGACCCCCCTACCTCTGCACTAACTATTCTTGCAAGCTGATTGGTCGGTGGGGCAGAAAGACAGCTCGGTGTCCGGCATGGTTGAACCGTGATGAGAGTTAAATATATAGATCTGTCAAAGAAAATTTGTTACGAGGTTAATTCCAGTCCCAGAAATCTCCAGGAAACTAACTTCATGTCATGCAATCTTTCTTCCAACATATGGTCCTTCGCTTACTCGCATACTTTGTTATAATTTTATTTTTCTCCACAGTTGACATCGATGTTGTGTATTGTTGTAACAGAGAGCATTCACGGCCTCTTATTTAAAATATGTCGGTTGATTTTTTTAAGAGACAAGAACATCAACTCTCGCGAATGCATTACCGCCCCTGGCTCAAAGTTTCAATTTTATTGACTTGATTCCCCTCCCACTCACACACACTTTTTGACCCCCCCCCCCCTTTCCATTGAACAGGTCATCTGGGTCCAGGTGGCGTGGTAATGTAAAGACAACACGATTTGTCCATTCAACCACAGGTGCCACGCTGGGCAGCGGCCCGAAAGGTCCTGATTGTATAAATACACGGTCCAACGATCTACGGACGGTCGCTTGGAGCCTACGTCACAGCCGATGAGAGTGGCGAGTTCTGCGTCAGATGCGTTAACGATTATTTTTTTTTACTCTTCTTCTCTGACTCGGCCTGCCCAGTTTATTCCGCCGACATTTGATTTTTCTTGATAATTAGAGCTACCGAGCGTAAAAACAGCCTCGTTATGAACACCGGCAGGAACGGAAATGTCAAGGTCGATTTTCTTCGTTAAAACGAAAAAATAAATAATTAAATAAATACACCTACTCTCCTCTATTTCATTGGAATTAGATTTTTAAAACGGTCTGTTGTATAATATCTGACCAAAAAAATATGAATTGAAAAAACAACAACAACAGAAGTGAAATATCAAAGAGTAATTTCAGTGTATACATATTTAGCTATGGGAAATGAATAATCTGTTCATTCCCTTGGAGCATTCTTTCACCGGAAATCTATGTAAAAGAACCTTTCCCCTGACCCCCCTACCCCCTTAAAAAAACAAAAAACTAACAACTTCTCCCACAACTCAACCAAATTTAATTCTAACACAGCCTCACCGACGATCCGTCTCACATTACCCCATCACGTTTCTGTCTGCCACACGTCATTAACATCATAAATTAGTCTGCGAATGTCTGACGCACGGCACAGATGATTTTAATTAGTCGCTTTCATTGGAAACCAATCACACTTTCGCCACGACACACATACACACAAAGATTTACACTTGTGGTGTCTACCAACTCCAACCCCACCCCCCTCCAACAAATAAGTGACGAAAGGCAATCACCCCCACCCACCCCGGCCCATTTTTTTCCCATGTGGACTTTATTATTCCCGTCAACTATTAATTATTAATAGTATTAACTTCATGGGTTTAAAAAAATCGTTTACACAATTATATTCTCATCCCCCCTCCCGAATACACAACCAAATTTCCCGCCGTTTTTCCAGATGTTCAGTTACGCTGTGAAACTGGAGTAGTTAGGCGGACGGGGGGGGGAGCGGGGGCGCTGGAAGAAAATGAAACCGATTCAAGGAAATTGATCAACGTCTGCTTCCATTCTCCTCCCATGTGGTGTACACGCCTCTGATTATCCACTGGCATCAACTAAAACAGTATGTATCTATTATCTGTTCCAGACTTTAAAAAAAATGTTGACTAGCAAGACGTGCTTTAAACAGATTAATCAACATGCAAGTGCTCTTAGGACTGGGTGGAATCTGAATACGTGAGCAAATGTAGGGTAATGTGTGGGAATATAAGGAAATCTCGGTTAATGTGTTTAGGAATATGAGGAAATGTAGGATAATATGTGGGAATATAAGGAAATGTAGGGTAATGTGTGGGAATATGAGGAAATATCGGTTAATGTGTTTGGGAATATGAGGAAATGTAGAATAATGTGTGGGAATATGAGGAAATGTAGGGTAATGTGTGGGAATATGAGGAAATATCGGTTAATGTGTTTGGGAATATGAGGAAATGTAGAATAATGTGTGGGAATATGAGGAAATATCGGTTAATGTGTTGGGAATATGAGGAAATGTAGGTTAATGTGTGGGAATATGAGGAAATATCGGTTAATGTGTAGGAATATGAGGAAATGTAGAATAATGTGTGGGAATATGAGGAAATATCGGTTAATGTGTTTGGGAATATGAGGAAATGTAGAATAATGTGTGGGAATATGAGGAAATGTAGGTTAATGTGTGGGAATATGAAGAAATGTAGGGTAATGTGTGGGAATATGAAGAAATGTAGGGTAATGTGTGGGAATTAGGGCTGTTATCGATTAAATTAAATTTAATCGTTAACTTTTGAAAAATTACCGATTAATTAATCGATAATTTTGTTAAAGCTAAAAATAAACATGTATGACGTCATTAGACTGAAAATTTCAAGGGAAGTAATATAAAAACAGGCAACTGATTTTTTTTAATTGAGTTATTTTTAAAATATATATAGCAATAAAAAGTAAGTTAAATAACACATTAAACTTTAGGCACTTGGATGAAAATTTCAAATTAATTTTAAAATGAAAAAGTAATACAGAAATATAGAAATTGTTTGATAATTAACAAAAACATAAAGATCATCTTTTTATCCCAAGTGGTTCAAAAGTTATGATTTTTGTCTAAGACCTCATAATCACTATTTTCACCATGTTGTTTTGCTTCACATTTTGTGCCCTTTTATGGCATTTTTAAAGTGCCCATTACGTAAGTATTTAATTTAATTTAATTTTTAAAAATATAATATTGTCAGGAGATATATTTAAATATAAATAGTTCAATAAAATGTCATCGAATTAAAATTTTGTTATTGTTAAATAATAAAAAAAAAAACAATGTTTTTTATATCATTGTCCTTTTAAAACAGGTTAATTTAAAGTTTACACATTCGTAATTGCTTCTTTTAAATGGAGAAGTTTGTACGTAAAAAAACAAACTACTTTAATTATTTATTAATAAATCGAAAAAAAATTAAAACATACTATTCATTTTAATCATTATTTTATCGATTAAAATAATTTTAATCGATAAAAATTGTTACCGATTAATCGAGAAATTAATCGGTAATTTCCGCAGCCCTAGTGGGAATATGAGGAAATATCGGTTAATGTGTGGGAATATGAAGAAATGTAGGGTAATGTGTGGGAATATGAGGAAATATCGGTTAATGTGTTTGGGAATATGAGGAAATGTATGTTAATGTGTGGGAATATGAGCAAATATCGGTTAATGTGTTTGGGAATATGAGGAAATGTATGTTAATGTGTTTGGGAATATGAGGAAATGTATGTTAATGTGTTTGGGAATATGAGGAAATTTCCGATATTGCAAGGGGATATGAGGAAATGTCCGATATTGCAAGGGAATATGGGGAAATGAGAGGGAATGTGTGGAAATGTGGGGGAGTATAAGGAAATGAGAGGGAATGTGTGGAACTGTGTGGGAGCATAAGGAAATGAGAGGGAATATGTGGAACTGTGTGGGAGCATAAGGAAATGAAAAGGAATGTGTGGAAATGTGGGGGAGTATAAGGAAATGAGAGGGAATATGTGGAACTGTGTGGGAGCATAAGGAAATGAGAGGGAATGTGTGGAACTGTGTAGAAACATAAGGAAATGAGAGGGAATGAGAGGGAATGTGAGGGAATGAGATGGAATGAGAGGGAATGTGATGTGATATGATAAAAAAAATTGAGAGCCACCGATCAATTAAATACACGTCTACTTTTAAGATCAGCAACTTACACACCTGTAACTTAACACCAGCCACTTACACACCTGTAACTTAACACGGCTACTTACACACCTGTAACTTAACACGGCTACTTACACACCTGTAACTTAACACCGGCCACTTACAAACCTGTAACTTAACCCCAGCCACTTACACACCTGTAACTTAACACCGGCCACTTACACACCTGTAACTTAACACCGGCCACTTACACAACTGTAACTTAACAAAGGACACTTACACACCTGTAACTTAACATGGCCACTTACACACCTGTAAATAAACACGGAAACTTACACACCTGTAACTTAACACCGGCTGTCAGGGTTATGAGAATCACTGTTTGTTAAAGTGATGTGTCTGCGTGGACACAAGCTCATGTGGATGATGTTTATGAGTGAGAATCCCGTGGGGGCTTGGATCAGAGTCCATGCAAGGTCAGTCCAGGCCCACGGGGATATAACTCGGGGTGTGCCTCGGCAGTCGAGGACAAGTCGTCGGGGCACACATGTGAACACGGGATAAGTGAACACAAAAGAGACACGAGATTTAGCGTTGCCTTCCGGTGGGGGTTAAACCCTAGTTAGGTCAGTGATGATCCCCACGCTTTGCGGCGATCTAAACTATATAGACTCGTAAGCTTGGCCGTGGTGGCGCCAAAGTGATACTATGTTGATAGCGAGTCACAGTAGGGAAATTCCACACCTCCCTCGGGAGGCACACTTTAGTGGGAGGCGTTTTCGGCCCAGTGCCCTGGACGCCCAGGCGGCCGCTTGTAGCAGCGACCGCTCCTGGGGGGGTCTCAGTCTTTACGTCCCTTAGGGGGCCAGAGGGCTGAGGGGGTTTTCCGGGAAGCCCCATGAAGAGCGCAGGCTCGGGACTGCTGATTTTCTTCCACATGTAGGATTTTCAGCGTTGCCCAGGGTCGGTCTGTTGGACCGAGGGCTGTTTCGTGTGAAGTTAAGGCGCACGGAGTTGTACTACTATTAATAGAGATGTACATATGTTACGAGTGAAGACTCGTGTGAATAAAGATTGCTTTTAGTACAAGGACTTTGTGTTCAATCTATGTACGCAAGTTGGCGGTAAAGTCTCGATAAGAACCCCTAGACAACGAACACCGACACCGGGCCACTTACACATCTGCAACTTAACACAGGCCTTTTACACACCTGTAACTTAACACCAGCCACTTACACATCTGCAACTTAACACAGGCCTCTTACACACCTTTAACTTAACACCGGCCCCTTACACACCTGTAACTTAACACAGGCCTCTTACACATCTGCAACTTAACACAGGCCTCTTACACACCTGTAACTTAACACCAGCCACTTACACACCTGTAACTTAACACAGGCCTCTTACACACCTGTAACTTAACACCGGCCCCTTACACACCTGTAACTTAACACAGGCCCCTTACACACCTGTAACTTAACACCGGCCACTTACACACCTTTAACTTAACACAGGCCTCTTACACACCTGTAACTTAACACCAGCCACTTACACACCTGTAACTTAACACCGGCCCCTTACACACCTGTAACTTAACACCAGCCACTTACACACCTGTAACTTAACACCGGCCCCTTACACACCTGTAACTTAACACCGGCTCCTTCCACACCTGTAACTTTAACACAGGCCCCTTACACACCTGTAACTTAACACCGGCTCCTTCCACACCTGTAACTTTAACACAGGCCTCTCACACACCTGTAAATTAACACAATTTAACAAACCATCGGACACAACTATAACATACGACGAAAACAGAAACAAAATCCGGAAATCCTTAAACGAAGTTACCGCCCCTGAGGTTGTTTGGCGCTGTGTTCACTAGTTGTGTAGAAGATCTCTTCAAACTAATTGATGCTAAACCCCGTGTTTAATGAATAATGAATGCGGCTCCTTGGGGGCTCTATGAGACACTGCCAATTAATTGATGTAGTTTGTAGTTTGGTGAGGATTTGAGGTCCTCAAGTTATACAAGCAATCCCTGCAGCTCCCCCCCCCAACCACCCCTCATCTGCATCTCACCACCGGGGAGAGAATTAATTTGTTTTTACAATGTGTTGTTATCAGGTCTCAGCTGTTAAGATACAGACCTAACCATATTTATACGTATAACATCAATGTCTGTAGAGTTATTGCGGATTTAGGGCTTTATACAACACTATTTAAGTCATATCAAATTGGACCAACACACCAACAGTGTCTGTCTCATCCATATTGTCTTACACATCCACATTGTCTGACACATTCAAATTGTCTTACACATCCACATTGTCTAACACATCCATATTGTCTTACACATCCACATTGTCTGACACATCCAAATTGTCTGACACATCCATATTGTCTTACACATCCATATTGTCTTACACATCAAAAATGTCTGACACATCAAAATTGTCTGACACATCCATGTTGTCTGACACATCCACATTGTCTGACACATCCAAATTGTCTGACACATCCATATTGTCTTACACATCAAAAATGTCTGACACATCAAAAATGTCTGACACATCAAAATTGTCTGACTCATCCATATTGTCTTACACATCCATATTGTCTGACAAATCCAAATTGTCTTACACATCCATGTTGTCTTACACATCAAAAATGTCTGACACATCAAAATTGTCTGACTCATCCATATTGTCTGACACATCCACATTGTCTGACACATCCAAATTGTCTTACACATCCATATTGTCTTACACATCCAAATTGTCTGACACATCAAAATTGTCTGACTCATCCATATTGTCTTACACATCCATATTGTCTGACACATCCACATTGTCTGACACATCCAAATTGTCTGACACATCCAAATTGTCTTACACATCCATATTGTCTTACACATCCATATTGTCTTACACATCCATATTGTCTTACACATCCATATTGCCTGACACATCAAAATTGTCTGACACATCCATATTGTCTGAAATATCCATATTGTCTTACACATCCATATTGTCTTACACATCCATATTGCCTGACACATCCATATTGTCTTACACATCCATATTGTCTGACACATCCATATTGTCTTACACATCCATATTGTCTTACACATCCATATTGCCTGACACATCAAAATTGTCTTACACATCCATATTGTCTTACACATCCATATTGTCTTACACATCCATATTGTCTTACACATCCATATTGTCTTACACATCCATATTGCCTGACACATCAAAATTGTCTGACACATCCAAATTGTCTGACACATCCATATTGTCTTACACATCCATATTGCCTGACTCATCAAAATTGTCTTACACATCAAAATTGTATAAGACATCATAAATATCTTCTGTAGAACAAACCCACCTACTACATATCCAACAGTCTTGTACACATCCAACAGTCTTGTACACATCCAACTGTCAGGTACACATCCAACTGTCAGGTACACATC
>MUZC01000134.1:1584620-1598382 GCA_002072015.1 Radix auricularia
ACAGTTTGTGACGGGGGGGGGAGTTAAAAATTGACAAAAATAGCGTGTCGTACTCTATGGACGGCCCCTAAAGCCGGCCCTGACCTCATACAGCCCGCCCCTGCCATCACGTGACCAGTGACAGCTATCAAGGGATTTTGTAAATCAAAATATTTTAATAAAAGATGAGTTTCCTGGTAGAAAATATCAACCAGAAATTTTCCCGGCTTTACATATGGATCAAGTTACTAATTAATTTGGAAATCTTTTCACTTTGTTCATTTCTATTTTTAAATAAATCAATATCTCTAAGTGATCCACTTAAATGCAACCAATCAGAATTTTCTCTGTCTGTGGCCCGTCCCGTCTTGGTAGATTGTGGTTGTGCCTACATTATCATTCCCCTGAGGATCTGAATTTTAAGCAGCTGGGTAATGGAATCCCAAATGTTTGCAAAAAATTTGATAAGCAAAGTATTAGATTTTATCACCTTGATAAACCTTTTTAGATTAGTGTAATATTTAAGTTTCGTTAATGATTGTATAATGTATTTGAAGTAATTCTTGTATTTTTCAAGACCATAAGGGGTGAGTGAAGCGTGACTTCAGCAAAGATTGGCAACAAAGGAAATACAGGGCAACTTGGAAACACAGGGTGCCATAGAAAACACAGGGCGCCATAGGAAACACAGGGCGCTATAGGAAACACATGGCGCTATAGGAAACACAGGGCGCCATAGGAACACAGGGCGCCATAGCAAACACAGGGTGCCATATAAAACACAAGGCACCATAGGAAACACAGGGCGCCATATAAAGCACAGGGTGTCATATGAAACAAAGGTCTCCAATTGTAAACACAGGGTGCCATATAAAACACAGGGTGCCATAGGAAACACAGGGCGCCATATAAAGCACAGGGTGCCATAGGAAACACAGGGCGCCATAGGAAACACAGGGCACCATAGGAAACACAGGGCGCTATATGAAACACAGGGTGCCATAGGAACACAGGGCGCCATAGCAAACACAGGGCGCCATATAAAACACAAGGCACCATTGGAAACACAGGGCGCCATATAAAGCACAGGGTGTCATATGAAACAATTGTAAACACAGGGTGCCATATAAAGCACAGGGTGCCATAGGAAACACAGGGCGCCATAGGAAACACAGGGCGCTATAGGAAACACAGGGCAAAACATTAAACACAGGGAGCCATAGGAAACACAGGGCGCCATAGGAAACACAGGATCCTTTGTCATGGTATGTGGACGCAATTATCTTGGCAACAAAACAAAAACAACAACAAAAAAAAACAAAAAACAAAAATTTCAAAGCGATGCAGTACTCGTGTATCGATGACACCGTTAAATACAAACCTCTACCAACAAATTTCTTCCCGCACGCACTCGCCCTCTTTGTTTTTACTTGTCTATTAGCTTCTAATAATTTTAGATCTTTGTCCTTGCAATTTTGTTTGTTTGTTTGTTTGTTTGTTTGTTTGTTTGTTTTTTTAAATTATTTTTTAAAATAAAAATATTGGTACAACAATTAGATCATCAGTTAACATTTACCAGCGAAGGTCATAACTAATTAATCGAAATAATTGACCTTCAGTCTGTACGCGACTGTATTATGTTTCTATCATTCCCTTTCCAAAGCCAACATTTAAAAATACTAAAATTGTCATAAAAATGATTCCGTATCTATCATAAAAAAAATTGTTTAGAGAGCGAATTTTAATAAATAACACAGGAAACAATGTCACATAATTATTTTTTAAATTGCAGAATCAAACACCGTTGGAAATAAAAACTTCGCAATGCGCCATTCATTTAGATGTGTGTTACACAAACTAAAAGAGAATTTATTAGTCCAACGCTACTGAGCGGTGCCGGTTTAGGGCCAGGAGCGCCAGTACGGATTATCAAAAGGTACCGCTAAGAACTTGACATGTGTCACTAGACCACTTGACATGTGTCACTCGACCACTTGACATGTGTCACTCGACCACTTGACATGTGTCATTCGACCACTTGACATATGTCATTCGACCACTTGACATCTGTCACTCGACCACTTGACATGTGTCACTCGACCACTTGACAGGTGTCACTCGACCACTTGACATGTGTCACTCAACCACTTGACATCTGTCACTCGACCACTTGACATGTGTCACTCAACCACTTGACATGTGTCACTCAACAACTTGACATGTGTCACTCGACCACTTGACATGTGTCACTCGACCAATTGACATTTGTTTTTCGACCACTTGGCGTATGTCACTCAAGCACTTGACATGTGTCACTCGACCACTTGACATGTGTCACTCAAGCACTTGACATGTGTCACTCGACCACTTGACATGTGTCACTCGACCACTTAACATGTGTCACTCGACCACTTGGCGTATGTCACTCAAGCACTTGACATGTGTCACTCGACCACTTGACATGTGTCACTCGACCACTTGACATGTGTCACTCGAACACTTGACATGTGTCACTCGAACACTTGACATGTGTCACTCGACCACTTGACATGTGTCACTCAACCACTTGACGTATGTCACTCGACCAATTGACATGTTTCACTCGACCACTTGACACTTGACATGTGTCACTCGACCACTTGACATGTGTCACTCGACCACTTGACATGTGTCACTCGACCACTTGACATGTGTCACTCGACCACTTAACATGTGTCACTCGACCACTTGACATGTGTCACTCAATATAAATGTCAGTTATTCAAAGTTATCCCACATAACTTTCCACACATCTTCCTTGTGGCCATCCTCAACCAATCAAACAGCGCACCCACAAACCTCCGCCGATGACGCTTTTGAATTTCAAAACGAGGGAAGCAGACGACACTTCGGTAATTAATGTAATGGCAAAGACGTCAAAAAACAAAGAGTATTCAGTTTTATTAACTAGCCATGATCCCGTTTTGATGGGGAAAAGTCCCACCCCCACCCCTCCCTCAAATCTTCGCCCGCCTCCTACACCATTGGAAAAACCTAAAGTTACGTATGTACTTGTTACGTGATTTTGTTTAAGGTGTTTAAGAAACACTTTGAAAATAGATAAGCTTCCACATGTCTTCCTTAACTCATGTTATATCTCAGGGGTCTTCAAACTACGGCCCGCGGGCCAAATGCGTCCCGTGAGGCCTTCTCAACCGGCCCCTACAGACCTTTTAATTTTAACCCAAAAAAAAAAATATATATTAATGTATATTTTACCACAAAGCTGTGTATTGTTGGCCACCAAGCTGCTGTTTGACATTTAATGCAGCACTTTGGCCGAAACGTTTGGAGACCCTTGTTATAGATGAATGTTGAGATCGTTAAACGTCACTAAGACGGGATTTAGTTAATAACCTATCATTTTGAATGGCTAATGGGTTTTTTTTTTGGTCAGATTTATTTGACAACGCATTGTGTGCAGGTAGAAATAAAGTAATTATTGAATTATAGATGCCGATTAAAGATAGAAACAAATATAATGCTCGTTATTTGTCTGATGAAAACACGCTGAACAAAATGTGAATGAAAACAGCTGGGCACAAAAAATACTGCAAAATTAGGTCGGTCGACACTCGGGTCTATCATGGTCATGAGATACAGGACTTGTATAACAGATGAGATACAGGATTATATAACAGATGAGATACTTGATTGTATAACAGATGAGATTCAGGACTCGTATAACACAGATGAGGTACTTTACTTGTTTAACAGATGAGATACAGGACTTGTAAAACACAGATGACATACAGGACTTGTAAAACACAGATAACATACAGGACTTGTATCTTGTTAAACTCATATTTCTCTTTCCATCCCAACCCCACCTGCCGCCATTTTGTTTAAATACCGGAAGTGCCTTCTCCTGGCAGAATGGCTTTGACGCCACGAGTGGGGGAGGGGACTGTTGTGGGNGAGATAGTGAACCAAAGTTAGGGCGGTGTCCAGTTGATGACCTCAGAAATTACCAACCAAGACAACTAAGGGCATCGACACACGCACACATACGTACACCGTACACACTTGTATAAATAAAGGAATATAGAAAAGTAAACTTTGCTTTAACTATAACTACCTTATCTTATACATTACTGACGCTCCTTCTATACAGAAGATCATTGCATCAAGCGCTTATCCACGGTTTAAGTCTCTTCTTGCATTCTCATGATTATAAACAGTTCTCATCCTAACCCCAAACCCTAAACCCCGACTCTGACCCTAACCCTAACCAGGTCCCAATGTACTTTTTTTAGTTTTAAAATAACGTGTAAAGCGTGCTAGTAAATTGTCTCCTGGAGTTGAGTCTGCCAAAGCTGATCGAAGTTAAGACCACGCCAGCAGACAGAAGAACTGGCGTTCATCTTATCATTCATAGAGTTTATCCTCAGTTAAGAGATTAAAATGTGTGATAAAGATATATACATTCTATTTGTGACACTGAAAGCAACGTATTCCCGGGGTCCGCCAAAAGTCAACGTCTGAGAAGCACGGCTTAGAGGCACGGCGTAAATGTTTTTCTTTATCTGATTCTCCTTGTCTTTTCATTGTATCCACTTTAAAGAGACATTTAAAAAAAAAAAAATAAAAAAATTAGAGAGATTCAGGCCTGGCAACTATTGCGATTTTTATCGGAATGATTACAGACTTTTTTTTAACCTTGATCCCGAAATTCCAAAGAGACCTTTGACATTCCGATTTTTTGGACAATTAAATTTTTCACGTAATAAAAATCCGAAAGTCGCAAAAAAATAATAAATAATAATAGGTGAATGGGACAGGCAGGGATGTATTTAGATGATGCCACTTACTGGGTTTTTCTCTTCTTTTCCGTTAGCGTAGAACTCTAAATATTTCTTCTTAGGCCATTCTATCGTAAATTGTTCCTTTTAATAGGATTTTTTTGGTTTTATTTCATATGTGCTTTCACTTTTTAAAAATTAAGTGTATACATTTTTAAAGAAACCCGCTGAAAAAGCCTTTTTCCGGTGAACAATCTTGAGTATGATAGAACTCTTACCAATAGACCTGCCAGAAGATTTTTTAAAAATTTCGCCTGGCTCAAATAATTTTTGGCGGATATCCGGATTACCCGGACTTTTCCATAAATTGACATTGGCGGCTGATTTTCGGTTGATTACGAAACATTCGGCTAAAGTCGGCTAAACCCTGGCCAATAATCAAGTTGTAAAACGTCAGCAATAAAACACTTACAATACTTCAGAAAAAGTGTTATTATTTTTTAACAATGGGAAAACAAATGTTTGATATGCTTTCCTACTACTACACTGCATGAAAGTATTCCACTCATTCAGTTTCTATCACTCAATACCTGATAGACAGTTAGAATATCGGTTTATAATTGTCATGAATAAAGCAAACGCGACGTAGTTATCAGCTGTTAAGCTAACGCGGCGCGCCGAATATTATCCGGACGATTTTTAGCGCGCGAAAATGCGGCGGCGTATTCGGCGCGCGGTGCCGGCTGGGGGTGGGGGGGTCTACGTACCAAGCCTTGTCTGACGAAACAAATAATTTTTTTAAACAACAAGAACGTCATTCATCTTTTTCGAAACAGTAACAGTATTCGGATAATACACATTTATCCGGCCATCAGTGTAAGAGACGTGTCGTTATGTAGGCATAATAGGAGCGTGCGAGTTGACTGAGTATGAAACACGTGATTGGTGTTGTGAACTGTAATAGTGTGTGGTCGTGAACTGAGAGGATGGCTGGCTATAAATGTAAGGTTGATGATGTAACAAGGGGTTGATTGGAGGATTCGTTAAAGACAGTTGTGACCTAGAGCACAAAGAGTTGATTGAAGGATTCATTAAAGACAATTGTGTCCCAGACCACAAAGAGTTGAAGTCGTGTTTCTTGACTCGGAAGTTCAATTACATGGTGTCAGAAGTGTACTGACGCAATTACTTCTACATGGTGTCAGAAGTGTACTGACGCCATAAGGTCTATTACAATCACCCTATGACGAAACATTGGCAATCTGTACCAGGCCCAATTATCTATTGACAGTGCTGTAAGTCAATGATAACAACAAGCAAATTTTAATGAACAATTATACAACTGCTGCTAAATTAGGCAACTATGTAAAGTAAACATAAAAACAAAAACAAAAAACAATCTTCTTCTGCTACCATTTACTTTTTTGTAGGACGCGACGTCCGTTTCAGTTATGAGAAGTTTTAGTTACCCCCTTACTTACTGGAAGATATAAATACCTTGCCGATACCTATCTGTTTAATGCCAGAGAAGATATAAATACCTTGACGATACCTATCTCTTTAATGCCAGAGAAGAGAGCAATATCTTGCCGATACCAATCTGTTTAATGCCAGAGAAGATATAAATATTTTGCCGATACCAATCTTTTTAATGCCAGAGAAGATATAAATATTTTGCCGAGACCAATCTTTTTAATGCCAGAGAAGATATAAATATTTTGCCGATACCAATCTTCTTAATGCCAGAGAAGATATAAATATATTGCCGATACCCATCTGTTTAATGCCAGAGAAGATAGCAATATCTTCCCGATATTGAAGTTGATATATCAACTCTCTTTAATGCCAGAGTCAATGAAACGTTAACAGAAAAATTACAATCAAACAAAGACAAGCACTATAGCTCAAACTGATTCGCTTTCTAACTAAAAATTGATTGTAACATTGCTGTGTAATTAAAATCCAAGGCAAAGATAACTTCAGTTGACCAAAGAATTTATTTGACTAGTGCAAAATGGCCTCAGGGGAGTTGCTGGAAATCCTGAACTTTAAGCACCCTCTTTTCTTATGTGGAAACAATCAATGGACATTCTGCTGAGTATTATCCATCTATCTGTATGAAATGTTAACATCGCCATTAACGTTTTTCTCATACTCTTGGTGTTCTGTAGACTCTTAAAAGGCAACGGAGGTAACTTTATGCTTAGTATTTAGTATGTAGTTCTTAAACCAGCGCCCCCGGGGTGCCGGGACCCCGTGCGTGGATCTCTATACAGATTTTTTTTTTCTTGGCAGGTTGGCGGGTCCGCGAAGCTACGTGAGCTGCGAAGGGTTAATTCATCCCTAGACTGTCTTAGACTCTACTGTGTCTGATCAACTCTAGAAGATGGCTGCCATCGGTATTAATTTTCTACTTTTTAACGTGTTTACAATCATCTTTGACACAAATACTTCTAGACTTATAGATTTCATTTTTGGCACTTTTTAGATATAGTCAGTTTATTTCCCATCTTTTTTTTTTCAATTGAAAGTTAGTTGTAAATTATAAAATATACTAACAATAATGGACGACTGCTTTCCCCGGTTGATGGAATGGCGAGTCAGTAAATTATCACATTAAAAAAAATAATAATAAATAAATTTTAAAAGATTAAAATTCCATCCTCTAAAAAAATCAATCATAACAATAAGACACAATAATTCAGGAGGCAAGTGTCCTAACTAATATTTCTATATGTTTCCGATGCAGTCATTTAACGTGTAAATTAAATTTCCTCACACATCATCTAACTCCTGCTCAAGCGGGCCATTAATTAAGATAAAGGTTTTGATAAATGATAAAAGCTTTTAACAAGAAAAACAACAATTAAAAGCCATAATAAATTTCCCCGTTCGTCGTTAAACAAGATTAGGAAACACATGTCCTCACAGGCGACACGGGTTATGTTAAAATAAATAGTTCTTCATCATTTTGTCCCCCACCCCAGCCCCCACACCACTGACAGCGCTGTACTGTGTTGTATGAGATCAGAAGCTGTCAGTCGTCGTCCCCCCCCCCCCACACCCACACCACTGACAGCGATGTGCTGTGTTGTATGAGATCAGCACCTGTCAACGTGAGAACCGCAAGTTTCAATAAGTCGGTTAAAGATATCACTGTCAAAATGGTCGAGTTTTTTTTTTTATATCGATACAGTGTAAACTTATACAATCAATAACAAACAAAATTCCACTGTTAATTTTAACTGATTTTTGGAAGATAAACTTTCAAATGCCTGCATGGTATGACGTCTGAAATTAGACCCAACAAAAAAGCATACGCCCTACCTAAGACAAACATGATCTCCACTTGGAAATCAGAGCTAAAGGGTTACTGCCCTTGTTTCAGAGCAGAGATGGCATCAAATGAATACATGGAGCCTTGAGCGGAAGTCGTTTTGAGCCGTGGGGTGAAATGGAAGCTTTAAGTTGTAAAGTAATATCATATCGAGAGGCGTGGAGGTACAACAGAATACTGGCAAACTCATGCGTGGGGTGCAACAGAATACTGGTCATCTCAGGCGTGGAGGTGCAACATAATACTGGCCAACTCATGCGTGGGGTGCAACAGAATACTGGTCATCTCAGGCGTGGAGGTGCAACAAAATACTGGTCACCTCAGGCGTGAAGGTGCAACATAATACTGGTCATCTCAGGCGTGGAGGGGCAACATAATACTGGCCAACTCATGCGTGGGGTGCAACAGATTACTGGCCACCTCAGGCGTGGAGGGGCAACATAATACTGGTCATCTCAGGCGTGGAGGGGCAACATAATACTGGCCAACTCATGCGTGGGGTGCAACAGATTACTGGCCACCTCAGGCGTGGAGGGGCAACAGAATACTGGCCAACTCATGCGTGGGGTGCAACAGAATACTGGTCACCTCAGGCGTGGAGGGGCAACAGAATACTGGCCAACTCATGCGTGGGGTGCAACATAATACTGGTCACCTCAGGCGTGGAGGTGCAACAGAATACTTGCAGAGGCCTGTTCACGGGATCAATGTATTCCACCCGGCTCCGAATGGGTACCTGAGACTAGTTAGTTAGGGTAACAAAGACGCCTGTGAATAACGTGGTTCCTTGTAGCCGAGGTCTGAGCACGCTGCGTCACTTGCCGACACGTTCTTAGCAGAACGTAGGACGCAATAATCATCTGTATAGAATGAGCTTCTGTAACCGACAAGACAAGACAAAACACTGGTCATCTCAGGGGCAAGTGTCGTGCTCACTGTTTGTTTAGCTTGAAATAACCTCAAACATTTTCACCTGTTTGTCAACTGTGTGTTTAAAAAAAAAACGTGTGTGTTAGTTCAGAGTGCAATTCGCTGACGTGGCAGATTTTTTTCCACGAGCTTGCTGACACGTCATCGCCCACTTTTGACACGTCTGCAATTATCGAGGAGGATTTTATTGGGTTCCTTCCCCTTACTAGATTGTCGTTAATCCAAAGGTGCCACGGCCAAATCAAGAAATTTGCTTAAGTGCTGGAATGGGGGCGGGGAAGGGAGCTGAGTCGGCCATTTTTTTAAAAATAAACCCACATGTTTAATTTTTTTTTTTAATTCTTGATTATTAGGCGGAAATCTTTCAGCTTTGAGGGACAAAAATAATTCTTCTAATTTACTAATTAGTGTGTGTGTGGGGGGGGGGTATATAACTTCGCTCTTTTAGTTTAGTTTGGATTTTTTAAAAGTAAAAATTGGTCGCTTCATATAAACAATAATTTGGATTACTTCAGAATTTCGGAACATAAATGTCAACAATCATTTTGGATAACTTCAAAGATTGTTTTAGAACCCATAATGTCATCACAATATTTACGTAATTAGGTTGACAACATTGGTTCCCGCTAGAATTTTTTTAAAAAATTTTCTCCGTGTCAAGTCCCACAAAACGAAACAAAAATAGATGTCAAGGGAAGGAATTATTGTTTGATCATTCGTTTCATTGTGATATTATCACCCCTTAGCCGTAACCTACCCACGCTCCCCCACTCAGTTTTCTGTGTGTATCATGAGTGTGTCAGGGGTGGGGGGGCTGTAAATTAACGAATATGACGTAATTGCCGACAACTCGACCCTTGGAAACACAAACAATGGACCATTTTTGTTATGTCAACGCATTTTAAAAACCTGCATTTACATATTTTCAAGTGGTCGGAAATCAATGGGGTATCGATCCCACTTTAACGAGGAATCGCGAAGAGTTCGGTGGCGGGGTTTGTGTGTGTGTGTGAGGGGGGGGGGCGTAAATTTATTTACTTGCTCTGTCATCGCTCGGTTTCCCCTGTGTCCACCGATTACATCCGGGGGATCACCTATCGTGACATCGATTGTGATTGGTCAGCCGACCGACACGTGGGGTGAAGGAAGTTCAAACAGAGAATGGGCTAAATGCAGCATTGTAATTGTAAAAAAATAATATCATAATAAAAACGGGGCACCGAGAAAACAAACTATTTTTTTTAAAGTAATCAGTTGATTCATCACGGTGACGTCGGCAGACGGTAATCGAGTACATCTGCTGTTGATTACTTACGAAATAATCACATATGACTGAGAGTAATCGAGTATAAACAATGATAATCGAGTTGGGTCTGAGAGACTTTAATAAAAAAAGATGATGTTATTCAACACATAATGCTAATTTAAGAAACACATCTTTAATATGTAACATATCCATGAACAGTGGCGTCACTAAGGGGTGCGGTGGGTGCGGGCCGCCCCGGGTGACACCATCAGTAGGGTGACACCAAAATGTAAAATTCTGTACGCTCCCGTTATTTGGCACTGGAAAATTCGGAGGAGTTCTATGGCTTAAGTCGTGATGGGGTGACACTATGGGCTACCACCCCCCCTGGGTGACACCAATCCTAGTGACGCCTCTGTCGATGAATGTCATTAAATCAGAGGCAGTGGCTCAAGTCACTTTCCAGCTCAAATGTTCAGACGCGCACTCAGGTCACTATCTATTTGTAACTAGATACGACCCGCAGCGTAGCGTGTGCCGCAAACTTGCTCATGGATAGTTTAAAAAAAGGAGGGAAAGAACGGATACAAACTACGAAGAAATCAGAACAACGCGATTTAACGTCGTGGGTGGGGTGGGGGGGGATTATTTATTGAAATTAAAGTGGAAAATATATCACCGTGGTTTTTATAGAATACTTATTTTTTTAAAATAAACTTTATGAATTATCTTAATCCGGGCACGATATTTTTCTCATTAAAATCTCTTAAGTTTGGCATAGGTAAACGTCTCCTTTAATTGCCATTAATGGTGGGTCTATTTGCTGGTTCTCTGTATATTGACGTCCTGACATATATACCCCCGCCACATATATCTGTGACATAAACAGTGCTTTTTTCAGTGGGAACTCATGGGAACTGAGTTCCCATACCTTTTTTGGTCAGATTCGTGTATATTTATATAAATAGGCGGCATTTTACTTACTGTCAGTCCTTTTTACAGTGGGGACTCACGGGAACGACGTAAATTACAGTTTACAAATAAACAAACCAAGTGGCAAACGCTGTTATTCTACTAATATGATATCTATGGACCATAGATATCATATTAGTTATTATTAGTAGAATAAGAATAACAGCATTTGCCATAAGTTAAAAAACAGATGTGAAATGAGTTCCCAAACATTTTTTCGCTAGAAAAAAAGCACTGGAGATAACAACAATAATAATAATGCAAGTAATCCCAAAGAACATTTCAAGACATACTATACTAGTTTTCTTTTTTTCTTTGCTACAACCCCCCCCCCCTCCACCAGCGATAGGTAATGTGAAGTTTTTTTTTAAAGACGATTCTAGATAAGAAATGCGAAACAGAAAAGGGAAGTTGTCTTCTATTGACCTGACCCACATCATTGGCTTTTAAATATTTAAACACAATCTCTGAAAAATCTTGGATAAGAAGCTCGTTATTTTTTTAATGTATATATGCATTCTGGCTAACTGCCGGCGAGCCGTTTCACTAAGTATAAATCCTGAACATTAACGCAAACGTGAAAATGCGTTATGGAGCGACACTCCCTTGCATGTTATATGAGTGGGGTTTTTTTTCGTTAAAACTGTATTTGTTTCGTTGGGGTTTTCCAATATTTAATATAAAATCTTGTAGGATAATATTGAGTGGGCGGAAAAAAACTCGACTTTGTGTCTGAGAATTTTATACTGCAGTTTTTTTGTTGTTGTTTTTTTGGTTTGTTTTTTTATTGTTGTTTTTTTTAAAGCATGCGGCATATTAAGTTTGACTTACGGACTGCATGATTTAATGTTTCAAGTTAGATTTATTCAGACCAGGCAACTGGGTGTTTGAACCGCCCCACCACCCACCCATATTGCCACACGCCCGCCCCCCGATTCGGATAAGCCATAGGCAATTTAAAATTAAACTGGAATATTCAGTGGTGCCATTCTTGTCTCATTGCTGGTGACTTGTGATCCGGCAGACGTTAATGCCACCGGATTCTCATTTAATTTCTTGATTATAATTTTATCAGATAATTAAAAGCAAAACCAGAAAATCAGTGTTACTTGTAAACTTTCCCTTAGCTTGACTTAATCATACAGAGACCCGTTTCGTCGGGGCAGTCATAGCAATTGCGGGGTCCTATGCGGCTTATTATGCGAAGCGGATTGCGCGGTGCCTATTTTCGGTAATGCTACGGAATTAATAAGGATGAAAAGTGAAATTCAAGATAGGCGGGGCCTATGAAAGCGCGGGGCCTATGAAAGCGCGGGGCCTATGAAAGCGCGGGGCCCACTGCAGCCGCATAGTTTGCAGTGGCCTGACACCGACCC
The DNA here is from genome assembly GCA_002072015.1 of Radix auricularia. Lineage (NCBI taxonomy): Eukaryota > Metazoa > Mollusca > Gastropoda > Lymnaeidae > Radix > Radix auricularia. The sequence continues at coordinate 1,597,242 of MUZC01000134.1, forward strand.
TACGTTTAGTTATATTTACATCAAAATAATTTAACCTTTCAACTCGCCTTTTCAAGCATTGCGTTAAAACCATATCCGTACCTTAGGAAATTATTAGTTTATGACGTAATCATGTTAAATATCTTCATAAAGATTTCTCTTAAACGACAATGTGCAAATGAGCTTGACGAATGACACCCACAGGGGTTGAAAGATCAGTGGGCAAGCGTGGTGTTATGAAAAGAAAAGTGGGGGTGACAACAATGCTTCTTGCGTTCAGTTGTGTTGTTCCTTCGCAGAATAACATAGGATTCATAGTGTAGTGGTTATCACATCCGCATTGCACGTGGAAAGACATGAACTCAAGCCCCACATGGAACCGTTTTTTTTTAATAATTAGAATTTCTGTCCATTCGCTCTTCTCGGCGGTAAGTCTATCCAATGGTGAGGCAACACAGCGGTCAAGAAGCCAACGGTTAAGAACCCAATGGTCAAGAATGCAGTGGTCAAAAACCAAAGGTCGGGAATCCAAGGGACAGGCAAAAAGATTTTAAACGTTAACATCTTCCAATGTTACATTTACTTCTAAACATTTTGGGGGAGAATAGTAGACTGTTCTTTCCTTCTTTTTTTATTTTCAGTCTTTTTCCAGTGAAATTTTTTACTTTGAATTAAACTTTCGTTTGAACAAACTTCTTCCGAGTCTTTTAGAGAATTGACGTCATTTTCTTCAAATTTCTGAAGACTTTATCTCTTTCTACTAAATTAACTGTCGTCTAAATTACAAATAAAGTTTCTTGCTGTTTTCCACCCAAAAACTGTCGATTCGCATTATCTTCATTTTCTTTGAAAATGTCAAAGCAACATTTACACAACCAGGATTAAGTCCCCTTGGCTTTTCCATGTTATGACAGCAGACTTGAAGACGAGACGAAAAGTAGATCAGGGCGTTTAATTTCTTTAGGGCAGAGACGACAGCATCGACTTTGACGACGAAAGGACAACGACAACAACAAGGTACAACGACGATGAGAAGTACGTTGAGATCGCGTCGATAAATATACACGTGTGTTGTGTTCAAATAGGGTAAATAGAGATGTTCCTTCGTAATGTACATCGAACTTTTAGCGTTTTTTTTTTTTTTTTTTTTTTTTTTTTTTGT
>MUZC01000134.1:1602946-1626440 GCA_002072015.1 Radix auricularia
GGGGGGGGGGGTAAATTTTACTATTAAAAAAATTAATTGATTGATTTAAAAACGCTTGGCGATTTCCAGTGTGACGTCATGCATACGATCAATGTCGATTATTGTCGACGATTTGATTACCACTCAGAACATGCGTCCGTGTAAAGTTATCAGAGTAAAGTGAGCAGTAAATAGATTTCATTGAGTGCTTGGAAGTCATCTTATCTAGTCTGTTCTAGACAACAACAAAAAAATGACGTTTGAATGAAATCAGTTACGCCGTTTGAGAATACCTTACATACAGTCAACTTTTGATCACCAATCAGTGGCGTCACTAGGGGAGTACGGTGGGGCGGGCCGCCCCGGGTGACACAATCAGGGGGTGACACCAAAATGTTCCCGTTGTTTGGTATTGGAACACTCGGAGGAGTTTTATTGGTTAATTCATGAGGGGGTGACACCATGAGCTACGCCCCGGGCGACACCATCCCTAGGGACGCCTCTGTCACCAATCACTCGTGATAGTATCGATAAGATTTTTTAAAATAGAAACATGTTTATTTTTGGTATGTGGCCTTAAAATTATTTGTCAACTGTAGTTATCCCCGCGTGCATATTCCAGACAGATTTGTGGGAGCAGAGGCAGAAAGACAGACATTTTGTTATAATCAGAAAACCTATAATAGAAAGCTTGTTTTTTTAAGAAACAGAACGCATTTTCAAAAATTTCAGATTAAATCTAACTTTTGATCTCTACGGATTAAGTCGATACAAGGAGAGGGGAATTTTTTTTAAGAAAAAAAAAAAAAAAACAACAAGACAATGATTTAAAGAGGTTTATAAACTGTGATGTACATACATGAAGCAAACGGTCTTAAAGTCTCAATTAAAAGTAATTTCTTACCTTGGAGTTTCTGTGCACTGACGGTCCTTGAACTACAGGATTTTCTTAAATAAATAGAATTGTTTGTTTCGTTAATGATAAGTTGATAATGATTCAAGTTCTTGGTTTTCTTTTTAAGCTTGACTTTTCGACATAGGTAGGAGACCTGTTTTCAGAATTTCCCTTGCGCTTACCTACTAAATGAATATGAAAACAAAAATACGTATTTTATTTATCTTGAAGGGAACTATATTTTTTGCGAAAAGTTAACTCAAAATAAAATAGTTCTTCCGTCTTATAAAAAGTTTCCGCTTGCGTTTCGATGGTTGAACTCCGGTGAGGCTTTTTAAACGCTCGACTTCACAGCCCACGCACGTGTGGAGACCAAAAGAGTTGGCGCGAATTCAAACGTCACCAAATAGCGAGTAGAGGTCGTTGCCGAGGCGGTGTGAGCGAGGGCGAAAGAAAGTCGCAGACGGGCGTCAAACCCCGGCGGTTCTGTACATTTACCACACCGGGGTACATCAAGGCCAACTGAATTCATTAATACACTTAACAAGAATGAGACCTAATCTATGAGGCGCGATTGGCTAAGGGTGGGGTAAGCGGTAGTACAGGTGCAGATAGATTAAGAAGACTTTATAAAGATGAAATGATTATTAAAGTTCTTCTTGACAATGTATAGAAATAATGATAACACTTGGGTCTTCTAAACCAACGGTGGCCAAACCTCGGCTAGCTAGCCAAAGGAAAGATATGTTACAAGGATTACTGCGAGATGTCCGAGCCAGGTTTAATGACCCATAGTGCTTCAATGCGGCTCTAACCAATATTTTTATAGTTTAAAATGGCTCTCAGGTACTACAGGTCTGGCCAGATCTGTTATAAACGAAGACCTAGATGCACAGATAAGGGTCAGTGAGAAATATGTGCGGAGATTTTGATTTTTCGCCAAATGGATTACCCCCTGAGACAACTTAGGAACCATCTGGCACCGGAAGTGGGGGTGTGACCAGAGAGATACCTAAGGATTGGTCAAAGTGACCTTCACTTTTCGCCCTCCGTTGGGACCAGGGGCAGCATCAAGTTAGAAGTAATCTCCCCTGGTATTTAAGAAAACAATTGCACTCCAAAACTCCTCATGCACAGAAGCCGTTCTGACACGATCACCCCCGATGATGGGCTCGGGGGGGGGGGGGGGGGTGGGGATGGGCTATACATAACAAACGTGACGTCACGGTTTAATTGAACTAAACCAATGGTAGTAACGATACTCGTCGCATTACTGCTTAACTTTACTTTGTGTCATCTGTCTGTCTACGAAAGACGATAGATTTATCTTTATTATTTGCAGCTCTTGCTATGGCTGATGAGACCGATCCTCGAGTGGCAGTGTCTTCTGCATGTCACACATACGAATGCAGTTGGGCACTGTTGCCAGGCCTTCCTCTTCGCTCTTTTTCAACTGCTTCCGTCTTTGTTTACTCCTCTACTCTTAGTGGTCCTTCTTTCACTATAGCCCGCCACATGAGCCTATCCTCTGCCAGATTTTTCCAGTTTTGTATGCCTTTCTTAGCTGCACTTATGTCTATTCTGCATATGTCCATGTATGTCAGATATGGCCGACCAACTTTCCCTGTCGTGAGCTCACTGTATAGCACATTCTTGGGTATTCAACCAGTTTGAATTCTCTTGACGTGTCCAAGCCAATGGAGGCGTCTTTAACTTTATAAGGCTGACATGCTGGTTATGCTTGCTTGAGCCAGAACCTCTGTGTTGGGGAATTTCTCTTGCCATTTGATGCCTAGGATGCGGCGCAGGCATCTGAGGTGGAAGCTATTGAGCCTTCTTTCATGCCTGGTATAAGTGATCCATGACTCGCATCCATAGAGGAGCGTGCTCAGTACGCAGGCCTGGTATACCTACAGCTTAGTCCTTGCTGTAAGTTTGGCATTGGACCAGACTCTTTTGTACATTCTAGTCATAACAGTAGCTGCCTTCCCTATCCTACCGCTTATCTCATCTTCCAGTCGGAAGGTGCTCGAGATGTTTGATCCCAGATATATAAAACTGTCAACAACACCCAGGTTGCAGTCGACAACGATGATAGTTGGAAGGGAGGCAGCATCCTGTGCCATAATGTTGGTTTTCTTTATGCTAATGGTCAGGCTAAACTCTTTGCAGGCAGCGAAGAAGTTGAGTACAAGGTTCTGCAGTCCGTCTGCTGTGTGAGATATTAAGGCGGCATCGTCTGCAAATAAGAGCTCGCGCTGCAAAATCTTCCTTACTTTGGTCTTGGCTCTAAATCGGTCAATATTGAATAATCTCCCGTCAGCTCTGGTGTGAATGTATATCCCCTCGCTGTTGTTCTTGAAGGCATATCGGAGTAAGATGGAGAAGAAAATAAATTGTGAATAGAGTAGGTGCCAGCACGCAGCCTTGATTTACTCCACTACTTACAAAGAAAAGGGGGCAATGTTATAACACACTGTGCCCTGCGTGTTATCGTGGAATTGTTTGATGAGTTAAGCAGACGTGTAGGGCAGCCTATTTTTAAGAAAATCTTGAAAATTCCGCTTCTGCTGACAAGATCAAAAGCTTTAGTTAGCTCGACGAACATGATGTTAACAGGCATAAGTTCCTCTTAGGATTTCTCCTGCAGGCGTGTTAATGCAACTCGGGCAAAGGCCTTTCCAACTATACCGAGGAGAAAGATTCCACTTTAGTTATTGCAGTCACTCTTGTCTCCTTTATTCTTTTACAATGTAACATTGTTGTCATCTTTTAACTCCTGTGGTATCTATCCTTGTTCTTAGCAAAGAGTGAGGAGGTCGTGCAAAGGTCGTAAAAGTACTTCTTTTCCACATTTGAGAACCTCTGGCTTAACTGAACTAAAGCAATGGGCGTCAATAATAAATGTGACGTAATGGCCTCATTTGTTTTGTTCATTGTACATAATTAAATTCGTAATTTAATACAATAAGTTATGGCCAAACAAAGTCTAAGGCATATCAATAAAACAGAGGAATTGAAGAAATCGGGAAAGCTCAGAAAGATAATAGCATGGATCAAACTGAGAATCGTTGTTGCCCTAACCGAAAAGCCGAATACTTCTTTTTCAAAACACATAACGATTACGAGTACATGGTGTAACAGCTGAAGAAACCTGACCGAATCTCTTGCCACGGCCGATATTGTAGACTTGCGGGACAGGGATGTCAACTGGAGGCGAGAGATGGGATTTCTTTGTCTTCCGGGGCCCGTAAGTTTGGGGTCAATGGTCATCATGGCCCGTAAAGTTCGGGGTCAAGGGTGATCGTAGACACCCTGAGACTGTCTGATGGTCTTGTTGATAAATCAGTTCGTTGTTTTTGGCGGCAGTCCTGTGATGACGTTGATTGTTGTTGCTGTTGTTGTGGTGACGGTGGGCTATAAATAGCGATGATGTTTTTAAAAGACACAAATGTTGTTAATTACTAATTATTATTTTTTAACAATCTTAAATTTAAAAAGTAACGAGCTTGAAATAATAGTAGAGTACGACAGTTTTTATCAGTCTGGTAAAGTTGAGTTCTTTAGCGCAATTTCCCCATGGGACAAATGGCGTTTACATATTTGAAGTCTGTCCTGTCTGTTGAAGCTCCCACAAGCAGTTACTCCTGAACCACATCAGATAGAGGACTCGTGTCTTTTGAAAATAAGTTAAGGAGGCCCCAAGGATGTGCGGTGGCCAAAAATATGCTCGAAAAATTGTATCTCTTTTCGTTCGACTCCCGTAATTTTAGCAACAATTTGTAGATACCAATAGTTAAGCTTACTTTCAGAATTATTGATTTGAAATGACTATTTATGTAATCTAGAATTATTCCCCTTGAATTTAAAAAAAAAAGGTCGGAAATTCTTTGTTGGAAATTGCGTTTAAATTTTCATTCGTTTTTTTTTAAATTTATTTATCACTTGTTGCTGTGAGTCTCGCATCACCTGCTGCCGTGTTTCTCGCATCACCTGCATAAAAACCAGGTCATTTCCTTATCAGTTTCCTATTGTCCAAACATGTTTCCATTAGTTTCGTGGTAAAGCTGCACCTAGATTACGCACTGGGCGCCGGCAGTAGGTGGCGCTTAAATACTGCTCGTTTTAAAGTTTTGGTGGTATAACTATGAATTGAAATCAAATTACATTGGGGCGCCGAAATCGTATTCCTACTTGAGCGCCTGGGGCAGCATTAACTGTATATGAAGGAGTGAACTTTGTACGCTGCGCATGCGCCGCGGCTTTTTCTATTGAACGTCTTGTATAGCTTGTTAAGGATTTTCTGACAGCCGTGCATTGACCTTGTCTTTTAAGCCGTGTCTTAGAAACAGGAAAATTACGCGTGGGGTGTGAGAGGGTGTCTTACAAGTCTGAAGATGTAGAAAGAAGTCGAGTAATATATGAAGGGCGTGAGTCGGAGAAGTTATTGTGGTGATAAACGGAGAGCCAATGGTTGTCTTGTACAGGAAATCAATGAATTTCGTGAAGTAGTTGAGTGATGTTTATTTATTTTAGAACTAGCATGGCAGCTGAAATGCGTTAACCTCAGGAGAGACCCTCCCCCCAGTGGGTAATACAACAGGAGAAAATGTTCCCTCTAACATTCGTTAGTCCGTATGCAAAGTTGTTTTTTTAAACTCGTGTGCAGAGTTGCAAAGCAGGGATATTTTTTTTTTGCGAATTATTTTTACTAAATATGCTGCGTGGTAATTATAAACTGCTGCGCGGTGTCAGTAGGATATCTACGTAGCCACACTGCTTAAATGGAAAATTGCAGGAGACTCAAAATGTACCACACCATCAACCCCGACCCCCCTCCAGCTCATACCTTCAAATACTTTCAACATAAAATCCATGTCAGTCGGTGCTTGCACTAAAGAACTCAATGTTCGAATGACTTCTGACTTTGAAACCAGCACCATCTTAAAACAACACAATTCTTCTAATCACCACATCAGAACCACATCCAATCACCACATCACTACCACATCACATCTGTTTTAACTCCGGGGGCCCTTGTCCCCGCCTTCCTGATCAACATTTTCCTCAGCGGGACGAACGATCTCAACCGGAAGTCAACAGTCTGTTGGGGTGAATTCAGGGAATCGCCCTGCTAAAGGGGGCCAATCGTTGTTCAGCTTTTCCTGCAATAATTGAATACAATGAAATGATTCAGATTGAATATGGTGTGCATAAGTTGTGATGGCTCATTTATCGGTGTGCCGTGGTAGTCCACTTACCGAGCCTAGCATAATGTGTTTACGTTTAAGATTATTCTTAAAGTTGATTTATTTATATCATCTGTTACAAACACTCCTTCTACACAGAAGATTATTGTGTAGATTTACTGAAGGTTCATTCCTAGTTGCTTTCTCTTGAAACACACTTTTTTTTAACACATCTTCCCTTGGGAAGAAATGTCTGTAGAGCTCGCACATGCAACTCCTCCTGAAAAATACAAGGTAGAGGGTTTGGATCTTTTGCAAGTAAGCTAAGGAGGTCCCAAGGATGTGCAACGACCAAAAAATACCGAAACATTTTACTGAATTTCCTGGAAAATTAAAAAAACGAAAAAAAAATAACAGCATTTTGTCAATTTCTCGTCAACTTTAAAATTTATCCGGCTGAAACAAACGCCAAACGATTGCTAATAATATTTAGATCAATGTTGGAGAAAGAATTTTTTCAAAATCCATTTACGTTCGACCCCCATAATTTTAGCAGCAATTTGTAGAAAGCAATTGTTTTGTTTAGTTTCAAAATTAGAAATCTATGATTTGAAATTACTTTTAATGTAATCTAGAATGATAATTAAAGGGGTTTTCCCCCTTTGTGAATGCTTATGTTAGATTGAGACGCTGTTCGCATTGAATGGACACATTCTCAGTGGCGTAGCTAGGGGTGCAGGGGGGGAATGCCCCGGGCGGCACTTAATTAGGGGCGGAAAATTTTACAAGAAGATGTAGTTTTCATGGAGATAAAGTAAAAACCAAATGTAAAATAAATGAGTAAATAAAGGAACTATCCAAAGTATCTGGACGTTCTTCTTTCAAATCTTCAAACTCCTTATTGGCTATACCTTATTCTGAAACTAATTGTTGTTGTTCGTCCGTCGAGGAATCATCCGAGGGTTGCTGAGACTGGTTTTGCCTATGTGTGCGTCTGAAACTAATGCTACTGTACTGAAGAACAAGAGGCTAATTAGTGTGAGATTTTGACACTGATGTAGTAGTAACTTAAAGGATTTTTCAAATTTAAAAGCTACTAGTGTTGTAAAAGCAAAAATTACTGCTTCCTTTCAATTTTAAACATGAGCCAATCAAACCGTCTGAGTGTCCATTTTTGTTTTTTTTTGGGAGGGTGGGTGGGGGGAGGGAGCGGCAAAGTCCTTGTTGAAAATAACGTACAATTTTTTTAAAAAATCAACTTAAAGTTTTATAATATAAAATAAAAGCCAAGATAAAAAAAAAAGAAAAGATTCGTGAACGTTTCTAATGCCAAAACTTCAAACTCCACAGTGAATCTAAAGTCAATTGATTCTAATGCGACAGAGCTGAAAAACATAGGGGTGAAAGAAGTGTACAAACATGAAACTAATATACTGGTACCTATATATGATGCAAGTTTTATTTCAACATAAGTAAACTATTGTAAGCCACAATAAGAATGATGAATAACTATCGCTTAAAAGTCATCAGCTGACCTGGAAAGAAGATGGGCGCCGCCAAGGTCTACCAAGCTCCAAGAAAGTTCTAATGAAAACATTAGAACGTTCACAAAGTTATTGGATACCCCAAAAATATATATATATATATTGAAACAAAAGTTTGCCTACCTAAATGTTTTATTCCAAAGCATCGTCATCTTAATTTTAATGTTTTCTTTTGCGGCTTAAACAAAACAACAAAAATGAACAAAATTACTTGTATAATGGAATCAAAACTTGGCAAACATAAATTCTAAAGTAGCCACTCATGAATAAGTGCTCAACATTGCCAAAATTATTTGAAATTTTAAGGAATCGGAAATCGGTTTTTAAAAATGGACTATTAATAAACAAAGCGTTGTTGTAAAAGGAAAAGAAAAAAAAAAGCAATAAGTTCTTGTTAGAATGTTTGTCATTTTTCAATCCTGGCAAATTCGGATGTTGCTTTTTGAAAGCCACAGAGAGGACAATACTGTAGCATATAAATGAAATATTCTTGAACTGACCCATGTGCTCCAAGAAAATCGTGTGAAAAATGGATTTTTTTAAAAAAAAGAACAAGGTACCAAATATTTTTCAAGGTATCCGATAGCTCTTTATATAGTTCACATAACGATCGAGCCAGTCCATTTGAGTGATGCAGTAAAGATTGAAAATAAAAGCGTAGACGTTGTAGAGTCTTTCACAGATTTCACAAAAGCAAAAGTTAATCTGCATACTACATACTACATATCTGAAATGATTTTAAATAATTGATGTTCTTAAAATGATGGATTGCTGCTCCCCAAATTGCGTTAATAAATAAAGCTGAATGTATGCAGGAGTTCAAGAAAAACACAAAATCTGAATGTCAAATAACGTTCAAACAGTTCATTGAACCTAATTTTTTTACATGGTACTCCAACTGAAACGAACTCTTTAGTACACCAGAAAACATACCTTCCCATGTCCTTTCTGAATATCTAATTGCTTCTACAAACAAGGCAAAAAGACCCCAAGATACAAATTAGTGTATGAAATCTATAGAAAAATGTTAAAGGCAGACGAAAAGCTCAACACATGAACAGACTTTGTTAGTAACAATTGAATATTTTTAATTTACAATTTATTTTTGACATTTCGTCAGTTGAGAATTATAAAGCTCTATGCAGTGGCGGATTTAGCTTTGTCTGCGTGGGGGGGCCAGGAGAATTTTAGGGGGCGCCGCAAAATTTTACTAATATCAGAGCATTGGGTAAATACTAGGGTTGTTAACGATTAATTTAAATTTAATTGTTAACTTTTGAAAAATTAACGATTAATTAATCGTTAATTTCGATTAAAGCCAAAAATTTTAATTTATGATTTCATAAGTAACACTCATTTCACGTTCTTGTTGAAAATCTAAATAACACTGTCATGTCTCCTTTATATGTCTACTTTTCACCAACTACGCAAAAAGACACGTGTGTTGACATTAATTGGTTCAAGTGATGAGCGGATCTAATTGACAATATAACCAGCCGAGCTGAATAATCATTCACATGGAACTGAGAAAACTTAAACTGGTATGCTCAAAACGGTCTTGGCAAGGAATGACCTTATCGGATATCGGTGTTCATTAATTTTCCACCGTTGTACAGGATTAATGGATTCAAGAACTTCCATCTCCATTTTGTAACGCACTAATTCATCAGAAGAGCTGTCGTGATTTCTGTTTCAGGGTCAAACTCCATTACTGCCATTACCAAAATGTTCGTGTAATCTTCAGGAAATTATTTATCAGCCGCATTTTTAAAAAAAAAAAAAATTGTTGACTTTTCGACTTCAAATTATTTTTAAGTGAGGGTCGATTAATGGTTAAAAATAATTTAATCCTTTAAATTTTTAAGGATTAGTCGAGAAATTAATCGTTAATATCCGCAGCCGTTTTCAATACTAATTATTAGCCTACTAATTTAGTAAAATTTCCAAATTAACAAACAAGTCAAACAGAAGAAACAATATAAACAGATATGTTTTCAAAATAGTAACGTATATTTATTTCAGTAGTATATTTATTGATCTAAGAAAGAAACTTAGTTTATGCGAATTTATATAGAGCCCTGAGCCATATTTAAATTCCTTTCTACGTGGAGCGAAACGATTTATCGTTGATTCAAAGTCAACGTTCTCACCTAGATCACGTTCATTTGAAATTAATGCCAATCCAGACAGACGTTCGTTTGTCATTGTTGAGCGCAAATAATTTTTGATGATTTTCAATCATTGATAACAGGAAGATTCAAGTAAATGTTTATAGAATATTGACAAACAAGAGAGACCTGATGCCATTTATTTTTCAATCAAGAATGGTAGAAACTCTTTAAGTTGTAGCTCACTAGATAGTGATGGACGTTGTGATGCATGCAAATTTTTAAAGGTATAATATTCAAGAATGCTTCTTCTAGGTTAATGTGTTTGTAAATTTTGCATAAACTTCGAAGAGGATCTGTATTTTCTTCCAACATTTGTGATGGATCAATACAATATAAATAAATAGCTGCGCCCCTAAAGTCATTAAATCGATCATTTATTTATTTTAGAAGTGTATACAAGATAGTGAAGTACGTTTCAGATTTAAAACAGCTAGTTGGATCATTAGCCCTTTCATCTCTACTAAGTTCACCTGCCTTACTTTTATTTTCTGCAATTCGCGTTTCTTTAAATTTTGTTTTTAACATCTAGTTTGGAACAATTTTCGTTAATAAATTATTAGACATCTACTCTCAGAATTTTAAAAAGCTTGATCGCTTCTCATTTCAACAAACTTATTTCTTCCAACATCGATCAATCGTTTTGCAATTGCAATGTCAATACTCTTGAGCTGCAAGTGGTTTGATAACATGAAAATATCAACCAACTTTTATACAAATAGCATAATAAAAAACAAAAGAATATTTTGTCATTAAAGCAGATAGTCCCATTGCTTCTGCTCTGACACTTCCTTTATGTTTTGTCGATAGCCTTGAAATTATATCTTCTAGAGTGGCTAGAATAGCAAAGAATGATCCAATAAATAACTGCATCAACTGCATGCTTACGGCTTGCCCATCTTGTATCAAAAAGTCATTTCAGAGCATCTACTGTTGATTCATATTGAGATTTTCGATTTTTTAAAAGAGTATGTAGACGTTGTAAACTAGACGTAAAGAATACGTTTCAGCTGTGCCAAAAACAACTGTATACATCACTGTTTACAGACATTGCTTTGATAGTGACCAAATTCAAAACATGAGTACAACAATGAAAATAGATGGCATTGCATGAAGGTTTGAAGGCCACTCTTAGTGCAAGACATCACAGATGAGCCAACATATGCCTTTCCTCCTCAGATTGTGATATCAATGTCTCGCTTTTGTAATATGTAGTTCCAAAACATGTCCTGATTTTGTAACTGAACGTAAAATGACATCTTATCAATTTCAAATATATCAATGCTCCGTCTTATCGATAATTACAGAAAATGCATGTTCATTATCAATTACTGCAGATAATTCAGATGCAAATGATTGAATTAAATCAATCAGCAAATCATGATTTAAATAAATTTCAGTTTTCTTTTAAACTCTAGATGACTGTCCAAAGTGGAATCATAGTTGGCTAATAAACTTGTGATTTAACAAATATTTCAAGTATTTCTACAACTAACATCACTAAAATCTAAAGCAAGAATTTTCTCTGTGTACTCTGAATAGCAAACCTTGTTTTGCTAAAAATCAAGAAAAATGTCACGTTTATCATTCGTTTCAATATTTCTCTATTCTTTTCCACTTAGCGACGCTCCTGACTGACAAAACCAGATATTATAGTTTTGAAATACGATATTTAGCAATCCAATATTGTCGTATTGCAGTTTAGTGATGATTAAATTTTTCGTGTTTAGCATTTTTTTCCCCCTCTGGTTACACCTTTTTAGTGTTCATGAGGGCGTCTCAGGGGGGCGCCATTTTAGACCCAACTGGAGCGCGGGGGGGGGGCGACCCGCCCCCCCCTGCCCTATAGCTAAATCCGCCACTGGCTCTATGTCCAAAAACGAACATTTTGAATCTGAAGCTATAGTATTACACTGTGTCGATTTAAGCTCTATCTGCTTTTATATTGGTATATATGGTGACTGTGTCGATTTCTATCTGCTTTTATATTGGTTTATATGGTGACTAAATTGACTTCACTATTGTCAAAGTTTAAAAGCTCTGTGTCCAAAACAAAACAATTAATCTGTAGTATTATATGGCTCTGTGTCCAAAACAAAACAATTAATCTGTAGTATTATATGGCTCTGTGTCCAAAACAAAACAATTAATCTGTAGTATTATATGGCTCTATGTCCAAAACAAAACATTAATCTGTAGTATTATATGGCTCTATGTCCACAGCCAATTGATAGTCCCAGTTTACATCACGTGTTTTCAATATTTTCTATTTTCAACACTGTACAATGTTAAGAAAACTTTAAGCATTCTCTCCAGTGTCCATGAAAAAGGTACTGGAAATAAATTTTGATGAAAGTCAATCTGAAAATTGAAAATAGGTAAGTTGAAACGCAATTTATTCGTAATCGTAGCCAACTTATTCGATTATATGACGCCTTTTTTAAATTACCTTAGGACATGGAGCCTTTAAACTGTTTACTTTATTATACTCTGTGGTAACATAATCATGTTTGGAAGATTAAATTAATATTATTTCTTTTTTGAGTTAAATGTGTACCTGCATCTGACTATTCTTGTCATTGAAGATTGTGCATGAATTTTATGAATAGAAAACCCCTAGCAGAATTAAATGTCAAAATTATTATCATAATCAATAGTAACTTTTTATGTGTTGATATCATCATTCCAGCTATGATGACAGCACTGCAGATCCAGATTTCGATATTGCTGAATACTGTGATGTCAGTAATCATACATCATTAACTTCAGTTGACACTGCTACAGCAGCACCAGCAAGAGAATCGACAGATAGCGATGTGGACATTCATGAATAGAATGCTTCTCTGTGTGAATTGTGAGAAATGTTTGATGGGTGTCGGTTTAAATGTGAAGTTTTCTCAAATGTTGTTCTATCAGGAGAAAATCTCTCAGTTAGTGAACACGGCTATGCAGCACAAAAGAAGTGGGGTCGCTAGGGGGGCGGGGGGGCGGGCCGCCCCGGGTGACACCGACCCTAGCGACGCCCCTGGAAGTTGCATTAGACAAAACAGAAGCCACGTACGAGAAAAACAAACTGCAATGAAGCTGAGTGTAAGTCTGTTAAGAGGAGGACATTAAAAAAGTGGACACGCTTATGTTTCAGCTTATGGAGTAATATGGTCAGAAACCATGAGTGGGCGTTCAGAAAATGATAAGGCCAGTGTTTGTTTTTTGTTTTTATTTTTGTGTGGGTTTTTTTCATATTACGTAAAATGCTCAGCAACGATTTTTTAAAAGTTACAGAAATCACACCATGGAGTGACTCTTGTGTGCCCAGAACAAAGACAAAGTCATGTCCACAGCCTTAATGCTGTTTTTGCAAAACAAGCCTTCACTCAATTCAATAACTCAGAAGGTTCTGTGAATCACGTCACAGTGAGATTCAAGAAATTGACAATTTGCACAGCCAAATAGAACAAGTTACTGCACATAGTGAAATTAATAGTCCATTTGGGTTTATTATCAGTCAGAACCTGTTTTGCTCTATGTCCTAGATTCTACCACTGTTGTCTAGAAACAAGACCCAAACACACCATAATTTTTCATTTAAAAAATAAACGGTGCTTGCACATTTGCATTCATGTATTTTCCAGCAACATTTAAACCAAATCAGTTGTTTTCCATTCAATTTTTTTTTTTAAGTAAACAGGCTTGAACTTTGATTTTCATTTGATTCAAAATCAGTAATTTCGGACATAAAGCTTTATAATTCTCAACTGACGATTTGGAAACATGTACTTTATAGAGTCAATGATGGCCGAAATTATTTACCAACGTATTGTGCTAAATATATTTTGTAGAGGCTACTCACAGATAAACTACTTAAATGATGCTTTGAAATTTGCTAAAATTTTATGAGAAGACCTCATCCTTTTAAACGAACCTTCCAATCAAAGAACGAGAGAGAAAATATTTGGTGATAAAAAAAAAGCGAATATATATCCATGTTATTGTTATGTAGAGACACATTTGAGAAGAAAATTTTATTCTTCAAAAGATGAGATTACTGTAGAAATTAATTTGAGGTTTTGGCAGTTAATGACAGTTTGGAAAACAGATATGATTTTCGTACACCAGCCAGTCTACGGGACTTTGAAAATGTGCCTTTAAATTAGAATTTTAAAAATATTTCATATGACATTTTCAAGCAAGGAATATTTACCTAACGGGTTAAAAAAAAGAATTCAATATCAATTTATTTATTCAAGATTATTAAGATATTTAGGCTTGTTGTTACTGTGCCTAAAATAAATATCATTAATCAGAACTTTGTTAAGAAATGTCTTAATGCAAAGTGTTTAAGTAGCGCCTATAAAATAAAGTTAATGAAAAATTAATAACGATCAATAATATTGTCTAATCTATAGCTATTCTTTGCTAATGATCATGTCATAGCTGACAAAATTGGCACATGAAAGTTTGTGTCATGGGGAAAAACAGAAAACAATTGTAGAAAAATAAATAGAAGATTTTCTGTTGTTTTTTCTATAACTTTCTAATATTAGCTGTATTTTTCTAATAACCTTTTTTTTTGTTTGGGTGGAGAAAAGGGGGGGGGGTGTCAAATTTGGGTTCTGCCTCGGTGGCACATACCAACGCTACGCCGCTGCACATTCTTGGTGTGATGTAGCGTAAGGGGATATGGTCTAATATTTTGTTTACTTTAGAATTTTGACATGACTTTTAATGTAATTTAGAATGATAATTAATGAGGTTTTCCCGCTTTGTGAATGCTTATGTTAGATTGGTGCTTGGTGCGCATTATATTGACACATTATTGGTGTGATGTAGCGTGAGGGGATATGATCTCATATCTTGTTTACTTTAGAATGATTTGACATGACTTTTAATGTAATCATTCGAGTTTTTATTTCTTGTTTTCTTTTTTTTATATATAGTTAAATCAAATAGTAGTTTTGAGGAACAAGCGACTCTTAAACCTTTAGCCCCGAATAACTAACACAGACAACGTTAATGACTCCGTTGGAGCCTCGGATAGCTACTACTGCGCGTCAATGACTCCGATTTATATAGAAACAGTCCGTTAGCCCCAAATACCATTCCGATTCACAACAGTGTTAGTGAAGTCCATGAATTTCGTGATTCAAGATGAGGGACCCCCTGCATCAAATGTTTCATTTAACAGGCGCAAACAGCCCACTGAGTCATTCGTACTCAGTAGCTAGCTAATAACTTACTCCTACTCTCACAACCTATTGTCTTCCTGGCACTGTCTCCCGTCAGGTAAATCGCCCCACAGACACATTAAAAATGAAATTTGCGAATTTTTCGCAAACAGTGGTGGGAGGGAGTTCGAATCCTGTAATTCTCATTTTCTATTACCATTTCTTTATTTAGCTTCACTTTCTGAGTTCTGTGACACAGGAATCCAAGTATTTGAAGTTTATGACGTGACTAATCTCTAGAGAGAAAAAAAATAGTCCAAACAAGTTACGAAATGTCAATTATTACCCGAGCGCCCGTGCTTGGTGCAGTGGCGTAGCCACGATGAGGCGAGTTGCTTTGGTGGAGTATTTTGATTTTGTCTTTCTTCTAGGGCCAATCTAGGGGTTGGGGGTCGTGCTTTTTGTTTCAAGAACATTTGAAGAGATGACGAAAGACGCTTGGAATAATGACGAAAGACGCTTGGAATAATGACGAAATACGCTTGGAACAATGGCGAAATACGCTTGGAAAAATGACGAAATACGCTTGGAAAAATGACGAAATACGCTTGGAATAATGACGAAATACGATTTTCATTTGAGTAATATCAATCTGCACCGATTATTAAACACGTGTGTGTATTTCGAAAAGTTGCAACTTTTCTTCAAAGACGCCGAGTCACCCGCGACACGTAGTGACGCCAAATGTTGGCACGTTTTCAAACATAAACCAATCTGCGTCTTTTAAGGGGTTAAAACCGACCAACCCACAAGATTGCGTGCCGAAAAAAAAACGTCCAAGACTTGCAGGTCTTCAACTGCACACCAACCTAGAAGTTTGCAACTACAAGAAGACGATGTTACGTCTTATTTCTATATTAAAAAAATAAAATAAAAAAAAAGCTAGGCATAAACTACAGGTCTACAAGTTTTACCACAAGAATACGACTCCGAAACTTATCTAAAAAACCAAGGCAGAAAATTCTACAAGTTTAGAAGTCTACAAAACCACTCAGGGCCGGCGGTACACATTTTAAGTTTAGGTTCTTTGACAATTAATGACGCCGCGCAGTAGTTTAGAATTACCAAGCAGCGAATTTTGATAAATATCACATCCGTGTTATTTGTGGTTTAAAATTTTGCACGCGGGTTTGTTATTTTGCCACACTGACCGAAGAACCTCAGAGGGAACATTGGTGACAATAAAGGCAAAAGTCGCTCACAGGAAAATTATGTGAAGATTTTATAGGGGAAAAAAAAGTACTTTAATTTCACTGACATTTTCATGCAGCCCAAGATGAAATGGAATAGCTCAAAAGACTTCAAGCTTCAGTGCCATAAAAGATGTAAACAAAAAAGAATTGTCCAGCATGAGACGAATCAAAAACTCTAACACTAATCCACTATGTCAGTGGTGGTGAACCTTTTTGAGACCGCGGGCCGAAATTCATCCGAACCCACTTATTTATATTTAGTCGCGTGCCGGCTGATGTGGCTCTGCTTTCCGACTGTGGCACGCGTGCCATAGGTTCGCCATCACTGCACTATGCTCTGTGAGTGTGACTGTGGCTCGCGGAGAATGATACACTAATGAACGAATTTATAAAATACATTATTTTTTTTATTTTTTATATTTAGTTTTACAACTCGTACGTATAGCAGATGGTTACGCCTCTGATATAATAGTCATTTCTGAGACCAGGTGTTTCGCTGACCTAAATTTTGTTCTTTAATTATTGTGATAATTGAAAAATGTCTATAAAGGAATCTGTTTATATCGTGTTTCTTTAAAATCAGTCTAAATAACCGGAGGACGTGTCAATTTTTAAAAACTTTTGAAAATTGTACGTTTGAGATTACGTGGCAGAAAATTGAGTCACAGTTTAAATTAGACAGTTTAGTTTGAGATTATTTTTGTTGTAGGCACACTTTTAAAAAAGAAAGAAAACAGGAAACTCACTTTGTAAACCAATTATATGAGAAACTATCGCACATCAAAAACAATGTAAGATTTCATTTACTGGGTCAACGTGTTATTTACATTTTCAACTATCCTTAAAGTAGCTTCCGCTACTCGTGTTCAGGGATAGATTTAACTACTTGCTAAATAACCTATAACTAAGGTTCCTCGCGTTCTTGTGGGCCAACGGAATTTTTTTCAAATCTGGTTATCAGAAAATCATATTTGGCACTGACATAGAATATCTGGACTTCAAAAGGGCCCCCATATCTCGAATATCTTAGGGCCCCCATATCTCGAATATCTTAGGTCCCCCATATCTCAAATATTTTAGGACCCCATATCTCGAATATCTTAGGGCCCCCATATCTCGAATATCTTAGGTCCCCCATATCTCGAATATCTTAGGGCCCCCATATCTCGAATATCTTAGGACCCCATATCTCGAATATCTTAGGGCCCCCATATCTCGAATATCTTAGGTCCCCCATATCTCAAATATCTTAGGGCCCCTATATCTGAAATATCTTAGGGCCCCCATATCTCAAATATCTTAGGTCCCCCATGTCTCAAATATCTTAGGTCCCCCATGTCTCAAATATCTTAGGGCCCCCATATCTCAAATATCTTAGGTCCCCCATATCTCAAATATCTTAGGTCCCCCATATCTCAAATATCTTAGGCCCCCCATATCTCAAATATCTTAGGTCCCCCATATCTCAAATATCTTAGGACCCCATCAAGCCAAAATCCGGCCCTGCTCATGTTTATTCATCCCCCAATCTCGTCGTTAAATATTTCTTTCGATCCTCGCCACGGGGTTGATCGAGGACGTTTGACCATCATTGATGACCCTGACAGGACACTACACATTACCGGTGAAGTCTGTATATCCATGTAATCATGAAAGTCCTCTTGCAAACACAACTGACCCAGCCAAAGAAAAGGGAATGGTGCAGGAGATGTCAATCGTCAACGAGACCGAGATAACTAATCTTGAGCTTTAGAAAAACTTGCTGAAAGTTTGGTCGACGATGGCTTGTAAGAAACTTTGGCTTAAAGTCTTCTATGGACTTTATGAAACAAAGTGTTTTGTGCCCAGCTGTTTCACAGTGGCCGAGTTTCCTTCGACTGACCGACTGTATTGTTAAAACGAAAATAAGTGACGTCATCTCATCTAAATGTGGACTGGGAGTAGGGTCAATCACTGGTTTGTACTAGTAAATCACGTATTCAAGAAAAGACCCAGATGTTGATCCGATGACCTTGTGCATGAGGCGCAGTTGTCAAGACATAGATGACCTAATTGTGCATGTGGCACAGTTGTCAAGACATAGATGACCTAATTGTGCATGGGGCACAGTTATCAAGACATAGATGACCTAATTGTGCATGGGGCACAGTTGTGAAGACATAGATGACCTAATTGTGCATGGGGCACAGTTGTGAATATATAGATGACCTAATTGTGCATGGTGCACAGTTATCAAGACATAGATTACCTAACTGTGCATGGGGCACAGTTGTCAAGATATAAATGACCTAATTGTGCATGGGGCACAGTTATCAAGACATAGATGACCTAACTGTGCATGGGGCACAGTTATCAAGACATAGATGACCTAATTGTGCATGGGGCACAGTTATAAAAGACATAGATGACCTAACTGTGCATGGGGCACAGTTATCAAGACATAGATGACCTAATTGTGCATGGGGCACAGTTATCAAGACATAGATGACCTAATTGTGCATGGGGCACAGATATAAAAGACATAGATGACCTAATAGTGCATGGGGCACAGTTATCAAGACATAGATGACCTTGTGCATGGGGCACAGTTATCAAGATATAGATGACCTTGTGCATGGGGCACAGTTGTCAAGATATAGATGACCTAATAGTGCATGGGGCACAGTTGTCAAGACATAAATGTAATTTCAAGCCATCTTAGTTTCTAAGCTTAACTTAACTGTCTCAATATTTCCTTTTAGAGTTTGTTGGTCCATGTGAAAAGTTATTTTTTTAAAACTCGTGTGCAAAGTTGCTGTTATTCTAAACTGTTGCGCGGCGTCGGTCAGATATCTGCGCGGCCACAAGAACATTGCTCAGTGCGTACTGTTAAAAGTGGAGACCGAAATTGAGAATAAAACCCGTACCAATCAACTAAAGAACTGGTCCACAACAGCCTGTTGACCACAAAGCTGAATTCATCGTCTTGTCCGCAGGGCGAAAGCTGACCACTGAATCTGAATGATGACCATGCTGTATAGCGTCAGAGGAAAATGTGTCTGCAAACTTTTATGCACCAAATCTTCACACCAAACTAATTTATGCGAAATTCTTCTTCTTTTTTTCAATACCCCAGAGTCGCCTGCCTTGTGTGACTCACTTGGTGCGTTGCTATGGTAAAAGTCGACGCCATTGTTTACAATCTACTGAATCTCTTTGTTTACTACTAACTCTATCAACGCGAACTGTATCCGGAAGTCGACTTTTGAATGGCAGACAAACAACGAATAGGTCTGGTTGGATCGGGATGTTGGTGAGTCCAGTTAAATACAGGCCACTGATATAGGGGCAAAGGATAAATGATTTCTTCAATAGCCTATCCTATAGCACTAATACTATTAACTATCCTTGTAAGACTTTCTTCTATACTCTATAGCACTAAAACTATCCATGCTAGACTTTCTTCCATAGTCAATACTATAGTCTATACTATAGCACTAAACTATTCATCCATGCTAGACTTTCTTCTATAGCACTAAACTATCCATGCTAGACTTTCTTCTATAGCACCAATACTATCCATGCTAGACTTTCTTCTATAGTCTATAGCCTATAGCATATAGCACTATTACTATCAATGCTAGACTTTCTTCTATAGCCTATAGCCTATACTATAGCACTATTCACTATTACTATTCATGCTAGACTTTCTTCTATAGCCTATAGCACTATTACTATCAATGCTAGACTTTCTTCTATAGCCTATAGCACTATTACTATCCATGCTAGACTTTCTTCTATAGCCTATAGCACTATTACTATCAATGCTAGACTTTCTTCTATAGCCTATAGCCTATAGCACTATTACTATCAATGCTAGACTTTCTTCTATAGCCTATAGCACTATTACTATCAATGCTAGACTTTCTTCTATAGCCTATAGCCATAGCACTATTACTATCCATGCTAGACTTTTTTTCTATAGCCTATAGCACTATTACTATCAATGCTAGACTTTCTTCTATAGCCTATAGCACTATTACTATCAATGCTAGACTTTCTTCTATAGCCTATAGCCTATAGCACTATTACTGTCCATGCTAGACTTTCTTCTATAGTCTATAGCCTATAGCACTATTACTATCAATGCTAGACTTTCTTCTATAGCCTATAGCACTATTACTATCAATGCTAGACTTTCTTCTATAGCATATAGCACTTTTACTATCAATGCTAGACTTTCTTCTATAGCCTATAGCACTATTACTATCAATGCTAGACTTTCTTCTATAGCCTATAGCCTATAGCACTATTACTGTCCATGCTAGACTTTCTTCTATAGCCTATAGCACTATTACTATCAATGCTAGACTTTCTTCTATAGCCTATAGCCTATAGCACTATTACTGTCCATGCTAGACTTTCTTCTATAGTCTATAGCACTATTACTGTCCATGCTAGACTTTCTTCTATAGTCTATAGCCTATAGCATTAATACTATCCATGCTTAACTAACAAGCTCATTGCGCTATGATGTTTCAATACTCTATCAAATAAAGTTTTCATTTTTTTTTCTTATTTTTATATTGACCTTTGCTTTCAATTTAAATTCACATTCTTTCAAAATTTCAGAAGACAAACTATAGTTAAGCGTTGGGCGCAATAATCTTGTGTATTGAAGGCGCTTTTGTAACAGATAAGAAAAGATATGATAATTATTGTGCCACCCAGAGGCGTTACTAGGGTTGGTGTCACTCGGAGCGGTAGCTCATGGTGTCACTCGGAGCGGTAGCTCATGGTGTCACTCGGAGCGGTAGCTCATGGTGGTCACTCGGAGCGGTAGCTCATGGTGTCACTCGGAGCGGTAGCTCATGGTGTCACTCGGAGCGGTAGCTCATGGTGTCACTCGGAGCCGTAGCTCATGGTGTCACTCGGAGCGGTAGCTCATGGTGTCACTCGGAGCGGTAGCTCATGGTGTCACTCCCTTACGATTTAGAACATATGCATCCGACAAGTCGTCCAGTGCCAAATAAACAAGAATACAGAAATTTACATTTTGGTGTCACCCCCTGATGGTGTCACCCTGGAAGGTCCGCCCCCCACCGAGCCCCTAGTGACGCCACTGGTGCCGCCTATTCAAAAGACCGCATGCCCAAGGACTCCCTCTTGTGTCCTTTTTTTTGGTGTCACCCCCTGATGGTGTCACCCTGGAAGGTCCGCCCCCCACCGAGCCCCTAGTGACGCCACTGGTGCCGCCTATTCAAAAGACCGCATGCCCAAGGACTCCCTCTTGTGTCCGTCCACTGCGTAGAAGATCGCAGCCTCTTTAGAGATACATGTTTCAATTTTAAATCTTCAAATATCTGCGGCGCGGATCAGTTTATAAGACCATAAGATAGTATGACAGAATCTTATAGTCTACCATAAGATAGTATGACAGAATCGTATAGTCTACCATAAGATAGTATGACAGAATCTTATAGTATACCATAAGATAGTATGACAGAATCTTATAGTCTACCATAAGATAGTATGACAGAATCTTATGGTCTACCATAAGATAGTATGACAGAATCTTATAGTCTACCATAAGATAGTATGACTCTACCATAAGATAGTATGACAGAATCTTATAGTCTACCATAAGATAGTATGACAGAATCTTATAGTCTACCATAAGATAGTATGAGAGAATCTTATAGTCTACCATAAGATAGTATGACAGAATCGTATGGTCTATTCTTTAAGTCAAAGGCAGTCAGGGTACATCCCTAAATGCTGGTTTAATGTTGTCTTACTTTTTGTTTATCCTTAATACAATCCGTGCCGAGGCGTTTTGTACTCTCCTGGAGTCTCTTCTGTTTGTTTGGAGACCACCACAACCCACCCCACAGGCTACTTTTGGGATACGGTGGTCGCGTGGCAAGCGCGCTCGACTGGCGTACCGATGGTCACGAGTTCGAATCCATGAGTCACCCAGCTCCCATTCGGAGCCAACCAACAATAGTTAGGCGGCTGGGCAATGCGTGGAAACCTCATAGCCGTGGCCTGTGACCGCCGAATCACTTGCCAACAGATGCCATGGTCTGTGGACGCAATTATCTTCTGCATAGAAGGAGCGCTTGTATATCTAAGATATGATAAGATACTTAAGCAGTAATCCTGTCTCGGTGATATTGAGGACTAACCGCACCCAAATCATGACGACATCAATAACAAAATTTGACTACAGAACCAACATGAGAGGTCATCGTACCTTTTTTGTTGGTTGTCTTCTGTGGGAGGGTAACCAAACTCCACTCCAAGCCTAGTCAGGTTTCAGAACGGAATGCTTTTTAAGTTATCTATTTTATTTTTGGAAAAAGAAAAATGTTTGACAAGTAAATGGTTACAGGGGTGCGGTAACGTTTGAAACCACGAATGAATTTCAAAGGCGAAATCAAGGCTTCGCTTAGCCTTTGAGTGCGGCTAACTGAAGTGAGCAGTTGGTCTTATAAAATAATCAGCTGTCATGTTGACTACGTCATACACATGAACTGTAATGTTGACTACGTCATAAACATCAACTGTCATGTTGACTACGTCATACACATCAACTGTCACGTTGACTACGTCATACACATCAACTGTCATGATGACTACGTCATACACATCAACTGTCAATTTGACTACGTCATACACATGAACTGTCACGTTGACTACGTCATACACATCAACTGTCATGATGACTACGTCATACACATCAACTGTCAATTTGACTACGTCATACACATCAACTGTCACGCTGACTACGTCACACACATTAATTGTGTCTACATTGTGTCCAGAAACAGCAACAGATATTTTACACTTGCCCCCCCCCGCCCCCCGCCGGCTATCTGTTTGAACTAATGGTTGTGTGCCTGATAATGACGGTCAGGACATTAAAACCAGCTTTGAGATGAACGCATCTCGTTGTTTTAATCTCCTGTCTCAATGGGTATTGAAATAAGTCGTCAGGGAATAGTTGTGGGGTTGGGTTGGAAGGGGGAGGGTGAGTGAGCCCAAACTACAGAAACTCGTGTGACATCTATGCCAGCTACAAGCGTGTCATCATTTATTTACCTTGACAACACAATCGGAAACATAACTCTGGCTGAGCAGCTTCCTGCGTCAACTCCCCAGACACTGTTAGTGAGGAGGATCACTTTTCGTACCTTCATCGTTTTAGATTTGTTTTTAAATCTCAAAAATATGGTTTACTTGTTTTGTTGTTGTTGTTGTTGTTTTAATTTCCGCAAAATGTGAAATTGGAACAATGATGCCGTTACTTAATTCTCAAC
>MUZC01000134.1:1637338-1664624 GCA_002072015.1 Radix auricularia
CCCCCCCGCAACCCCCCTTGGCATAAAAGCTGTATTTTCTATTTGGAAATGAGCAGTTTTACACTCAATGATTTTGTCATTTTATTAAATATTTTTTGTGTAAGGTTGCACTCAAGTACCGAAACACCCGTGAAGCCATGTAAAAATTAATTTTTTAAAAGTGTCGGTAATCATATATGGAACTTTTATTTAAAGTTGCGCGTTTTAATGTGACTTCAAATGTGTGACATCTCTCTCTCTCTCCCCTATGTGTGACGTCATTTATGGACGTCCCATAAAGGGCGGCAAATCGGAGACCGCCCCGGGCGGCAAAAGCTCTAGCTACGCCACTGGGCCCATGGCCAATTTTCTGATCATTATGGCCCCTGTAAATTGTTTAGGTTTTGTATTTACTAGTCGTTGGGGTGTTAGTGACTGGAGGTTGTGGAATAGGAGGCAATAAACACAAATTTGGTCAACTCAACTCATCAACATTTTAACAATGTATTTGGTTTTCAGACTTCAACTGCTAGACATGAAAGTCAAGTGAAATGGACTTTTTTTTTTCAAAAATGATTTTTGCCTTTGATTGTAATTTTTGTTTGTAAAAACACCAATTTTTTATATGGGCATTGGTACCTCGATACACATCTGCTTTGGAATTAGTCAAACTTGGTATACATCCAGTTTGGCATACATCCAAGTCTCTGGAACGGAGTTAAGCAATAATTCTTAAGGAAATTCCTGAATCTGAAAGAACCCACATTTTAACAATGAAATTTTTTTTTCTTTTTCCAGGGGCTCAGCAATAGCTAAAATTGTAGGCAACAATGTTTTGGCTCATGAGGATCTATTTGAGCCAGAAATCTTCATGTATGTCTATGAAGAAATAGTCAATGGACAGAAGCTGACCGACATCATCAACTCAGAGCATGAAAATGTCAAATATCTACCAGACATCAAACTTCCACCAAATGTGGTAAAGTATTGAACTCTCATGTCTATTATTTAAGTTGAGCATGTAACTGTAAGAAATGCTAAGTTAGCAGAAGCATATATACACTGTCAGCTGAACCAAAAAAAAAAAGAAAACTTAATTCAACCTTTATTCTTGCATTGAGCTACATTTCCTTAAAAAGTTTAATGAGTCTATGGCAATGTTCCCTCTAAGGTTTGATGATATGTGTGCAAAGTAAAAAATCTTGTGCACAAAGTTACACAGCATCCATTTTTTGTACAATATTTTACCCTAAAATGCACATTGGTCTATGGATCCATTGATACATTTTTTTAAAAACACAACCAAAAAAACATCATGGCCTTCCTATAATAAAAAAATAATCCCATCATCATGGTGGTAAACATTTCTGAAGCTCTTCTGCTTATAGTCATACAACAGATAGAGAATTTCTTATTAGGAAATGTAATTATTCATAAAGTATATTAAGGGTCATATTTTAACACCCCTTAATTAATATATATATATATATANATGTGTTCTTCCTGAAATATTAAAGCAAGAGATTTGTTAGGAAGTAAGGGTAGTTTTGTATGGCATATTTAAAACCCCAATGTTTCTCATGTGAACAGATTGCTGTCCCTGATGTCATAAGAGCCTGTGATAATGCAGATGTCCTCATATTTGTCCTGCCTCATCAGTTTGTCAGGGACACATGCCTGAAAATGAAGTCTTTCATTAAACCAAATCCTTTAGGAATTTCTCTTATCAAGGTAGGTTGCCTGACCTACACTGTGTAGACTCTGTTTCATAAGGAAATTTCCATATTGAATATATTGATATAATTGGATAGCTTAGTGCTAAAAGTACCTAAGTCACAATTTACGCATTTGGCATAATCAAGTTTTTATTTATTTTTTGTCTCTTGGACGATAGCATTTTAATTTTGTAGGCTTTGAAATAAGCAGACCTAAAAAATTGTATTCTTTTCAACTTTATACAGTAGGTAGGTCTCAACCAGATATTAAATGCCCACAGGTTAGTTTGAATTTGACGAAAATTTGACTTAAGTACTTTTAGCACTAAGGTCTTCAATTTATATGTTGACACTTGCTCAATGTTTGTAATATATAAATAAAACATAATACTACTTAATTTAAAATTTTTTTGCTTTGGCAGTTTTTAAAACAAATCTTATTATTTACTACAACTGATTTCAAAGTTATTAGTGCATGTACACAAACTATATCTAGCTATGGATTATCATGGTTAATTGACTGAAATTATCTGCCTCAAGTTACTATTGCCAGACTATAGCACCCTCTTTTTTTTACCCTTATTAATGCTGCCCTTTGGGCTGTCTTAAACACACACATTTTTATTTTCCATTTGGGGCACCCTGCTGCTACATCTAGCCCGTTTTAGTTGAATGGGCATCCATTTTTTTTCCATTCCCATGGGTGCTGCTCTTTTGGGTCTATCATTGACAAATAAATTTTTTTTTTTTTAAATATATTCACATTGTTAGACCAAATATCAATCTTTGTTGAATATTAAAAGTAAATTTGACATGTTTCCAAACACTATTACTCTTTCTGCTTATTTAAATGCATACTTAAATATTTTTGGGACAGATCAAAATATTTTAAAAGAAAGATTAAGAATTTACTATCTGTAATGTATAACCAGGGATTATTAATAATGGAACAATATATGTTTTTAAAACATTAGAAAATGTCTATAACTGTGTTCCCTTAAAGTGAACCTTTTCTGTCTTTAAACTTTTTTTTTTAGCGCATTTTCGAGAAGTAGAAATGCGCTATTGTATCCGTTTCGTCCGTCCGTCCGTCTGTCATCACCCTAGATCTCAGCATCCATAAGTCCTAGACCCATGATGTATATATGTTTTTTGTATGTCCTGACCTGCCATTTGTGCATCAACACTCAGTTACTCGATCCGACCTCTTGTAGTGGCAGTAGAGCTCCTGGAAGTGCCATATGACCTCATTTTCCATACAAAATTTTTTTATTTTATTTCACTAAAATGTTCAAAATTTTGTGCTGATCATTTCTGACTACTTCCAGTGGCAACTACATAATGCTGATATCTAACATAAGTACTGATACATAATACGAAAATGCGCTAACACGTCCTGAGTCCAAAAAGGGACCAGGCTTAACATGATTTTTTAAACTTATTTAATTTTCTTATGGCTTGTAACAGAAACCTCTTTGTGTCTCCAGGGTTTTATTCTTACTGAAGGTGAAGGAATACAGTTGGTGTCAAAGGTTATCAGTGAAATACTTGGTATTGAAACAGCTGTTTTGATGGGGGCCAACTTGGCAACGGAGGTGGCTAGTGAGATGTTCTGTGAGACCACTATAGGTAAAGTCTTGTTTCTTAAACAGATTTGTGTTCAAGATAACTTTTTTTTTCACCCTCCACGGGCTCAAGGCTGGAATAATTTCTCAATGTGGACCACATGGGAACTTCATGCATGGCCTTTCAGTGGGCCATGTGGCCTTGCAGTGGGCCATGTGGCCTTTCAGTGGGCCATGTGACCTTTCAGAGGTTGATATGGTCTCCCAGATGGCCATGAAGAATGGTAAAAAAAAGTACATTTTATAATTAAATCAAGAAAGAAAATAGATGTCATTTATAATTTACCGTATTTCCTAATAAAATATGCACTTTTTTCTTTGCTAAATTGCCCCCAAAAGTCAGGTTTATCTGATTCTCAAAACCATTATGATAAAATTAAAATTATATGTATATATATTTGTTTTATTTTTTTAATTGCTTAAAAATTTAAGTTGTTCTTAAAATCTAAAGCCTCATAAAGTCTGTAAAATATGGCTAATAACATGGTTGACGTTTAAGAATAAATTAATGGAGCATAAGAAGAAACAATGTATTCTCATGAGCCTCACTTACAAAGTTTGATAAACAGTGGGAAAGATGTTTGTTTTTTTATAGTTTTTTTTTTTTTTACTGCATAATTTACATTAAGTAGCTACGTTTAGACAAAGTTAAACATGAATTTTTTTAAATACTATTTTACCGAGGCTGCAGAAATAAACTATTAATTTCTTTATTAACTATTAACCTTTTTAAAATTTTTACTATTAAGTTATTTTTTAATAATTAATCGACCCATCACAAAAATTATTGGTTTTAAACTACTGACTGACAGGAATGGACACAATGTTTATGAAGTTTGCCTACCATGGTTCTAACACTTGAAAAGCGCATTATGCTAATGGTAGTAATGGAGTTTGGCGCAGAGACCGAAAATAATGAAAGCTCTCCTGATAATTTACTTTGTTACAAAATGGAGATGAAAGTTCCTGAATCCATTAACCCTCTACAATGGTGAAAACTTAATTAATACCAATTTCCAATAATGCCATTCCTTGCCAAGACTGTTTTGTGCATACCAGTTACCTCAGCTCCATGTAAATGATTGTTCAACTCAGCTGGTTATTTTGTCAATTAGACCCGCTCATCACTTGAACCAAATAATCTCAACACACTTTTCTTTTTGTGTAGTTGGTTAAAAGATGACGTATAAAGGAGAAATTCCAGAGTTATTTAGATTTTCAACAAGCTCGTTTAATTAGTGTTATTTATGACATTATAAATTTAAAAATTTTAGCTTTAATCAAAATTAACGGTTATTTAGTCGTTAATTTTTCCCTTAAATTAATTGTTAAAAGCTGTACTTTTTACATAAAATCATTTTAAGATAGCAGAAAATTTCCTTGTAGGAAATAGCATTTTCATCTCGAACTCTCTGATGTAAAAGATAATATTACTTTAATGCTGAAAATATCATCGAGGCTGTCAAAATGTAATCACCATATTTAAAAAATGGGAGATTACTGCGCAATTTTAGGAGATCCCTTCTCTTACAGTTCCTTCCTCTTTTATTTTTAATTCCCAGCATGTGAGAATGACAGCTACAAGGGTCTGTTGAATGCATTATTTGAGACCAATTATTTCCGCTGTAAAGTAATTAGAAATGTCTCTGGGGTGGAAGCCTGTGGAGCTTTGAAGGTAAAGTTTCAAAATGACATAAGCTTTGAAATGACATAAGCTTTTCTTCAAACTAACATCAGAGCATATCTTTCTCATAAATATTCAGAGGAATAAGACCAATTTTAAGTTTAAGATCAGGAAGATAATTATTTTTGTTCGGACCTGCAAGAGAATTTCTCAACTTGATTCCAGCCAGGGAACACATTCCAATTTTTTCACAAAAAAGTCATTTAGAAGAGGCGTAAGCATTTAACATGATTTAATCCTTATTCAGTATTCACCATAGAAATTTTAGCCTCCAAAACAGTGAACTGTTTATTAAAATTTGTTCACTTTTGTGTTTTCTGTAATTATAAAAATGAATTATCTAAACAAAATTTTTAAAAGATTTGAACTCTTATCTTGATGTGGGATTAAATTAAAACAAAAGATTTTTACTTCTGTTTTACATCTCTATTAAAAGTGTATTAGAAAACAGACATTTCTTTCATGTGTACAAACTCAAAGATAAAAATTTTCCACTTAAAACTTTTGTTTTCCAGAATGTCGTAGGCATTGGTGCAGGAATCGTTGACGGGCTCGGCTACGGGGACAACACAAAGGCTGCTGTGATCAGACTAGGCCTCATGGAGATGATGAAATTTACCAAAGTTTTTCTAGGAAGTAGGTCACAATGATTGGGCGTTGTGATCAGGGTTCAAACTTACACCACCCTTTTTTTTTTTAAAAAGTTAAATTTTCTGTTCTGTTTGGTAAATTGCTGTGTATCTTTGAGTTTTTGCCCTTGATTGATTCATTTATTTTTAAAAAATGTATATTTCTTCTTTTTAAAATTGCTTACTTTAAAATAGATTCTAACTAATTTCTGGCTACTGTAGAGGATTGACAGGAAAAGTATATCTAACAAAACTGAAAGTAAAAGATCAATAGGTTTTATAGTTTAAAGTCCCTTACCCAGATCACAATTGTTTGTGGCTCAGGGCTCGGATCATTTAACTCACCACAACTAATCTGACCCTGTGTAGGAACAGTTTATTTAACTCACCACAACTAATCTGACCCTGTGTAGGAACAGTTCATTTAACTCACAACTAATCTGACCCTGTGTAGGAAAAAGTCAATCAACTCACAACTAATCTGACCCTGTGTAGGAACAAGTCAATCAACTCACAACTAATCTGACCCTGTGTAGGAACAAGTCATTAAGCATGAGTCTTAACTTTTTATAATCTAATTATGAAGCCAAATATTAATGTGTTTCTTACTAAGCTGAACATCTTTGCAAAAATGTTAGCTGCAGTGTCTTCAAGTATTTTATAAATCTGAAGGAATTTCTCCCAATCCTGTATATATTTAAAGTTTACATGAAACTAAATGGAGGTCTATGAAAAAAAATATGATTATGCTTATATTAATCTAAATAGTGGTATATGATTAAGTTTACATGAATCTAAATGGCAGTATGTGATTATGTTAACTGAATCAAAATGGTTGTTTGTGATTATGTCATCATGAATCCAAGTTGTGTAACTCTTGATTAAATGTCTTATGTACGACTACAGATGAAGACAGATCCGTGTTCTTTGAGAGTTGCGGCATTGCTGACTTGGTGGCCACCTGTCACGGTGGCAGGAACAGACTCCTGGGGGAGGCAGTGGTCAAGTCCATGAAGGTGAGCCTCATCATGACCAAACTCAGCACAACATCATCCTCCGTGATTTTATCTAGTGAATATCATCTGAATCTACTTTTGTGGTTGTCATGATCCTGGATCACATCCAGTAGCTTTTAGCTGTCAAGGGACATAACATTTAATTAACAAGACAGGTTCATTGATTAGTGGAGTATAGATTGGCGATTGGTCTGGTAAGAGGTAACTTTCACAGACAGCTGGTTCATATGTCATTTCAAAGATATCTCGTATTTAATTGTGTGTGTGCTAATGACATCTTGTTTACATTTACATGTCATTTCAAAGATACATCTTATTTAATTGTGTGGGCGCTAGTGGCATCTTGTTCACACATCATTCAAAAGATATCTTGTATTTAATTGTGTGGGCGCTAGTGGCATCTTGTTCACACATCATTCAAAAGATATCTTGTATTTAATTGTGTGCATGCTAATTAGCAACTTGGTTAAGTGTTTGGTCTCAGTCTTTACCTCACTTACAATGACCTGTAGGGTATTCTGAAAACTTAGCCCTCCATCTTTTCAGGATTTTAAGTATACATGGCAATCAATTGGGTAATGAAATTTAAAAAATTGCTGAAATGTATTTATTGTCATACAGACTTCATCTTTCGGGATAAACTGATATGATAGAATGGTTATTTTATGTATAAAAAGACTATCTTGAGTTTAATACTATTTTACCTGTAGTTTAGTACTATTTTTTGGAAGAAAAGTTTCACAATCTCACATTTTTTAAAAACGGTTAAAACTACAACAAAACTTTGCGAAACAAGCGAAAGCACAGGCAGAAAGTAAACATTGACTTTTCTCATGCTATGAAGAGTGTTTACTTTTTTTTAATTCATTACTAACAAAAGCGCTACCGAGGCTTGCTTTACAGTGATTCAGGATTAGAGGCGAGGTGCGCATTACGTGCTTTAGGTCATTATTAGATAAGATAATCACTGATTTTGTTGAATTATCAGTTCCAAAATTTATTGATACCCCTACACTCTTTTCTCTTGATAGCTGTATTATAATGTTGAGTAAACAGTTATTTTAAACATGTAGTCGCCCCTTTATAATCAATCTCTTATCAGCAACTATAATGGGAGCTTTTTTTTTTCCTTTATTTTTTTTTAAAAATGAGAATAAAAGTGATGAAAAACCTTTCATTCTCTCTTTTAACTTGGTACTTCTTCCAGAAACGGGGAATGGCTGGAGTGGTAATTTTAGTGTTTAATTATATTTTTTAAAATTTCTTTTATTTACTTTTTAAAAATTTACTTTTTTTTCAAAATTTCATCCGTTTGATTTAGATTCCTTTTCGATATTTTCATCCACTTAATATTCTTTTCGAATATTATGAAATTTTAACTTAAAGGAGAGTAAACTGAAAAGTTGCAGTGTTAAAATTAGAATTTAATTAATGGTCTCATGCATTATGGGTAGAATTTATATTTTTTTAAAATTCTGATTAAACATTCATATTCATGTTTGGAAGATTGAAGTACATACATGCATAAATAAAAATTGCTGAGATTATTAAGATTTATGGAAATTTCCAGTGTACCATATGAAAATTGTAACACAATTGTTAATTTATTACCTAAAAAATAGGATCTTGGTTTAAAAAGGAAAGGGAAAAAAATCACTGAACTGTTAATAAAATGATTGTATTGAAATAATATTATTCAGCCCGAAAAAGATAAATTATCCAGTGTGAAATTTATGGTATCTAGTAAGTTCTAATGGAAACATTAGGACCCCCTACGACCATCAGTTATGGGACTTTTTAAAAAAAAAAGAGTTAAGAAAATATTCAATACCCCTTTGTTTTACTTTTCTACTAAAAGTAATAACTTCATTCGTGGTTTGTTTGTCTTTCTCTGTATACTGAGAAAGGTCTTAAATCTTTGGAATTAAACAAAATAATAATAATATATATATATATGTAAACTTTTATTTTAGGACATTCGGTTGTTGGAAAAGGAAATTCTGAGAGGCCAGAGTTTTCAAGGCCCACTGATTGCCAAAGAAATCTATGCGTACCTCAAGGAAAATAACATGTTAGATCAGTAAGTGAACAGATGCTTCACTGGGCCTATATCACAACAATAAGTCTTAAAAACCTTTACCTTTTACTGTCATTGATTACAACTAATAGTGTTTGATTTCTACAATAATCATTCATTTTCTCTGCTGTTATCATGATTTGTAAAGGTAATGCCATTTTTTTTAAAAATAATTTTTCTCCAGGTTCCCTTTGCTTGTAGCTGTACATAGGATTTGTACGAGGGAGGTGGACCCCAGGAATTTTATCGACTGTCTAAGAGATCACCCGGAGCACATGTAATCTACTTGACTAGTTAACTGTACACTGTATTCCCCCCATTTTTATACCTGACTTTTTTTAGTCATAACGATTTATTAATTCTGTGTGTGAACGCCTTCTCTACTTTGTTCTGTGTTGATGTGTGAAAACAGGAGGGGGGAAAAATCCACCGGCAGATTGTACGCACGATAGTTACTGATGTTGAATACAGAGCACAAAATATGACAATATGTTTGTTTTAGTTGTAATGCACCGGTCTGTTCAAACAGACTGCGTTAGTTGGTGCTGACATGGACCAGTGATATTAGAATAATCTCCATATTGTAACTGATCCTTATCTTCCATCATGCCTTGTGTCATAATACACATAACCGTAATAAATGTAACCATGGATGCTCTTGTTGTATGCTTCAACATTAATTAACACTCCTCTGTTGAAGATCTTTGGATGGACTATGATCAGACTGGCACAGAGGTTTACCGAGTTTATTACTGAGCCTGTTGGTATTATCTAGTTTTTGTTGTTGTTTTTTTTTTTACAACAAACTCCTATAGGCTTAAATAGTGAAATAAAGCCGTGGGGAAAATGAAATGAATTGTTTCTACTGAGGCAGTAAAGTTAAAGAGCTACAACATTAATATAAGACTGTGATGATCAAGCTGCTGACTTAGATTTCTATATGTGACTTTTTTTTCTCTCAATTAATTATTTCTATTTATGAATTATTTTAGACAAATTTTTGTGTTTTCAACCGTTTCTTTTAAATTACTAGTATTTTATGAAGCCTTCTATTTATTATAATTTTACATCAGATCTGAAAAATAATATTTTAATTTTTTTTAATTATCAGTAATTGTAGTTCAGATCTTAGGGTATTTTTTAATAATGTGTTTGTTATTAGAAGTTTTATTTCTATGATAGTCTTGGGTTCTAAATCGCTATACTATGCACCAAATTAATAACATATATTTTCTTTGTATTAATTTTATTTGATGAAAACAACTTTGCCATAGTGTGTTACTCCGTGTGATTTACTGCTATCACCTAGTTAACTCTGAATCCTGAAAGAAAATACTCAGGATAACCTGTAAGTGCAAGCTAAATTTTTATTTTGAAATAACATGAGTTTGAAAAGGGAAGGCATAAGATCTCAACATACATTGTGTGGCACATTGATTCATTCATTGCTTAAAAATTTGAGTTTCCCAGATCTCAAACAGAAATAGAAACTTGATTTATTTTACTTATCATGTTTTGAAAATAAGTAAAAATTCTCAGAATGCATCAATCAATTTTTATATGGAGTGCTTGCCCTTGAGCGTTCTTGGGATGATTCTTGCCCCTGGGGATGTACATTTTTATTTTTTTTTTAAATCTTTGGTCACACATTCTGTCCTGGGAACCTAACACCCGATGATGCCACTGTCTTTAAGAAATTGATTATGAAACATACTACATCAAATGGAAAGCGATCATCTCTACAAGTTTTATTGGTTCAAAGTGCTCATGTTTTGGAATTCATTTGCCAATTTGTTTTGTATTTTTAACTTTGCTTTCTGATAAATTTTTTTATTTGAATGTATGTATGATGTATGACTTCATTACCCCTATAAATGATATTGAACTTTAATATTAAAAAATAAGAAGTAAAAAAAAAAAATTTATACATGTAATGAATCACAAATTTTGTTGTTTTTTTAAATTTATTTCAAGATTTAGTAGATGGATTCATTTTACCACAGAAGTTCTTGATTTGTTAAAATGTTGGTGATCCACCATTGTTTGATTACATTGAATATAAATAGATACATGATGGTTACCTGTAATAAAACTCCCTGACATGCTTAATACTTATTAATACACCATGAAAGATAACAATGTTGATGAAAATACTGCAAAATTAGCCTTTTTTTTTTCAAGTATTATTTTTATTAAATTACATTCCTCATACAGGTATCAGTTAATTAGTAACGCAAAACATTTTGTAAATATTGCTAACTGAATAGAAAAAAACGTCCCTGGTTATGATCCTGGGGTCTCTTTACACATGTAAGATGAGTTTATGCCCTATTATGAAATTCAGACCATTTTGTCCATTGGCATTCATTCCTGGAAAAATAAACTCATTTTAATTTTGTCTGTAATTTAAAGAATATAAAATTCTTTAATCTTCTAGTTTAAGAAAAGGCTATCAAATATCCTATAGCAAATACTTACAATTAAAGATAAATATGGCTAGAGGTTTGTGAAGATAATTTTTAAACATAAATAAGGCATTCATTTCCAAAAGATGGGTTACTAAGACTAGAGAGCTTATCCAAATTTCTGTATAGTGTACAGTGAACCTTTGTTTGCTTAAATTCAAGCATATAGTCTAAAGATTTACAATTTATGCAGGAATACTGCTTTGAAATGTGATTTACACTCAAGAATTCAGAAACTTATCAGACATATCCATCCAAAAACAAGCCTCAGAAAAAAAACAATCATTGAAAGACAGGACATCTAGACTAAAGAATATAAAAAATATATCCTCCATTTGAGCATGAAAGGTGACACACTTTACAAGAACCTAAAACCTTCATGATAGCATCAGATATTATTATTAAACACAAATCTATGGGAAGAGTCAGCCAAGGATCCTGCATTCTCCCCTGAATTCTCCAAAGAGCATGAATCAAATAGAATACACAAGACAAAGAAGTTCTCTTTACTTTAAATCATCATCCATCTTTAGCACTGGAGAAATTTCTTTTCATGCTAATATTAATTCCACTAATGGTGAGATTTAATACCCTTTACCCTTTTATTATTAATAATTAAAATGCCCAATTTGAACAAAAGAACAATGTGTTTTTTTAAAGACTGAAAACGCTGATGTCTTTTAAAGCATAAATCTGAAAGTGAAAATAAAAAGTATTTTAAACACTGGTTACTACTAAAACTAAATGGTATCATAATCCCTATTTACAGAGGGAATATGGGTCTTTGAGACTTCAATTCTTTGTGTGTGTGCAGTAGCTAGAATTAGTGCCCCCAAAACTGACTGGAGCAGGCCTGGACTAGAGGCAACCAAAAATGTCACCTGCCATCCTTCCTACACCCTTCTAGTTGACCGAATAAAATTATTTCAATGAATGATAATATTAATATTGATAACTATGAGAAACGCCAGTCTAGGGAGAATTATATATATAACAACTCAGTTTAAGTAATGCTACCATTTGATTTTCATTATGTGTTATAGTTATATTCATAGTTAATTTTCTATTTAAAGGATTCAGATACATATGATTTACTGTGAGTAGTATGAGCCCATGGAATGCATTGATTTCTTTATTTCCTTTTCCCTTGAGGTAGTTTGTTACATAGCACTCTGAAGATAACTTCAAAGTAAAATTTAGGGATGCAAAATTTAACGATTCTTTAATTTTAATTGGTTAATCGCTTTAAAGGTTAAACTATTAATTTTTTTTAAAAATCTACCCATCACTGTAAGATTTGAAATGGAAGACTCAAGGCTATGTTTCAATGTAGCTACATATTGCAACTGCTATCATCACTTACAAAACACATGACTGTACACAGAGCTAGATTCAAGGCAGCATCTATTAATGACTTCAGTGAACGTATAACTGCTGTGACAAGTATCAAAATACTACAGGTTGCAACAGCACTTGATCCACATTACAAATAACAAATTCCTGAAATGTTTGTTAGAAGATGCAAAAGAATGATCCTGATCACTTATGAGCAACAAATGTAGACAGTTGCAAAGAGGGTGGTGACATTGGCAATGAAATTATACTATGTGAACAGTGATCTATGTGAAAATTATTTTTAAACTAATGGAGTATGATAGAAAATGACTACAAGTACTACAACTCTTTTGATGATTTACTGCCTTACAAAACAGAGATGAAAGTTCCTGGAACCTAAAACCATTGTGCATCTACAATTGTGGGATACTTGTCTGTGTCCATTGAAAGATGACATAAATTAAAGGAGACATTCCAGTGTTATTTGGATTTTAGACAAGAATAAATGTTACTTATGACTCAGAAGATTTTAATTTTTGGAATTGAAATTGGCTATTAGTTATTTGTCCATTTGCAATTTAAATGAATCTTTACTAGCCCTAGTAAAATTAGCTCACATGCTATTTAAAGTGTTTAGAGGATTTCTAGAATGTTATTCGGTCTAAAACATTTTAAAAAATGAAAGCATGTTGCTTTGACAAAAATGAACTAATTCTTTTTAAAGCATAGTCTCACTGTCAAAAATATATAAACAAGACAGGGTATTATTTCTTAGAGACATCCATCTGATATCATTATTTCTTTTACAATGACCTGGTAATGCTCATTACTTTGAGAATAGTTAAAATAGTCTAATAATTGTGTTGGTACTTAAAAATTAATATTGTAGCAATCAAAGGCAATGAAGTTGGCACAATATCCAAAAACAGAATTTAACACAACATCCAATCCACAACTGAAAAAAAAAGGTTCGAAACAAATTCTTTCAAGTACTTATATTTTATTTACACAAGAAAATAAATTTTGCAATCATGGTCATATCATGAATCTATCTGTGCAGATGAAACAAATCTTAATGGCTGTGAACTTTCATATCTCTAAGCATAGGGTAATTATACAGATGGTTTCATAGAATAGAAAATATGTTTGAAAACAATAAATTATTAAAAAGCATCTCCGTCACACAGAAACCAGATGCTCTCCACAAAGACTGCACTGAATAAGGCAAAAAGTGAAATGTTTCTTTCCAAGAAAAATCCTCAAGTTGTGGCAGCAAGTGTACCCCCAGTGTAGTCCTGGGTGCTCCAATACCTGAGATACTGCAAACATGCATGCACACAATCATGGTTCACTCAAGCATGAGTGTGGAAACATGGTGACAGCTTAAAAAAACATCTTTTTACCTTTTCTGACATGACGCAAAATTAAATTCATACAACACAACCCCCCACCCTATAAAAACAGATGGGATCTTTAGGCATCTTTTTTCTAAATATCAAACCATGATGCTAAAAATGTGTTTTAATAATAGAAAATACAATGTTTGGTATTACTATAGTAATTGCTTTTTATAAGCAATTTGCACCTCTTGATATGCAATCAACAACAAAAAAATTTTTAAAAAAGGTAATTGCAAAACCAATCAGACTGCAAAGTTTTGAAAGAATGACTTGTGACTTGATATAAAGAGAGCTGACAAAAACCATTTCAAGTAGTCTTACACAAACAAGTTCATGAATGAAGACATAACAGTACAGCTTAAATTCACTGCATATAAAAATTGAGGAGACACCTTATTGACAGACTACACATCTGAAGGAGGATAATGTTGCATTTATAACTGCCTTTTCAGTTTGAAAGGTGACTATCTCAAAAGGCAGAAAAGTTCAGACTAGTGTCATTTACCTCTCTGACAACATGCCTTTAAAAAAACTATTTCAAAAGCACAATAATGATAACCAGGCATATGGGGAAGAATGAAACTAGAAATGATACAACTACACTGCATACAAAGTTTCATGGTCATAGAAGGAGGGAAAATTTAATAACTGATTTATGGAACAATGCTGCAAGATCATATATAAAAATAAAAGATAAAACTCCTAGAATATACATGGCATTTGAAAAATTAGTTTGATATTTTTAAAAACTAAGATAATTCAGTTAATGACATTTTGGTTTAAAATTTTAACAGAAATATAAAAAGAAATTAATATCAGGTGCTTGCTATGACGTCATCAATTCTTTCCCCAATTACAAGGTTACCAGAAAGGTTCATAATACAAGCACATGTGAGTTTTAAAAATAAAGAGCCCAGAGATATCCTAGCAGCCGAGAGCTCAAGATGAGGTTTGGTAGATCTACATTAATCCTCCTCACCCTCTTCCTCATCAGACTCT
Organism: Radix auricularia; assembly: GCA_002072015.1. Classification (NCBI taxonomy): domain Eukaryota; kingdom Metazoa; phylum Mollusca; class Gastropoda; family Lymnaeidae; genus Radix; species Radix auricularia. Next base: position 1,652,263 of record MUZC01000134.1, read on the forward strand.
GTCAAATGCAAAACATAAAACATGAGAAAGCTTGAGAATATTAGGAACACTAAATGCATTCATATAAAGGATATACTGATTATTATAGAAATTTATGAGCAAAAACCTAATGGTAAATAGTAATAGGTTTAAATAGACATACACCACCACCTACCTTCCTCAGCATTTTGAAGCCATTCCACAAACTTTTTCATCTGCTCCAGGAAAACACTCTTGCCTTTGGCACTGTGGCTGTCTTTGTACCATTTAAGAATCACATCTTCACTTATAACCTCATCTGATATGATATTTGAAATTAAATGGTATAAGCTTCTATTGAGCAGTTTGCACATAACGGGGAGAAAGTTGAGAACAAAACAAGAATATCAGTGTTAACCCACAAGCTGTTCCTGTTAAATCTGCATCCAATAAAATGAAAACTAAAATGTGAATAGAATAATTGCAGGAATGTTTGTAAAGGAAAAGACTTTATAGGAAACTGAACTAATTGATACGTTTCTTATCATAAATAAAATTTGGAAAATCCAATTGTTCTTTATAATATATACACAATACCCCCTCAGATGGAAGCTTTAGTGAGACTAAGTCATTAAAAAAAGTATCAAAAACTTTGGACTATTTACATATATATACTATTTTTTAAAAAGGCTGACACCACAGAGCGTTTGTTTTTCAAAGTTCATGTGAATCTATTCATAGACAAAAGAAACATTCATTTTTTTTAAAAATTGTATTAACATCCGACATGAACTTGACAAAATGCAAAGAACATATGTACTTCACATATTAACAAAAGAAACTAACCAAATAATTAACATTACAAATAAGATTATCTATCAAGAAAGCAATATTAGAAAATTCGTCACTTTCTAAGAAATCTTTTACTGATGCGCAGGTCAACATAAGCAAGGCAGAATGCACACTTGCAAAACTAGGCTACCAGGTTAGCGCTAGGCTATTTATAGTACAGCATTGCCTTCCTTTCTCTCCCACTTTAAGCATTGCTCTCTATTTGTGAGATTATGCACTGATCAATACCAGAGACACAAAAAAATTCAAGTTGTGGCTCACAACTTGGGGCACTTCTAAAAGTTTAATTATACAGGAAGACAAAAAAGTCCTTAACTCTGTGTCATAAGGTTTTCGGAAAACTACCGCCTCAGTGCCGTAAGAATTTCCCAAATTGCAATCAACCGGTTATGAAATTTAAAAAATTGCGTAAAATCCAATTGTATTATTGCTGTTGTACTGACTTCATCTTTTACTCTAAGAATGGTTATTTTATGTAACCAAAGACCATATTGAGTTTAAAACTGTTTTTACCTGTAGTTTAGTACTATTATTTTAGTAATAAGTACAGCGAAATCGCAACGTAAAAAACCCCCAGTAAAAATACAAAAATAACTTTGTGAATCAAGCGATAACACTAGCGAGGGAAACAGCCGCCATATATCATTTTTCAAGCATTGAAGAGCTTTTATTTTCCCTGATCTAACAAGTGTGCTATCTAGGGACGCTTTACGATGCTTTGGTAATGGCAGTCAGGGATACATTATAAAGCTTTAACACATTAAGAGTTAAGAGACAATTATTTAAAGGAGCTCACTTTTGTACAGTAGCATAATGATCTTCTGGAAGGACTTGAGGAAATTCATGTTCTCATAACAGAATTCCTGAACCTTGAGCATCAATGCCAGCTCAGACTTGCCAGAGCGAGCAGTCACTTTCAGAAGTGGGAAATATTGACGCAGATGCTTGAGAGCCTGTTCAGCTACCAAGTCTTCTTTTTTGTTCCATTCCACAGCAGCCATCACAGAGTTCCATATCTAATCGGAAAGAAAGAAATTTTACCAAATTATTTACCAACAGCTAGAGAAAGCAGGTGCTGCTAGTAAGAAAACAGTAGATGGGACAATGTCTTTCTAAAAAGTACTGGAGAGCTAACTTACTGAAAAAGACTTGCTATAACTGTGTACTTACTGACATGGTAACCTCAGTCTCAGACATCCCCTGCTTTTCAAGCAAATCTGTTACATACTCTATCATCTATCAAATAAATGTATGCAATTAGGATATAGAACAAATATAAAACAAAACAAACTCAACAGCATAATCACTTTTGAAAAAAAAACTTATCCTTAACCCAAGAACTGTGGTCGGCTGGAAAAAAATCGGCCCATCGGCACATTTTGTACTGTGACGGCCAATAAAATCATGACCAAATAGCAACTTCCAATCCACTATTTTATCGTAAACTATGCCACTTCCTTTTATAATTAATTAAATCTTCTTCCGGGTCAAGCAAGCAGTTAAAAATTTTAAGAAAAGTATTTTTAACGGCGTTTTATAGACACTGTTTTCTTAGGCAGATTTTCGAGTCATGAATGGACAATTCTGGAGTTGGACCTTCGGGTATAGGTTAAAAATAAGATAGTAATATATTTGAAAGCCTCTTGTGTGAATATCTAAGTGATAGAGGTGATTTTTTTATTATTCCACATGATAATCTTAGCTTGGATTCTAGTTGTAGTGAATCCGCCGATGCACTAGTACACTACTAGTCTTAGCCCTATGCCTAATGCTAGTCATGAATCGCAGTTTGACATCGAATTTGGACATTCAGATGAGAATTGATGGGTTGCAGTGACTGCTGCATATGATTTTTGTGCAAATGTAATAAACTTCACAGTTAGGCAACACAAATCAACCAAAAACATTAATGAACAGTGTACAGCAACAACACCACACATTTTTTTTTCCCTGTTCCTCAATGAATTTTGCAAAAATAGACACGTCATTCACTGGTAAAATAAAGATTTTATTTATTTATTTGTATTCAAAACTTTTTAAAACCATACATTTTCTGAAAGATAAATGAAATATCTATCATATTTTATAAGTAAATTTTCATGGAATCTTTTTAAAAAAATTATCTTAGGAGTATTTGAAAGTTTGAAAAAAAATTTGTGTGAGCATTCTAAGGTCAAGGTCACATGATTTGTTTTTGAGGGGGTGGTTAAAAGTGCCAACATAATCTCCAACCATTCCTCTTTCTAAAAATATATAGTTATAGGGGTTTTGTAACAATATTTGTATGCATTTGTTTATATTTCTGACGGCACCCAAAAAGATAAAAAAGGCCTCCACATTACAGAATGATTCTATACACAGTTCGTGGATTCAGAAAAAATCCAAGAACAACTGTTTTAACATGGTAATGAAATATAGTTGAGTTTCAATGTAAAATATTTGTCTGGGGTCAAGAAATTATTCTTTTTACCAGTTAAAATATTACACAAAAATAACTATTTACATCTTTCAGTACCATCATTCATTTACAGACTTATAACTTTATTATTAGATGAAAATAGAAGAAAAAGAAACTACTTACATCTGGTACAGAACTTTCTTCTTTAATCATATCTGCCAGGTTCTTCTGTGCCTCTTTCTTTGCTTTCGAAGCCATCTGAGCCGTCTGCATGTCTGCAATAGCTCCAAGGCCGCGTTCCCGAAAGAAGGAAGCGAAGTTCTCCTGGTTCCGCTTGTTAAGGGGAAACATTTCCTAAAGAGACAACCCAAATCTTTGCATTATTTTTGCTCACACTAGTTTAAATAATGAAGTACACTGAGAGTTCTATAATAAGGTACAAATTATCTCTTTCAAAATATATTTACCATTAGCCTAGTGTCAACCTGCTGTTTTTTTAGAGCTGCACAGATGGCATTGATGTCTTTCTCCTTTAGCCATGTAGAAAACATTGTGGCAGCAAATTCCAGTGAGATTCCTTTGGAGAAGAGCATAAAATGTATTTATATCTAAACAGACAATACTTTTCTTTATTATAGTCCAGTTTTGAAACTATTGGAAAATGAATTATAAACTCAGAAAAAACTCACCTTCCTTAACAAGATGGTCCTCAAACAAACTGAGCAGGATGCGAGGCGTGCAAAGACCATTGGCTAAAATTATTCCTGTTATTTTAGCCAACTTCTCCCTTTCATCAACTGAAAAGCCTTTCTGAAACATCAGGATCTGAGGAATAAATTTAAAATTATTTTATAAATATTGATACAGTTTAAATCTTATACATAAATTAGGGACAAAGTTTTTTTAAGACCAAGAGATATGGCAATTAACTTTGAATAAATATGCATTACCTTTTTCAGGTCATCCTCAAATGCTTTTTCCAGATACTTGTACCTTCGGATGAGTTTGTAAAACACCTGAAAACAGTTTTCAGTAAAATAAATTTAGCATTGAATGGACACTTTCCAAGAAAACATGATTCCTGAATCATCACCCTAAACAAGCTATAATCAATAATTTAATTGATTCATTGAATTATTCTTACCGAATAGAAATTACGTAGTTGGCCCAGTTCTCCATCCCACCTGAACACACAAATATCTGACCTGACGGGCTTGCCAGAGTCAACACTTTCTACTATAAAACCTCCAGGGGCTGCAAAAAAAATTTAGGAATATTATAAAACATCGACTTAACTGACATCATAAAACATAAATTTAATGGCTGTTAAGGATAAAATGTGTTTTTCATTATGTAATTTTTTAAAATGTTTTATTTAAAATGTCACCATGACAATTAAGCATTACTTAAAAAAAAAAATCGGACTTCTATCTGAAACATAATTTTTTAATTGCACAATTCAATTTGTAACATTTTGGCTCAAGACAAAAAAAAAACGTTATGTTATTTCACAACATACAAATTGCTCAGCAGGAGCACTTAAGGATTACTACGCAGTAAATTTAAATAAGTACAATACGTTGTCTGCGTTTGATGGCTGTACCATTTTGCACACAACATGAATGCTGAGCAAATTTTTATTTTGAATATAATATAAACCAACAAGAGAGTTTTTGTATTGAGTAGTTGCAGGAAGTGGTTTATGAAAGTCATGCACATGAAGAAAAAAACAAACCAAGAATCCCTCCAGCAAATAAAATGTCGAAGAGGACCTCTGCATATCTCCTGTAGTTGAGCTTGGATCCTTCCCTGTCCAGATAACGAGATACCTGGTCTAAATCTCCCCCACATTCACTTAGCCCTGCAATGATGGAATCTCGAAAAGCGGTTGGGTCGTACTTTTCTTTTTCATCTTTAGAAAAAAAAATATGTGATTAAACTCAAATTGCACTTGAGTCAAATGAGGTCAAAATGTTTTTAATTAATCTAAGGTTATAGCTGAAACAATTTCAGAGATAAAATGTATAAATGTGGTCCCTTTAATTTTTTCTTTAAAAAGCTTACCCCTTTTTCGGGTCTTCAGACGGGTGCCTGATAGTGTTGGTTTTTCTGCCTTTTGACTCATATACCTGAAAAATAAATTGGTATGGTATATTGTGCTACAGGAAGCCAATGAAGCCATGGTTTAAAGTGTAGGGACCCGAAGGGCAGTGAGTTAGCATTCAAAGAGACAGCTGGGTCTTTGAGGTTGCGCATGGGTCAATGGAGGCAGAACGGGGGCAAGTCCAGGTGGTCAAGGAACTGGAGGCGCTAAAAGTGTAGTTCTGGCGTGAACTGCCCTTGACAGTAGATTTGGAGATGATAAAGAGTAGCTGACCAAGGAAGACAGAGGTGTGAAATGCCCCGGGGTAGATAAAGGATGACCACAGGTCCAGGTGGCCTCGATAGGGGTAGTTATGTCAAACCGAACCCCACCTTTGTCTTAATGTAGGGGTAGTTTCAGATGATTGACAGATTACTTCTGAAGGGTATTAGAGAGGATGCAGTTGTGATAACTGAACACACTAGGCAGAGGAGAACATGGGGAGAGAGACTCCGGGAGACGCTAGAGACAAAGTAGACAGTTGGACGAGGCAGACTAGTGTTAAATGAGAAGTAACTACAATTGAAGAAGTGGTGCAATAAACTAAATTAATTAGTGTACAGGAGTTTTATAGTTGATGTTTGAGAATGAGAGTAGAAGACGAGTAACAAGAAGTAACCAAGGGTGAAAGAAGAGAGTTAGACACACGAGTAATGAGGTACATTACAATATTAAGACTTTATAGCTACCCAAGCAGATGCATTCAGGACCTTATGAATTGTTTTAAGCTTGTTAACGGTTAACCGGTCCTCAGATCAGGACGGGTCATCTTTATTCAGGACCGCGTAACCGAAAGAAAAAAAAAACTAGCGGTAACGTAGTGGAAAAAAAAACAACACAAGCCATAACGCGCCTCTCGCTTTGTCACAGTGAGTAAAAGCGATACCACGATCCAGCTGACAAGTAGGTTGGCATTCAAGCTTTCAGTCTCCTCGCTGTAAGCGTGCCTACGTGACTCGTTATAGTCTTGCTTCACTGAAGTTCACAACTAATAGTACTAGCTACTGCTTGGGAATGATTTTTTTAAAATTTTAATTTGCTTAGTTGTCGAGGCACTGTGTATGTACGAAGCTAACACAGAACGCGTTTGATGTCAACAATGGTCAAGGCCAAAGCTGTTTCTATTTATATTAATTATAGTTTCTTATAAAGACAAAGAAAGCTAGAAAAGCATATGACCCCGTGACCTATCGGGATTTTCTGATCACCGGTTTATAGTCTGTTTCAGGCATTCAAAAAACTTATCGGCATGTGTACCTATATTACAAGAGGTATTTGAAAGACGTAGCAATGATACCGGGTGATTAATCGGCCCACAAATTCAAGTTCGGTCTTTTAGTGACAGTTTTCCTGCTAGTCAAAGGCATTTGATTACCACATTAATAGTACGGCGAGTGTAGCTTAAAACCTATTTGAATCGAAAAAATGGGGAGGGGGAACGTGTGCCACGCAAAATTCAATTATTCTGGCGAGTTGACAATTGAAAAATATGTTTTTTTAAAAATAAATTCCATTTTATCATCATTGTTTACTCCGTAGCTTTATAATTTTATTATTATTATTAATTTTAATACGCGAGTTGACCGGCATCACACACAAGAGAGGTAAACATGACGTCACAAAGGACAGGGCGAGGCGTTTTTGAAACTAATGAAAAATACCTTGCTAACTTTAACAAAAGATTGAACCGATCCTCTTATTTAGAACAGTGAACTTTGAGTCCTCAAAATAAAATATTAAAAAAAGACAATTAACCATCACTGTTTAATTAATTCTTTGGAATCTTTTTTTTTTTTAAATGCCTTGAATTGAGGGCAATGTGGAAGGAGCTGAACGTAAGCGGGGGAAGCGGGCTTTGATACCATCCGACAATGCCAGGCGATAACATTCTCTTGTTGGTTCTCAAAACATAAGGGTTCCTGCATTATGGGTTATTGTACAACCCAATTATAGGTCATGCTTTATGAGTTATTGTACAGAAGTTTTTGACTGCTTTCTCATCTGCCTATTTGGTAGAACAAAGATTCAGTGGTGTTGTGGACCTCATCATTAAAAAACAACAGAAAATGAATAGAAATTGGTATTTGTTGGGATTTACACTTGATTCTCACAAAGATTGAGTCAATCACTTAAATACACTCATAAAATCTTAGCATGTTAATCCAAGTTAATTGTTATTTTATTTTAAACAAAAGACAATTTCCAAAAATACAGTACTTCATAAAAATGTTGCTTCTTTAATTGCAAGTTTTGTACTATGCTTAAGTTTTTTTCACTTGGGGGTGATTTTTACTATAGAGGTCTGTGGGTCAAAAATTGTGGGGAACCACTGGCTTAAAGACTGCTTACTACTACTCTACTACTAATAAATAGTACTACTAACTACTAGTACAAGTCTACAACTACAATCACTTTAAAAATATTGACTCCTTTATTTAAATTAAATTTAAAAACAAAAAAATGTTTGGATGTGGCTAGCGCTACGACAATTTTGTCGTAGCGGCAGACGACCCGGTCGGATGTTGCTAGCGTTACGACATGTCGTAGCGCTAGTCAGGAAACTAGTGCTACGACATAATACGCAACTTCTGCTACGACTAGTTTCAGTCACTTTTTGCAGTAAACACCTGGAACTGGAAATAATTAAATCTTAAGAAACTCTTCTGTAAATTGTAAACGCATAGATATATTAAAATACGACATTATTTGTGTGTGTATTAATTATATAATTAATTCTAAAATCTAAATTTATTTAAATAAATTTTTAAAGATAGATTTTGATTTAATTTTAGTATTGGTCTACCGATTATAAGTATATCAGCCGATTTTGCTATACTATAGTATACTTGTGTAAGTGATGCCGATACATTAAAATTTAGAGTATACCGTAAAGCCTAAAGCCGTAAATGAAAATCTGCAAGCAACTGATTCGCGCACAATCGCAAGAATGTAGGCCTAAAATAATTCGTTTCGTGTGGAATAATAAAATGTGCCGTGTGCAGACTTTTCACAGGAAACCATTCCATTCATCCTTCTACATCATTTTCACTCTATTACTAATACTATTACTATTGAGGGGGGGGGGCAGGTAATAACAACCGCACAGGCCTCCTCGTTTACTCGCCTTTTTCCCCATTACTTCGTGCTGCTGTTTGTGTCNCCCCCCCCCCCCCCCCCCGCCTCTCTTTGCACTATTTATGACGAGCAAGTCTGCGGGCATGATACGTTATGCCTCATTCGTCTGACAATGGCTTCAAATCCCGCACCCCCCCCCCTTGTGTTCAGCACTTTTTCGCGATGCCTTCAATTCAGAGAATTTTTCAAAAATATCTTCCAAACAATTTAATTTAGTAACAGTGATGGTTTATAGTCATTTTTTAAACTCACGCCTCACCTTTTTCGTTCGTGATGCCGACTGAGTGTCAACTCGCGAATCAAAAGAAAAAAAAAATTAATAGTATTAGCATAATTAAATACAGCTTTAGTCGTAACTGTAAGTAAGCACATAACACATTTTTACGACTGTCGTAGCAGCAGACGACCTGACCGGTTGTCGTAACGCTAGCCAAGCATATGTGGATTGGCTAGTGTTACGACTAGTCTAAAATCTAAATATTTTTTATTTTAACAGATTTAGTCAACGTATCTGCTTTTCAGAATAATAACAAAAATTATTAGCATACTCATTATGATGTTTTTTTTTTAAAAAATAATAAATGAAAATTTTTATTTAAAAAAAACATTCGGCCGGCGGGATTCGATCCCGCTATCACTAGTGTCATATCATTGCAGAGCAACCGGACTATCACTTGATCTAGCGAAGCTGATGAGAAAGAGTAATTTGTTAAAATTATAACTGTTTTTCATTTAATGGCTCAATCTAGATTCTCTTTTAAACCTTTAAAATTCATTAATAAGCTTATCTAGTGATCATGATATTTCATTATGAGAACTTTAGTTCAGTATTTAAGTATTAGTAATGGCATAATTGAAATACAGAAAATTGTTTACGACTTGTCGTAACGGCAGACAACCCGGTCGGATGTTGCTGGCGTTACGACATGTCGTAGCACCAGCCACATCCGCGCGGGTTGTCTGCCGTTACTTTGTCGTAGCAGTAGACACTCCGAAAATGTTTTAGCCAGTTATCCCTGTGCCCTGTTGACCATTGGACTAAGCATGAAACTAAAAAAGCATAACTGAAAGCATTTTGTGTGTGTGTTGATTACACATAAGTTTTTAATAGTTATAGCATAGTCATAAACGGCATAGTGAATATAGACAATATATATACTCTCGTAGTATAGTGATCCAAGACCAAGACAATGACGCCATTTGCAAATTCTGTCCCATTTCCATGCCCGGAGACATCCGAAGCACATGATCATTAAGTGCTTTCTTACATTTATAATTCTAATGATGCCCAATCGTTTCAATTGATATTTATAAATCATAATCATGAATAAGCTTTAAAAACATTAATAAATTAGGTCATGCGGGCGTCTTGAAGTCTGCGGATGAAGAACGCTGAACCAGCGACAAAGCGGGTGGATCAAGCCTAACAACTAAAGAAGGAAGAGGCGCATCTGTGTTGTCCCTTTTTTAAAAAAAATCACGGTTTATTATATCTAATAACTAGAAAATAGTATGATCTGTTAATAACAAACTTAATGTTAGCAATAAACAATGTTACTTCTACCTGTTGTTAATTTACTGGGCTATATTTTTCGGCTAACACGCTCCTAACAGTCGAAGAAGTATGGAAGGTTGATATCTTTATCTCGTTGAATTCTCGCAAGCTATGACGGCAACGAATTTGACGGTAACATGTAATGTTACACAAATTAACGACATTAACCTTAATTCACCGAAATGTAGACCGCTAATCGGAAATCGCCCAAAATTTATTTATTGATAATAATAATTTATATCAAATATTAATTTAAACTTGTAAAAGATATTAAATAAAACAATTATAATTTTTTTAAACTTTAGCATAACCTTCTTTATATGAAAAATTCTAAAAATTGATCTTGACGTATATAGTTAATGGGGAGGAGGGGGAAGGGACGAGACTGATTAGTTCACTAACAAAACAATACTTTTTTTATTTATTTATTTTTTCAATGTAGTCATAGACAGGGCCGGTCTTTGGGAATTGGAGGCCCTAGGCGAAGTGAATTTAGTGGCCCTAAATGTAATTTTAAAAATATATAATACGGAAATAAAATTACTTTACACAATTTTAAAAAAAACTACCTGTATTTATATCTAAATCAACAAATAGCTGAATTATAGCTTGCAATTTTTTGGAGACGTTTTAAATAGCATCACCCGTCTTCCGATGCGTAGGGCTAGCGAAAATTTATCAAATAGTTTTTTTCCCCTTGGAAATAGGCCTATTCCTTGGGAAATACGTTTAACACGAAAATGCTTCAGAAGTATCTTTCAAAGTGAAATAAAATAAAGTTCTGACAATCGACAAAGTATTTTCATACAACTTTTTCCTCTGAGCATAAAGAAAAAAATCACAAAACAAAAAAAGATTTAGATTCTTTGAATGAATCAATGACAGGAAGTTAACGAGTGCTTGAAAAACGCCTACATTATTTATTACCAGTGTTTTTTTTTTTTTAATCAACCCCCCTCACCTTTCCCATTCCTTCATCCACTCCTATCGCGACCAGTGACATAGCTTTAGGGAGGGGGGGTAGAAACTCCCCGGGCCCCAAATTCAGGGGCAGGGTTGCCAACCGTCCGTAAATTTACGGAAAGTCCGTAAAGATTTATCGTAAAATTGCCTGTCCGTAAAATACCGTAAAAAAATTAAGACGTCCGTAAAAAAAAAAAAAAAAAAAGACAAAACGTGGAATCTCAACGTTTAAATTTTTTTTTTAAAATCAGTAAATCATTTTGTGATATCTACTTTCTTGATTCAAAATTTAATTTTTTAAATTGTTTTAGTGGCACCCCGCGCTCTATTAATAAACTGTAAGAGCTTTCTGGACAGCTAGGAAAGTACAAACTTTAAATTACGCGATAAAATATACATTGATTATCAAACTAAACTACAGCTGCAAAAAGTAGATGATCCATCGACTGTTGAAAAGTTTTATGTTGATGTTCCTGGATTTTATACTAATGCTGTTGGCGCAATCAAGAAAAGAATGCATATTAGCAGCAGAGTGCTGAAGCTTACATCAGTACTCAAACACACTAACAGAATTATTGTGGATCAGTCGGAAATTTGGAAACTGGCCCCGCTTTTTGCACCAATTAAGTGTCAAAGCAGACTATCATTGTTTAGAGGCCGAGTTTATTGACTACAAAGTTGTGAATTAAAGCATAAGAAGGCCGATGGAGGTTATGATGCTTTCTGGCATCGAATAGGACAAATGACTTAAATATCGAAAACAAAGAGTACAGATTTCCGCTACTTTCGAAGTTTGCACAATGTTGGCGCTTGCACATGGAACATCAGAAAAAGATCGCGTTTTTTTCTGCTGTTAAGGGGCCGTCCATAAATGACGTCACGCACCTAAGGGGGGGAGGGGGTCTCACTTTTGTGACGATGCGTGACGTGGGGGAGGGAGGGGGGTTGAAGAAATGTGACGTCACTGAAGTGGATTGGAGTGGTTTTAATTTAGAAATACAACGGACGATGGAGACATTACTTGTTTCGTCATTTTATTCTCTAACTTACTAAACTTTAATACTGAAGAACATAAACATAAAAATAAGGGACATCACTCAAACAATATAAAACTACAGTAGTACAAGAGTGAGTTCCCCTAAGAATAATCCCAATATATTACAGTCACATTGAAACGGTAACTTTAAATAAAACTTCCACTGAAATATTTGGTCTCTTAAAATGTATTTAAATTTAATGACTTTTTTTTTTATTCAGTGCTTCTCAAAGTGCCTGTCGATAGGCCATCAGTCACCGGTTGGCTTAAGTTATCAAGACACGAAAATTAAATATAATTATTAAATTATAATTCTTAACTT